>OX638257.1:1181339-1733839 GCA_951806755.1 Brenthis hecate
AGCTTCCTCTTTTATGAGCTATTAACTTCAATATATTCTTAGACCTTTTTAAAAAGACTAGATATGTGTAAGACCAGCGACATTCTCGCGTTGCTTCTCTAGGGTTCCTCGCTAGTGAAAAACAAAAACCCATTACAGACAATACAAAAACACACGGGAACCGTATATTTTTCCGGGATAAAAATTAACCTATGTGGTATTCTATCTCTGCGCCAAATTTCATCCAGATCCGTTCAGCCGTTCTGGCGTGATTGAGTAACAAACATCCATCCAAACTTTCGCATTTATAATATGACTGTTTTGCATTACAACAAAACAGGTATTATGTGTAGGAGAAAACACACAGCATTGAGATGAAGAAAGCAGCTCTGTGATCTGTCCAAACTATCGAGAATACAGATTAAAACATACCTGAATCCAATAAAGTTTGATAATTAGGTTACCAGAGGGCGCAGGCATCTGCTTGCCGCCTTTTCCGCTGTCAAGTGTCATAGCGTCTTCATCGCCAGCAAGCACCTTGAATCAATGCTGTGTGTTTTCTCCTACACATAATACCTGTTTTGTTGTAATGCAAAACAGTCATATTATGTGTCTCCAAAAACACACAGCATTGAGATGAAGACCTGTTTGATATCTGCTGGTGACCAGAATTATATGCACAAAACGCTATGTGAATGAATAAACAATTAATTATATAATTATCAGCTAAGGACCTCTTTAATTGTTTATATATTTTATGTAACTTCTTTCATGTAATCAAAATATCACTAATTTAACTTAGGAAATTACTTATTAAAACAACATGATAAACAAACAAACACTTTAAGTGCACCTTGAACCACTTTTACACCTAGTTCCATAAAATTCTAAATCTAATAGGTCCATTAAAATAATTCAAATTAATATTTTAGATAACCATAGGCATAAATTTCTCTGAAAAGATAATAATTACTTACACCCTGTGTAATAACACATAAATAATTCAATTTTTAATTATAAACCAAAACCAAAAATTGAAATCAATTATTACTCTATAATATTAAGCAGTCTTAAAATTATTATCTAATAAATCAGTACAATCACTGTTAGAAGTGAAGGATCTATTTACTTATCTATAGTAAAATTACTTAAATGTTTCTAAACATCTCTCTAGCTCTAGAATCTCCTCTATTTGTCTATTGTTTAGCCATCTCCGCGATGCTACAGTAGACTTGATGTTTCCTGAGGACTCATCTATTTTGGCCTGCCTAAACACTGAATGCAGCCACCCGGAAGTGACAGGCTCTGCCGACTTCACTTGTCCTATAACTGTGATAAAAAGACATATCTTGCATCTGACCTCCGAGGCCATCTGCGAGCCCATCTGCGAGCAGGGATGTAAGGAGCCAACCAGATTGTCTAAGTTACTGAGCCAGTCTTAGAACCAAACCCTGGTCACAATGTTATGGAATTTTTGCCTCCTTAATTAACTATATCATTAGAAAGTCCCAGAAGAGTTAGATGCATGCCACCTACCAAGCCTGAAGGGCTAGTAACAATATTAAGGCTGTCTCTCTACCTTATGTAAAGCAATGCAAATCAGAACATGATGTTGAATTCACCCAGTTAAATACATATTAACATCCCATATGGGCAATTTTTTAGCTTTCTTGTGGTTTTAGAAAATTAAATTTCTGTTAAAAACCTGATGAATTAATAAGCTTTTTGGTATATTCCTCAATTGATGGCTGAACATAAGTAGATATGGCTAATTTATGTTATAAAATCATTCTGTGATGCTAACTTATTCTTTACATAAAGCTTAGCTATCAATCTGGCTACATCCTTCATTTCTGGAACTTTAACTATTGACATTGTTATCCCGGCACCATAATAACCATTTTTTTAATGGAGTACTGGAAGAATTCAATGTAGCTCGACACCAACTCCATTGAAATAGTTGCTTTTTATTCTCACACCACTCTATTATTTGGGCTGCCCACTCCCAATTTTTTAAGCCTGAAAATTAACTTGTCTACTTGTGGTGGGCTTGTTACTATCATCTCATCAACAAGAACCTTCCGCAGGTTCTTTACGAGAACGGGAATGGCCAGAACTCTCGTTTAAAGGTCTGGATACCAAAAACATTGGAGCCCACTGAGGCACTATCAGAAAGTACGTTTCCCTCGCCTCATTAAAGTGTGCTAAGATTAGTAATTAGACTGGGAAGTGGAAACTCCCATACGACTTGAAATACCCAATCACGGCTATCCGCCGCACTTGGCGTCGCAAAAATGAAATGATCTCTCATTTGAGTCAAGCGATACATAGGCTTCTACGACGGTGGTCTCGCTGAAACGCGAACAGGTCTATGTCTAGTATACCCCACACTTCAAAAATAGCCTCCGTGGCTGGTGGGACCAGATGCCATTCGGGTACTTGCTTTCCCCCTGATAAGCGATCTGCGATACCGTTTAACTTTCCTGGGGGGTAAAAAGCTGAGATTGTTATATTGATAGAATTCGTTACTTTAAGTTTTAACCCAACATACCTCTACCAGAAGGTTCATACCTTTATCAGACAGGTTCATAGACCGAGTCCCTTTGATTCCGAATATAGGCGACTAGGGTCTGATTATCGGACTGCTCCAGTATGTGCGCATTCCTTAAAAAAGACACCTGTGACTTGATCCCAGCAAACAGTCCATACACCTCCTCTAGATTGGAGTGCCAAGGTATTTGATTTGGAGCCTGTCTACTCCCTATGTTGTCTAAGTGCTAAGTGCTAAGTGCCCAGCCCGCATCCGCTGCGTCTGTGGTCAAGAAGTACGTTACTTCCTTTTTGTGGAGTTGGACTGCAGCCTATTGCATCCAACCACCACTTTAGCTCCAGTAGGGCATGATTTCTTTTTCCAACCTCTCTGGGTGAACTTCTTTAGGAAAAGATATACCTTAAATCTGACCTGGCATACAACAGGTAATCGTCCAGCTATAGCCCACGAACATCTCGGTTTCGTAAGGTTTCCGCAACCCAGTTCGATACCGTTGCCAAAGTACGTCGGTTTCGCAAGGTTTCCGCAACCCAGTTCGATACCGCTGCCAATTACCTCGGTTTCGCAAGGTTTCCGCAACCCAGTTCGATACCGCTGCCAAAGTATCTCGGTTTCGCAAGGTTTCCGCAACCCAGTTCGATACCGCTGCCAAAGTACCTCGGTTTCGCAAGGTTTCCGCAACCCAGTTCGATACCGCTGCCAAAGTATCTCGGTTTCGCAAGGTTTCCGCAACCCAGATCGATACCGCTGCCAAAGGATCTCGGTTTCGCAAGGTTCCCAACCCAGTTCGATACCGCTGGCAAAGTACCTCGGTTTCACAAGGTTTTCGCAACCCGGTTCGATACCGCTGCAAAGGTACGGGGGGCTAAAGACAGACTAAATGATAAGGTTGTTAACTGAAGGATCTCTCTCTCGTAAATAACACGGAGGAACCGTCTGTGTGCCTTTTGTCATACATAAATGAATATAGGCCTGGTGAATTATTATTTTCACCATCCAATTATTGTCCTGAAAGAAAGCTTATTCTATCTTATCTAAAGTAAGTTTATTATATTTTCCTAAGATATCAAATAAAACGCTTTATTACTATGCGAGTATTTTAAGTATCTGAGGTCGAAAAGGGGACATAATTCACTATCTGTTGTCCTCACTCAATACACATTTTGAGTTGTTCTTAAATTTTTCAAGTTACGTCTGAATAACTCGGGTAGCTCATGTACTAAATCGGCTTGGATGGGAACTTCAAAGGTGGTTTCATTCTGACGGGTAAAGGCAATTGGCTATAAAATTTAAAACAAACTGATTAGCGCCCTTTTGACTCCATTTGTCTGTAAACAAAGCTTAGGCACCACCCTCTGAAGTTCTGTTGAGTTTAATGCCTACTTATTTTTGGAGCTGGAAATCTGCTATTGGACTCACATTGACAAAGGGGTTGATCCCTCTTAACAGTATGTCTACATCTCTTTTTAGAATTTGGAGCTTCACCCTTTTTGTATATTTTTTAATAAAAGATAAATCAGTATGTTTTGTATGATTTATTACCCTTCTATTCCTCAAATAAAACCTTATAATATCCAAGACTATAATTGGCCCTAGGGCCTCTACAGTAAATAAATACTCTGAACTACGAGGAACATTCTGTAAAGTTGTCCTAAGCTAAGGCTTAATTTCAAAAAAATTCTGAACTCTTGTCACATATTATTTGCAAATTTATTTCTACATTTATATGCTTTGCAGAACCTGAGTCAGGCTCTTGAAAATTTCTCATATAAAGAATTTAAATTAAAATCTTTTAGATTGACTACAGTCCAATCAAGTATTGATTGTAAACTCTTTCTTAATAAATCTCTGCTCCCTAGTAGATAGCCCAACTATTAAGAGTTCTGTAGAAGCTAAATAATTTTTTATTTATTGAAATGACCCTAACTCATCATCAACTTTTAAACCTATAAACCCAGTAAAACCTAGACTATTATGCCCTAGTTTCTTATCTTTAATAGGCTTTCAAGCTAGAGAAAAAAAGCCACTGTAGTTTATTCAATTAAGAAAAACATCTATCAATAGGTTGAACAAAGCTTTTGATGGCAAATTAAGTACTTAACTATCAAGAATTAATTATTAATGTTTCTGGTAATTCATTTGTTGACAGTTGATTAGAATTAATAATATTTTCTCAGAATTAGCACTACTACCCTATCTTATGTATACAAATACATATAAGCTAGTAATTGTGTTAAATATTTAATATATGTATAGCACATCTGAGATTAAAGTAGGTATATACCTACCATAGTATCTAAATTTCACTTATGCGTTCTACGACGTTTATTATGCATAGGTAAAGCCAAGCCCTTCTCAACCTCCGAGAAAGAGAAGGAGCCGGTCCCTGAAGCTGCAGAGGTCAAGGCCGAGACATGTTCTCTCTCCAGAGCAACTGACTTCCGACCGACCTTCACGTCGTCGTAACACATAGGTTCCATGTTTTAAAAATATTAACAATGCTTACCAATCTCCTTTTTACACATAAAATTCACCTAAAACTTCATTTACATCGATTTCTAATTTTCGATGTAAACTTTTTCAAATCACAAAACGCTATGACACTTGACAGCGGAAAAGGCGGCAAGCAGATGCCTGCGCCCTCTGGTAACCTAATTATCAAACTTTATTGGATTCAGGTATGTTTTAATCTGTATTCTCGATAGTTTGGACAGATCACAGAGCTGCTTTCTTCATCTCAATGCTGTGTGTTTTTGGAGACACATAATACATATATTTTTGGGATAATTTTTTTTTAGGTACCTTGAAAAAATTTTCAGGCATCATTATATTTGTTAGAAAATATAAAATAATTGTGTACTACTAGTACTACGGTAGTAATAAGTAAATTATAGATTAATTCATGAAGATTTTGAAAAACTTTGACCGCAGACTTCTAATATATTTAAACATAATATGGAATACAAACACTGCCTATATGCTATTGAAATGTTAATCTTTAAGAAACAGCATTTGTTAGGACCACTACAAAATACATTATTCATAGTCTCGTTTGGAAGCTAAATGCAAAAGGTCACAGATGTGTGGAGTTTTTATATGAAGGTCACTAGGTTTGTAAATATCTAAAGTAAAATCTTTTAAATTTTTTCATGTGGGAATCACCAGGTTAACAATAAATTAAATATAAAAATAATCTAAATCTATACGATTTTCTAACACTTTTGTATACAAAGATCTTGCTTTTTGACCCCCAAACAATCCTCCCGATAAAAAAAAAAGTAGGTAGTTTACAAACTTTAATTTAGAATGAAATAGAATAGAATAAAACAATTTTCACAACATGACATGACACTGCTGCGTGCAATGATGCACATGACATATTAACAACTATTTTAATAAACATGCATCAAAAATATAAAGATCTCAAAGGAACATAATAATGTGAAATACACACAAAATGTGTTTACATTCAAAAGTTTATCCCTCAGACCTATACTTGACATAATGTGAATATATAAAAATGTACCTATAATGAGACAACTTATGAATGAAAATGAAAAACATTAATTTAAAATGTGAACTCGTCTCATTAAATTAATAGCATGAAATGTGTGACAATCTCAAGTATGACAAATTTATTTTAAATGCAATTTAAAACAGAAAATGTCTAAAGATTTTACAGAGCGTAAATTCCAATTTCCAACTGTAATAGCTTTACAAGGGCAAAAGTAATAAAGTGGTTATTCGAAATAAGAAATATTAAAACATAAGTCGTTAACGGTATAGTTAAGATATAAATATTGTAAAATATAAACTATTTCACTACATCATAATAATTAATCTTAGTCAAAAAAACCTTCTTTAAAATTAATTTCTTTAAAAAATGTGCAATATTACTACATTGAATAAATGTGGATACTATTACATATTAAGTAGTTTGAATATATACCTATATCTTGGTAGATTGAACTTTAAATGCTATTAGTCCTGGTAAATTAAGCGGATCCTGTGGGATATTATTTATAGCAAAAATTTAAGTTAGGATGAAAGTGGTCAAGTATGTAGATGACTATAATAATTAAATCAGTAACAGCTTTGTGTAGATTGGTGTGGAAAATTGTCATATTCTTTCAAGTTGCTCTACAAAAGAAAGAATTAATTGAAATAAACTTGTAGGTAGTGAATATAGACAAAATCTCTTATTTCTTTTTAAATCTAGTACCTCGTTACTCAATTAATAAATAATATTCTTTTGTACTTACGTTTATTCTCATATGTTCCGTTCAAAATATAAAATACCTACAACAATTATAATTATTGTTAAAAAACACATTTCAGTCGTTTATTTATCATTTTTATGAAATTCAAAAATAAAAAATACCCAATATTAGCTTGACCTTCGAAAGAATATTTTAATAATTCATTGAATTTATTAAAAAATAAAAATACATTCAGCGTACATACCAAGAAAAATGAAAATATCTTGTGATCTCTTCATAAAATAAAAAAGTGAGAACTGGGAATATCGATATATTTTTAAAGCTTTCCTTTAAAATTTAAACTTTGTATGTTATTATTAAAAATTTTCATCAATAATAAAAAAATGAAATTAATTACTTACGTGTTTGTAAATATTCCAAAATACACATAACAAATTATATTCTCCGCCAAAACTAAATGCACATACAGTGATTTTTTTAAATATTTAGTAGGTACCTAAATAAAATTCAAATGTAAATATTTACATAACAATTCTGAATAATAAATTTTAGTTGTAAAGAATTTAATTCATTGTAATATATAGCAAGCACACTTAAAGTAGAAGTGCGACACAAAAAACTGTCAATATTTTTCAACTTTCAAATGAGCTCCAAGTCCAATCTCGGGAATCTCCGTTTGTCATCCATGATAGGTATTAACTATTAGGTATAAACCATAGAGCATATTGCTACATATATAAATATAAACCATAGAGTATATTGCTACTGATAACTGTACATATTTCTCTATGATAAAGGCAATATTATTTGTAGCAATATACTCTATGAGCAATATGTATATCCAATGAGCAACGAAGATTGATGTTTGATTTGTTTAATTGAATGTTGCCAGAACATAAATTTCACCACTCACGTATTTTCAATATTAAAAAGGGAGAAGAATTTTACCTTTTTTTCCGTGTGATGCTGCGACCACTATGGCCCTCGGTGTATTGTAAAGCTGTATAGCGTGGCTAGATTTTTTTTTCATTTTATATTTAAAATGATAAATTGTGCAGTCCATGCCAAAAAAATGGATATCACTTCTTCCAAAATACAAAAACTGAAGAAATTGTGGGCATTAAGACGACCAAAATTGGCGAAATTATCTTTATATTTAAGGCTATGTGGACATCATTTTAAAGAAAGTGATTTTAAAAGTCTTAAATCGCCTACAGGTGTTTTTTCCTCCTTTTTTTGTACCTACTTTTTTGCGTATTAATTACAGTGTTTCATACGAAATTTCATATCCCATTTTCCCCGTTTGTGGGATTGAATTTCGGAATATGCTAATACACGTTATTATTTAATTGTATTGAAAAGCATTATTACCAAGTTTCAACTAATCCTAATCATCAATAATTCTTTGCCCATATAAACTTTTTTACCCTCTTTTACCCTCCTTAAGGGATGAATTACGCCAAAAATCAAATTAATATATTTCTTATTTTTTATCTTAAAGCTTAACACCTTTATAAAGCAGTGGCAGCCCAGTGTAATGCGCTCGCTTGGGAAACCTAGTGAACCTATTTCAAATCCCGGGTCTCGCACCTCTCATATTTTCATATGCGAATCATTTCCAACATGATTACCACTTCTTAACGGTAACACCATCTTAACGGTGAAGGAAAACATCGTGAGGAAACTTGCATGTCTGAGAGAACCTAGCAATTTTTCAAAAAACATGTGAAGTCCGCCAACCCGCACTTGGCCAACGTGGTGAACTATGGCCTGATTCACCTCGTACTGAAGGGAGGCTCGTGCCCAGCTGTGAGACGTTAAAAAGGGCTGAATACAAACATCACTTTTTGTGTATTTCACATTAAGAATGTCAGAGTTTCATACAATCTTTAATCCCCTATTTTACCCACTTGGGATCATAATAAGGAATACGTCCTCCACATTTCACGTTTCAAAACTAGCGGTATATGCTGTGTCGCTCTATAATTCAGTCAGTACCACCGCAGGACGCACTTCTCCTTCTCAATTCTTCCTTCAGCTGGTCTAAATTCCAGGCAGAATACATTGCACAGGTTAGATGCGAACACTATAGTCTATAGAAACCATGGATGACAAATAGAAACAAAAAAGTAGACACAAAAGAGATAACACAATAAATTGCTTAACCTCAGACTGAATGTATATAGGTCATACGTATGGCGCCCTCCTTTCGAGAAATTTTCCCCATTAATCGACTATCTTATTTTCTTTTCTCTCTGTTTCTAGAATCCAGTCTATATATCTAAATGCTGTTGCCTATAAAACTATATAAATATTTTTAACGTTCATTCTAACTAGGTAATAATTAATTATGTATTACGAATGATATAATACAAGCATGAAAATCCCCAATATTGTTGATAATTGTTCAATCTTTAGTGTATTTCTATTTTGATTATTCCATTATATTATTTTTATAGATAAATATTATGTATAACGGCAGCACTTTGAGCTAATGCGAAATTACAATAACAGTATCCATTGCTATAATCTTGAGAGAAATTTGTAATTCCTTTAAAATATCTGCATATTTTCTATCTTTTGTTCTCTACGCCTCACCGCCACATAAAGTGCGAAATAGCATTTGCCTATTCTATTTGTATTATCTCTATGGATGGGACTTTCTCTCCCGGCATTATATTAATAATTATTGTAATTTGTAATTATTAGGTTTTTTTAATCTACAAAACCTGGCTTAAGCCGCGTTGACACAATCAAAGTCTACTTTGACAAAGTAGTTTTGATGACTACTTAGATCGTGTATACGAGCAATGAGCATTGAGCAATCATTATTCATTAATCAAAGCGCACTTTGACTTCGGCGTTCAATCGAAGTGGACTTGGAGCCGTGTATAGTATAGTAAACTTCGATTCAAAGATTTTTGTCAAAGCAGACTTGGAGCGTGTCTACGCAACTTTATCAATATTTATAGTTTTTTAAGATTAATTATTCAGGTATAGAAATTACCACAGACTAGAAATAGACATGACATACATAAGAAGTGCGAAAAGTTTCTAATCTTAGAAGTACAAAACGTAATTACTGATTTAGTAATTATTATAATGTTCCATTATCTTATTAAACGCTGATACAGATATATATACAGCAAAAAATGTTATACCAGTTTCCTCGTCTATAAAGAAACTTAGTACTCGAGAATCGAGATTCTCGATTAAGAATTCAAAAAGCGAAGTAAGCGGCGAGTAACGTCTTTTTATATATGTACTTCGCATTTTATTAGTGTTAATAGGTTTAAATACTTAATATGTTATGTATACATAATACAGGTAGGTACATATTTTAATTCTTGTTTACATCGTCGTATCATTGTATAAAAACAAATCAATAATAATTAGAAAAACATGTTAAGGTATAGTCAAGAAGATAAAAAAAATGTGGCAATGACCACTATTTTTCACATACATTACTTATATCCCTGTATTGTACATACCGTACAAATATCTATATTACAAATCTATTCAGAGCTTCTGACATTATTTACCTACTCCTACTTACGTTTTGTTCTAAACAACATGGTACTGAACATCGATTTTTTTTATTTTTCTGAGCATATTTCACACTTTATATATATTGTTTCAAGTAATTAAATAATGATAAAACAAAAAAGTTATTGTAAACATAGTATCCCGTGTCAATAAAGATTCGATTTAAAATAAATATTTGACCAAATTATAAGCGACAAGCATATTTTTTTTAGTTAAAATTCGACTTCCAGACAATACTAGAAGTGACTTTAAATATTATGATTTTCCTACATGACATACATTATTATTCGTGGCCTCAAACCCACGACCTTATTATATAATGTTATGATGATGAAAGATATATGTATTATAAAGCTACGTTTCACTTCCCTACATAACGTACGGTTATAAACTCAGTAAGTAGCTGTACACTGTAAAGTAGTGACGTTTGCTGATTGTTGTTATAAAAAAAAATTGTGGGTAAGTTTACACTTTATTTCATTTATATCTAGTGTTTCTATCTCTTCCTTACTCTATGCTATCTCTCCTCTATCTCTATGTTGTCTTTTTCAAGATGAGCGACGTAGGCGTAATAAATTGTATTCTAATGACGTCCGCCATAAAAGCTTAAAAAAGTAATAATTCAAAGTTTATCAAGAAATCGTTTGTTTTTTAAATTGAAATTTTTGATACCAAAAATATAATATTTGTTATTATAAGTTCAATAAAGACTTCCATAAACATTAATTATTTCATGACACATTGATGAGAGTTTTCCACAACTAGTTTCGATTTTTTAATTCGTTGTTCATGTTCTCTTGGCTTGTTTCTTGTAATAACCAGTACAAGAATAGGTACGAACTTTTTGTGTTATTAATAAAGGTTTGTATAATCTATTTTTGAAATAAGTGTCACACGAGACCATTTTCTCGGAAGGCAAGTTTTCAGTACCTACTAATTTTGCATTTTGGCGTCGCAGTCGATCAAGTTCACTACAAATAAATTATTGAGAGTACCAAAGCACATAAATATACTAAATTAGAGGAATCCTTGACCTTTTCTATCTTTTGTCCAAAAATAAATCAAATAATATAAACATCATTTTATTGTTACTTAACGAATGATTTGTTTCTTGCAATTAAATTTATTATTTCACGAGCTTTTAACAAGAGGATTGTACCTACGTGCTATTTCCATTTCATTTGTAATCTAGAAAATCGTGACATTTATATGTAAATATTATGTGTTTATTATTACTCGTTGCCGCATAGCTCTATTCATTCATTCATTCTCTGCTCGCTGCAGATTAGAATAACTCGGTTTGAGTCCTAGGCTGGGCCAAGTTATAGTTATTGGGACTTTCTGTCCAGAAATTCTCATTAACTGTCCGGAATTGGCGGCGTTTCATCTTCTTATCTTTGATCTCCCAACGATTGAGTACAATTGTCGCCCTATCGGACTTTATCAAGCACAAGGAATAAAATGTGCAATATCTTTAAGCACTAGAATCTAACGCCGAAAAATCATCCAAATCAGTTAAACCGTTTAGTAATCACGAGGGAACATAGTATCGGACAGGTGTACACGCGCATTGCGCAGGCCAAACACCAACCCAAGAACTACAACGGTAGTTCAAACATATTTTTAGACAGTTTCTTATATAAAAGTCATAACAGGCAAATCTGGAGAAGATAGCTAGTTTTATTATGCTGCTGATAATTGTAGATACTTAGCAATAATAACCATATTGGCTTAATTTAGAATATTTTGAAATCACTAGTTGTAATTGTATATACAATGTTTATAATAGGGAACTACAGGCAATTTAAGAACAAATTATATTCTGAGAATGTGAATGAAGATAATAACTTCGTTTATTACTTACAATAATTAGGCAGGTATATGAGAATAGAATAATATAATGAAGAATAGTCATTTAAATAAATAACAATACTATAATAGTATATAGACGAAAGTATGTATGTATGTATGTACATACAAATAGTTCACTAGATAATAAAATTCCATATCAAAGATAGTCTTTCCCGTGACCATTATTGCTGTAAGTGTAAATCATTCAAAATGTCGCGAACCAAATATCAAAATAAATCCGCGAAATAAACCGAAAAGATAGTTTTATTTAAAATGTCAAATATTCTCGTAAATCTAAGAAAGTATTAATTACTACAGGGTGGTACCGACAACTCCCCCATGTCAAGCGCGGGAAAGCAAATGAATATCCGCCGTCCGCGTCATTTTTATTTTTTTAAATAGATTCCTATCGGCCAAGGTCACATAACTACATGCCGTATATAATATACATAAATCATTACAAATTAATCAAATATATTATTTTCCATTAAAACGCTCAAATATACAAATGCAACCTTACAGTCTAAAATATTTTATTTTTTTCCTCTACTAATGGGATGCTTACGTTAAGAAGTGCAGCCCCAAGGAGGCAAAGAGAATTCTTATCGATTATTTTAACATTAGGGGCAATTTTCTTAAATCATTATAATTTAAATTTAATTATTTTTATTTTTAGGAATATTATATTACTACAAAAAAATAAGGCTGTTGCTATTCGTCAAATAATCCGATGAATAAAAAAAATATTATTCTTACACCGAAAAAATAATAAAATATTCTTATTTTTCAGGGGCAATGAAGATTTTGATAGTATTCGCGGCGTTTGCGGCCGTGACTTTTGCAGATAAACGGTGTCATGGAGTCTACATAGATAACAGATACTATAATTTGGAAATTGTCAAAGAAGGCATAAATAATTTACACGATTTAGTAATCAATCGCAATGATAACTCAGTTTATTTTACTTATGATGATCTGGATAAGACTTTATCGAGACGTGTCGCACATTTCGATTTGAACACTAAAAAAGCAACTGTAATAGACGGTATAAGAAACGCTACAGCTCTAGCGGTCGATCAATTTTATGGCAAAGTGTATGTTGGCGGGATGGATGGCTTATACAAAATAAATGATTTAAAAGCAGAGAGACTGCCTCTACACGATGAAGTTATATCCATGCATTTTAAAGAAGTTCTATACTTCATAAATGGGAATAAGAATGCGTTTAAATTCGAAGACGGCCATGCCACGCCTGTGTCTGAGTTAAGTGGAGTTAAAATCGACAGACTTGTTATAAATGATGACGGTAACATGTTTTTCACAGATAATCAAATGTTGTATAGAGTGAAATTAGGCACACGTGCTATAAATACGCACGAGAAACTTAATGTAAATGCTATAGCTACTGACGCGTATTCTAGAACATTTATATGCACTAAAGATGGTTTGTTCATGTATAATAAGTATAAATTTGTTTTCGATAAAATGGCCGATTTGCGAAATCTTAAAGCTATAACGTTTAATAAAATGAATGATCCGATTTACGCTGCAAATGACTTATTGGTGAAACTTACGACAAGTTCTATTGGGTGTTATGAAGACTAATATTGTATTTTACCTCAGGTATAACATATAGACACAGTGTTACAGAGCTAAACATGAAGCCAAAGAAATAATGTTTTAAAATATTATATGATTTTTGAAAATGGTATACAAATGATATAATTAGCTATAAGTAAATTAATGCTAATGAATAAGAAATGGCTAACGGACTTTATTATAATAAAGCAAATTTAAATAAGCTTACATATAGCTCTATCTCTCTTTAAAGAGGAAGAGAACTCAACTTAAAAAATACAAAAAAAAAATATTATAAGTTGTTCTCAAAAATTGTATATAATTTAAGTAATACATAATATATAAAATTTCTCTTTATTCATTAAAGAAAGTAAACGATCTGTACGCTAAGCACGCTACTATTTTTAACTTTGACATTTATTTTGGCGGACTTTGTCTAAATAATTATTTTGTCTGAGTATTTAATTCAGTATAATAAATTATATATTAAATATTTGTATATAGTAGTTTTAAGATTTAATTAAATTAAAAAATATAAAGTACAAAATTTATTATGGGTTAAATATTCATACTTTTATTTAACAATATTATGTTACGGTCAATATGCAAACAATATAGCCCGATACTAAATTTAATTTAAATCAAATTATAAAAGGTAATTTTATGTCTCGATTTATCTTGGTTGTAATGATAATCGCACCGGAAGTACATCAACTTCCGCTTATACAGCTGTTACGGTTGACAAACGACTCCATGAAGGTAGAATAATTAAACTATTAGAGAGTACTCTGTATTGAGTGTTCCTCTGCCAGACGTAAAGTATAAAAAGTAAAAATGTTATAGACAATGAAAAATGTCAGAAAGGCGCGAGAAAGACAAAACGAATGTGCGGCCAGCAGTCTTCTTTTCTTATGTAATACAATTAATTTGATCATGGATATTTATAGCTGTATAATTTTTTTTTTGATTTGAAACATCTATTGGCACGCCATCGCAGTAAAACCATGGATGTGAGTAAAACCGACCGATATTATACACGCTTCATTATAAAAGTCTCCATTAAAAACACTTAGGGACATATTTTCTGTAATAATTATTATAATTAAAATAATTAAAAAAAAAATTGATTTTATCAACGAAACTCATTTTTTCTTTATTTTACTCCATATTTTGTTATAGGTTTTTAATTTTTATTAATTATGAATTTTAATATTAACATAGATGTTTCACATCTGCCGGGCGTTCCGTGACGGACAATTTTTTTTCTTTTACCCTGTATTGTTTTTACATTTCATTTATTAATTCAAATACAAAAAAAATATATTTAATTCACAAATATGAAAAAATATATAATTGGCCGTAAATAAAGTTATGGTCAATAGAGAAAAAATAAAAAGACTTATGAAACTAATTTTATACTGTTTGAAAGTGACAACAAATTACGATACATAGTTGATGAAGATTAGAATTAAATTTAACTATTAAGATTAAATGGGTAATTTCAAACTAAAAGATATCTTCATTATGAAATGGATGTGGCTATTATCGTCTGCTTTTTATAAGGTATTTCAACGATTTATTAAAAATATTTACAAGAAAATTTAGATTTCAACCTTTAAGAGTCATACAAAAATTAATTTAAATTGTTAAAAACATAACCTTTAGAAAATAGAACATTTTTTAAAGTTAGTAAACTAGATGATGCAGATGGAAGGAACATTTTTAAGTTTAATGATAGTATTAAACGAACAAGAACATAAATATCTGGAATAAATAAAAATAAAGTGTGTTTGTTTGTCCTTCTTTCACGTCGAAACGAAGAGACGGATTGGCGTGATTTTTTGTGTGGAGATAATTGAAGGGCTGGAAAGTGACATAGGCTACTTTTTACCTCGGGAAATTATCTCATTCCCACGAGAAAACACGTTATAATAAAACAAAAAAAATATTTATGATCAGAATTACTTGAAACTTGGTATTAATTCTCTTTAATACCATTCAATAAATACTTGAAATATAATAAATATTTTGCATAATTTTTGTAGTACATTCAAAAAACCATGTGTAATGTGAAGAAGGATTATCGTTGCATTGGTGTTATTATGATTAGTTTGGTTAGTGTGTACATATGGAGTTGGTATAAGTGTCAAAAAATGATTGAAGAAACTTTCAGACAACCGTGAGTTTATATCATTACATACTATCTTTTTTTTTCTTTATGGCTTAGAGACATAGACTTTCTTACTAATATTATAAATGTGAAGTTTAGATGTTTGAATATTTGGATGAATATTTGTTCTCGAATCACACCAGAACGGCTGAACAGTTATGGATGAAATTTGGCACACAGATAAACATGGCACACTCAAGCGAAGCGAGAGTAAACTCTCTAGCCTCATAATAAGTATAAAATATAATATAAATATAATATTTTAATAGAGTCCCAATACCATCTTCGGATATCGGATGTC
Organism: Brenthis hecate; assembly: GCA_951806755.1. Classification (NCBI taxonomy): domain Eukaryota; kingdom Metazoa; phylum Arthropoda; class Insecta; order Lepidoptera; family Nymphalidae; genus Brenthis; species Brenthis hecate. The sequence continues at coordinate 1,197,536 of OX638257.1, forward strand.
AATTTCCATACATTGATCCCTTTTCACCGATCGCAATGAAATATCACAAGGAAAAGCCGAAAGTTGTCTGTTACGGCGAAGACTGGGTTGAATGTAATGTAAGTAAACATTAAAAATCTGATATCAACAAAACAAATATAAGTTTAATAGATAAGTAGTAATAAACAATTTTTTTGGTTACTTTCGTAAGTAAAAGCGAATAAACAAGAAAATAAGCGAAAAAGAAAGACTTTTTTTATTTAACTTCTCTATTCTTGGACAATATTTAGGATATTACAAATGACTTAGATTTTTATTTTTTTTATATCCTTATATCATACAACAATCATAATAACCTAGACGGATATCAGTGGTACTTTTTTTCTTACATACTGGTATCTCAAAGAAAGGATCTTTCAAGCACTGAAGAATTTTCTAAGATTGTCACGGCAATCATTAAATAAAATATATTACATACTTCTAAAATACTTATTTATAGCATTATAATAATTCATCCCATGTTAACGTCCCACTGCTGGGCACGCACCTTCTTGCAATGCGAGAATAGTCCACTACGCTGGCCAAATGACAGATTGTGCGGGTTACAGACGATTATCAAAAACTACTTAGATTCTATTATACTTGCAGATTTTTTTACGTTTTTTGATGGTATTAGCATGTAGTAATTATTTTGATAATTATGTGCACATGAAAATTTAGTAGATGCAAAAACCTGGCACTTGAACCACGCCTTTTTTGCTAACGAGTGAGTTATCAATGAAAGAGTAGCTTAGCTCTTAGTAGTGGACTAAAAGCTAAGAAACATTTAAATCTATATTATTTTATAGTTCTCAGAATGTAAAGTAACACCGAAAATCTTGAATAGAATGAAAAATATAAAATGCTTATACAAAGACATCATATATCTGGACGATCATCATTACAATGTGGCGCCACCTGTTACAGTATATAACGACGACGTATATACTTTGAACAAAAGTGATTCAGTCAAAATTTCGTGTTTTGGACATGATAAGTATGGGTAAGAATAAATGTAAATAATAAAAACTTTAATGTCTTCCTGAAAAATTTCGGCCACGGCGGTCAATCTCACTGAGATATTAGGTATAGTGCACAAGTGTACTTACGTTTTTATTTGTTTTTTTTTTTTTTGGATTGGATCGCTGTGGCTGAACGAAATAGGTCAAGAGAGTTTTATGCGCGCAAATACAATTGCACTCTCTATTCCTTCTCTAATCTCTCATCTCCGGTAGGATGATAATTCCATACGACCGATGAAAAACCAGGTTTACCGATAGTTTTACGAGCTCTCCGAGAAACGAGGGTATAGCATCGCCAATTTTCCGAGTCCGGGCTATTTATTACTGAGAATTTCGTGACCAAAAACCCAATACACATACTCGGTCCGATTCGGGACTCGAATCCAAGACATGCTAGCCACTAGACGATATACCTGGTAAATGCAGAATAAACTTATTATACTAGCGGTCCTCTAGTTTTGTTTAAGTATTGTTAAAGTCTTTCAGTATCAATCGATAGGTTGAGTTGAAAAATAGACTATTTTTTTTGTGTAATGGTGTGCAGGATAGAGAAACCCGTAGAGTTTCTTTCGCTCGATTTTTTATCAATATATAAAAAATACGTAAGTTGATAAAAATAGCCTATTTGTTAGTCCAATATAAAAGCTATTATCTACCATTTAGAATTCCAATCATATCCACTGCACGATCATGTGCCCATACTGTTCATTTTACCCTGATCAGTATTATATGATCTGTTCTAATATTATTAATGTGAAAGTTTGAATAGATGTTTGGATGTTTGTTACTCAATCACGCCAGAACGGCTGAACGGATCTGGATGAAATTTGGCATAGAGGTAGATTAAAGTCTTAAATAGCACATATTACTGAATAATATAATAATAGCATAGGATATTTTTATCCCGGATAAATGTACGGTTCCCGTGGGATAGATTTGTTGTTGTTTTCTAGTTATAAAGATAATACCATATTAACTCATTTTATTTCCAAGTTTTGGTTTAATATCGTCTCGATGGTATGGATACAAAACCGGCATAAGACCTATTCCGCCCCGCAAAGTACCAGCGGGAAGAGAAAATTCTATAAATATCCTAATATTTGGATTCGATTCAGCATCTCATAATGGTTTTCAAAGAAAATTGCCGAAAACTTACAAATTCTTGATCGAAATGGGCGCTGTGATACTCAAAGGGTAAGTTTATGTATTAAAAGTTGTATATGCATACATACATATATCGTGGACAGATTGTAGAATAAATAATATCATGAAAAAATCGAACATATTATAAAATGATTGAATTTCATAATAATATATCACATTAAGTGAGAAAACTAAGTTAAAAAAAAAACAAACTAAGTTAAGTCAAGTTCAAGTGCCGTGTCTCGCACCTCTGATATTTTCATGTGCGATTCATTTCCAACATGATCACCACTAGTCTTACGGTGAAGGTAAACATCGTGAGGAAACCTGCATGTCTGAGAAAACCTAGCTAGTTTTCGAAAGACATGTGAAGTCCGCCAACCCGCACTTGGCCAGCGTGGTGGACTATGGCCTGATCCCCCTCGTATTGATGGAAGACCCAGCATTTATAATTTCATTGACAAAAAGGATTAAAAAATTTTTTTGTCCCTTTAAGTTTCTTTCCACAAATCTTATAAGGACTAAGCCTTTCTTTTCGAACTGCTGGCACACTCGTTCAGTAAAAAAAAATGCTGAATATTTTTTTAAATATGAAAAAGAAATTCAATACGCATGTAAAACCTTACATTCAATAGTGTGAAAACAAAAAAATTTCAGCTATAACATAGTAGGCGATGGAACTCCAGATGCATTGTTTCCCATCTTATCTGGAAGAACTGAATTACAGCATCCCAAAGCAAGGCAAACATACTCTAAAAACATATATCTTGATCCGGATTTGTTTATCTTTCACACGGCCAAGTTGGATGGGTAAGTGGCTTATAATCGTAAGTCAAAGTAATTTTAATATGGTGTTCTTAGTGATTGTTGGTGGTGTGACATTAACACATACTCGTAGAACCATTTAGTTTCATGGTAAGCTACGAAGCTTGTGTTATGGATACCATATAGTTGATACAAAACACAAATATAACTTTAAATACATACATATTATAAATAAAAACACCCATGACTGGAGTAGAAACATTCGTGCTCATCACACAAATGAATGCACCCAGCGGGACTCGAACCCGCGACCGCTGACACAGCATGTAGGGTCACTACATACTGAGCCAAACGTGTCGTCGCATTGCTTTATTAATAATTACTACACAGAACTAACCTGATGTAAGAAAACAGTGAATTCGTTCCGTCCGACCAGCGAACCTTTGCTCACGCGCTAATGACAGGCGCAACCTGGTCTTCAACAATATTTATCTGTTCTATACATTTTTGTTTGAAATTTTAAATCATAATTGCGATTTAATTATATTTTTATTTCAACAATTATAAGTAGATTAATGGTATTCTTGAAAGTGATATGAGCCTTCGACCGAAGTTAAAATTCGAAAGGCCATGATAAAGACACAAGTACTAAGTATGTACTAAAATGTACACTGTCAGTACAATTAGCAGTAACCTTGAAGCAATTAGTGTGAAACACACACATAGTACAGTCATTCACATATAGCTTTATTTAATACTAGGGACTTATCCTCGCTTCGCTCGGGTTCGTCCCTAGATTGATTCCCCATACAAACTTTCATCCCCATTTTCACCCCCTTAAGGAATGATTTTCGGGATAAAAAGTATCCTGTATCCTCGTCAGAGTCTCAAACTATCTTATTACCAAATTTCATCTTAATCGGTTCAGTAAATCCAGAAATTACCTTCTACTACGTCACAAACTCACAAACTTTACCTCTTTATAATATTAGTATAGACTAATGACATTCACTCGCTTCGCTCGGGTATCTTCATAGTATCAATGATTTAAGTACGCATAGTTGCGCACTTAAAACAAGATATATGTTCTATTTTGTTTACTCTACATCTGTACCGAGGTTTGTAACCCCAACCCCCAACAGGTTAGTTGTTCCCAAAAGTACCACATTTTTAATTTTTGTGAACACAACTTTAAACATTACATTTAAGGTTCAATTTACATTGTTGTATATTTATTTCAAATAGAATAATTACCTGAGTACAATTAGTGAGAGTTTTAAGAGAACTTTTGCTTGGGATTGTGTATCTATTTAGTATTTTTTTTTTTTGATCGATGTATTTTCTATATATCAGCTACCAAACGGCGTATTATGAAGATATGCCTTGGATAGGTTCGTTTCAATATCGCTACAATGGTTTTAAGAAACGTCCGGCGGATCACTATTTACGGTCTCGGTTTGTTCTGGAGACCCCGCGGTATTGGCAAGGGCGTAATATTCGGTACTGCTTAGGACCGATACCACACTATATGTTTATGATGGAAATAACCAAACAGGTAACTATAGGTTGAAAAAAAAACGTGTGTGTGTATGTACGTTATGTACGCACGTAAAAAGTTATACTTGTTTAGCGTAACAGAACAAAAATAGCTAAAGATTTCATCCCGTATGTCACAACTCTCTGTCTGTAAAAGGAATGCAGCTAACTTCATCATGTCGCTTTTTGGCTGTCGGTGTTCGCGTGCATTGTAAAAATTTTACTGTCATATTTTTTCCCAACGTGCCAAAAGAAGTATAACTTCAAAAATAAAATGTTACTTTTTTGTATTACAGTTAAAATTTAGTAGAAAATGACTACGAGTATATTTGTCAATTCTTGAATGTTTTCAAAGATGATCACGCGAAAAAAAATAATTAATTCTAACCAAATTTTTAAATTTTAAATTAATTAGTTATTTTAAGATTCAATGGGCCACCTCAAAATTTTGAGTATTTTTTATTTCAATAATTTTGCTTTTTTTATAAGCTACAAATTCTACCCACAAGCTAAGAAAAAAAAACAATAAAATTTTTTTTCGCTCTACCCTAATTAATATGCATACCTAATATATATGTATGTGAGATATAATTATTTGAGATAAATTATAATGAATTAATTAACTATTAGACAGCATATGGCAAAGAAGTTTATAAATTTTTGATTTATATTGTGTCTGTAGATCAATTTTAATGTAATCCATCGTATTTTATAGTTTATGAATTTGAAGAAAAAGCGGTTTTGCTTTACGTTCATAGCGGATATATCTCACGACGATTTCAATCAAATATCTACGGCGGATGAAGATACGGTGGATTTTCTTGCATATTTAAAAACTAGCGGATTATTGTATGACACTTTTCTTATAGTGATGGGTGATCATGGGGATAGGTAAGTTATAAATAATAATTTTATAATATAATATGTTAGTCATTAGTTAGTATGGAATATATAGGTTATATATTATTGACGACACGTTTGGCTCAGTTTGTAGTAGTACTTGCTGTGCCAGCGGTCGCGGGTTCGAGTTCCGCTGGGGGTATTCATTTGTGTGATGAGCACGAATGTTTGTACTCCAGTCATGGGTGTTTATATTTACAATATGTATGTATTTAAAGTTAAATATATGTAGTGTATCAACTATCTGGTATCCATAACACAGGCCTCGTAGCTTACCATGGATGGATCTTAATGTCCCAACATATTTATTTATTACTATCGACTCACCCTCGCTCCGCTCGGGTTCGTCCCTAGTTACGTTGTAACGTTTAGTGTAGATTTCTCATAAATGAGATATTTTCCCGCAGTAAAAAGCATGCGGATAAGCAGCTATTATCTTACCAAATTTCATCTAAATCTGTCCAGAGTTTATTTCGTGATGCGATAACAGACAGACAAACAAAAAATCTAAAAACTATAGGATTCAGCCTCTGTGTCGATAATAATGTCTATTTCAATAAGATTTTCCAAAAAATAATTAATGCACCGATTCGGCTTAATTACAATTTTATTATATGTATCTATAGATTTATTTGTTTTTTTTTTCTATATACCTATGTAAGTTGCGTTTGCAGATTCTCACCAATGCGAGCTTCATATCAAGGGAAAATGGAGGAAAGAATGGCTTTTATGTCATTTTTACTGCCAGAAAAGCTCAAAAGTGAACGTCCGGACGCTCTAAGAACACTTCAGGCCAACTCCCATGTTCTAACAACGCCTTTCGATATACACACAACTTTGTTAGATGCTATGGGTCTATATAATCTCTCTAACAACTTCACAGTAAAACACTCTAAAGTTCCAAGAGGAATGAGTCTTTTGAGGCCGGTGAGAGTTTTAATTGTAATGTTTTATTAACATTTACATACGGACGTACATAACATTTGACGTTGTTTTGAAGGTAATAATAAATCTCGAATCCGATGCGTCTCGCGTGTATACTAAATACACAGACGAACACATATCAGTTTTATAGACCTATATACATATGCATATACATGCATGTAAGTATGTATGTATATATTCACTATTCAGATCTTTTTAACGTGCCACTGCTGGGGGTGGGCCCCCTTAAAGTCCAACACGTTAGCCAAATGTGAGTTGGCGGACTTCACATGACCTTCAAAAATTGCTAGGTTCTCTCACACACTCAAGTTTTGTCACGATGTTGAACCTTCACCGTAAGACAAGTAGTAATCATGTTGGAAATTATATGCACATGAGAATATCAAAAGTGCGAGACCCGGAATTCGAACCCGCTTCACTTGGCTTTTTCAAGCGAGCGCGCTACCACTATGGATAGCAAAGGACGTATAGTATAGCAAATAACTGCCATAAAGTCTGTATATTAAATTAAAAAAAAATCGATGGAAAAATACCCTAAAAAAATTTAACATAAGTATCATATGCATAATAAACTACTTATAATGTTGTATTACGACAGTACGTAATCATTATATAATATATTAAATATTACAAAAATCACGCCGCCCGAACAGGGACTTGAACCCTGGACCCTTGGATTAAAAGTCCAATGCTCTACCGACTGAGCTATCCGGGCTGTATATAGTTATTTCAAATTGTACATAACTAAATTGATAAAATAAATATGATACATATACATATTATGTATTCGCTTGCCAGTATAAGTTTCAAGATTAACGGCGTTGCTTGTATTGTAGAATATTGTTTATATATATATGCGATTATGTTTGAGAACGTAAATTCGATTCTCGCTCAAGTTATACTCGTAACTGTCAAAGAAGACACATAATATATATCTAAAAACTGTTGAGGTTCCATTACTGTTATTTATTTATATTTTAAGGACGTGTTTGGTTACCGTCCCGTTGGGGGCATTCATTTGTGTGATGAGCACGAATGTTTGTACTCCAGTCATGGGTGTTTATATTTATAATATGTATGTATTTAAAGTTATATATGTGTAGTGTATCAACTGTCTGGTATCCATAACACAGGCCTCGTAGCTCACCATGGAACTAGATGGTGCCGTGTGTTGATGTCCCAACATATTTATTTATTCTATTTAATTTATTTATTTAAACATTTATGTTTGCCGGTTACAACTTCTAGATACCAATATCACGTACTTGTGACGAAGCAGAAGTTTTGCCACATTGGTGTGTGTGTCTTAATACTAAATGGCACAACGTACCGTCTTCCGACCCTCTCTATCAGAGAGTTATTCAATATCTCACTCGATATATCAACGAGGCAACCGATGAAATGCGGTTAGTTTAATTAAGTATATCTAATTAACTTGTCTAAACTTGATTTGTAACTAAGTGAAGTGTGAAATGTTTATAGTCTATTCATATTATAAAATCCCCCGCCGCGTCTGTCTGTCTGTCTGTTTGAACGCGATAAACTCAAAAACTACTAAACGGATTTTCATACGGTTTTCACCACAAAAGCATTCGTCGCAACAGCAAACGGGAACTAAAAATCAAAGTAAATCCACGAAATAATCCGAAAATATAGTTTTATTTAAAATACCAACTCTACTGAGCTATATTGCAGAAATTTAGTTCATCTCGTATAGATCGCTGGACAATATTAAAGTCAAATTTCAATATAAGAAAAACATAGGTGGCATACTGTACATGTAACTAGGACGTGGAAAATAACCCATACTAATATTATTATTTTTATTTATTTATTTTATTTATTAATGCGAAAGTTTGGATGCAGGGTTGTTTGTTACTTAATCACACCAGAACGGCTGAACAGATCTGGATATTTGGCACAGAGATAGATTATAGTCTGGAATAGCACACGCACGGGTTACTTTTTATCCCGGAAAAATGTACGGTTCCCGTGGGATAGATTTGCTTTTGTCTAGGAACGAACCTGAATCCTAAGTCTCTCTAGTCTCTATTTGTACAATTTTATACTCTTATGTAAATTGGCATATGACGATAATGTAGAAAAACTACGCTTATAAAAAAGATCTACATAAAGATAAAGATAATAAAAAGACATGGTGAATACAGAAAGACAATAATTGACGTAATTAATGGTATTATAAGTATATTGAAAAATATACGGTTTTTTTCATTTTAGTGCGCTATGTGCTGAGAGGCGGCTGGCATATGCTAAATGGGTGACTCGACGGGCCGAGAAAGATGCAGCAACACAAAATATATATTTTCAAACATTGGTCAGATAATCATTTATTAATATTATTTAATCATTTATAATGAAAAGCTTAAGTTAGACGTTAAGTTGGAATTATATTTTGTAGGTTTTTAGCGTATTTTTTTGACGACTGTACGTTTTTTTTGACGTCTCTCACGAAAAAACTTATGAATGGATATTAATGAACCTTTAAAGTAATATAATATATAACACATAAGCTATAATTTATATGCATACAGTACATAAATAAAGATTATTTGAAATATATTTAAATAAAATTTTTTTAATATAACTTTACTAAAATAATAATTTTAGGTTTAGCTTTATACGCTATTATAGCTAAGGGAAATGATATTTGAAAACTGGTAATTAACACTTTAATATATATACTATTATTGTACATGGGTTGCAGAATAGATTTTAACAAAATGTAAGTATATATCTAAACAACGGCGTAAGAGAGAGCGGCGTGGTCTAATGTAATGCGCGTCCCGAACATAACTAATTACCCCTCCCGTCCGCGATAGCGGGCCGGCGGGCGGCGCGTGCGGCGGGGGTGCCGTATTGCATCATCTTTTAATATTTGAATTCCGTTCGCTATATCCTCCCCCTCCAAGTCACAGCCACTACTAGGTGGTTGAGACTTGGCTGGACGTCCTCTCTTACGCAAGGTGACAGCGTCAGACCTAGAAGTCCCTTGATACAAAGACAACGCGCTGGCATGGTACTTGCCCTTAACCTCTCCCTCTTTATCCATTACTTCAAAAGTAGTTGGAGAGACGGCTGTTGAAATTTTATACGGCCCTTCCCTACGCGGCGCGAATTTCCTGGTAACCCCTTTCTCAGCATTGCTGTGACTGTGCATCTCCACCCAAACGAGGTCACCTTCTTTAAACCTTGCTGTTGGTCGTCGGCGTTGGTCCTCCACAGCTTTACGGCGATCCTGTTGCTCTTCGATACGCCATGTGACCTCCTTCAAAATGTCCGTGAACTGGCGAAGGTAGGGGGTGATTTGAGGAACAAAATTCTCTTCCTCTACTACAGCCCTGATGTCGTTGACTACACTAAAAGGAGATCGGAGGTCTCGTCCAAAAGTAAGATAAGCCGCACTATGCCCTGTACCTTCGTTATATGCGCTGTTGAGGGCGAACCTAACGGGGGGCAGGTACTGTGGCCAACTTCGATGGTCGGTTCCTACGAGCATTGCCAGCATCTGCTTCATATCCCTGTTCTTGCGCTCCGCAGGATTCGCCTCGGGGTGATACACAGGGGTTAAGTTCTGCTTAATTCCGAGCACGAACATGGCCTTTTGCATGACCGCGGAGACAAATTGAGTCCCATTGTCAGATATTATTCTGCGGGGTAACCCGTATCGAAGAAATACCTCTTCTATTAAAACCTTAGCACACGTTTCAGCGGTAGCATCGGCCAGAGCGAAAAGTTCCACCCACCTACTTGCAGCATCTTCCACTAAGAAGATCCACTTCTCCCCCTGGCTTCCAGCTGGTAGTGGACCAAACAGATCCATCGCTAAGACTTCAAAGCGTTGTTGAGGGGTCGGAGTCTGTAATAGACCCGCAGGTTTCAGGTTGGTAGGCTTATATTGCTTACATATGTCACATGACTTGAGGTATTGAGCTACAAAGGTTCGCATATGTGGAAAATAATATCTTTCTTTAATCTTCTTCAGGGTGCGTTCCAAGCCGAGATGTCCAGCGGTCGGTGCGTCGTGCAGCTCCTTCATTAATTCTGCGCGTAGCGATTCTGGCACCACCAGCAATGGTTCATCTGCTTCTCCTTCAGGATCTGCGCGATAAAGGACTCCCTGAGTCATATAGTACCCTCTTCGTGTCCAGCGCAATGCTGCGTCTGGATCTTCGTCTTCAAAATCATCAATAATTTTCTTAATTTCAGGATCTTCCAACTGGGAAACGCGGAGCTCTCCAGGTCGTCGATGCGGTAAGTCTACTACCATAGGGCAGATCCCACAAATATCTTCCGAGTCAGCTACTCCCACTGGACGACTGAGAGTATCTGCGACGACATTCATCTTCCCAGGTGCGTAATTAACGTCCAAGTTGAATGCTTGTATCTTCATTGCCCATCTGGCAAGACGACCACTGGGGGTCTTCAACGTCAGGAGCCATCTCAGCGGCTGGTGATCGGTAAGCACGTGTATTTTAGAACCCTCTAGGTATCCACGGAAACGCTCTAACGCCCACACCACAGCTAACGCTTCCCTCTCTGTGGTATGGTAGTTGCGTTCTGCGTTAGTCAATAACCTGCTCGCGTATTCGATGGGTCGTTGTGACGTCGGTTCCGATCCTTGCAGCAATACGGCACCTAAAGCATAAGAGCTCGCATCAGTTCGTAACACAAAAGGTTCATTAAAGTCTGGCTGACGAAGAATAGGTGCAGAGGTAAGTCTTTCCTTCAATTCTTCAAAAGCGACTCTCTGAGCTTCCTCCCATTGCCAACATTGACTTTTCCTGGTAAGGTAGGTTAATGGTCGAGCTACCTCGGAAAACTCCGGGATGAACTTACGAAACCAAGATGCAGTCTGAAGGAAACTTTTGAGTTCCTTAAGGTTCGTAGGCGGCTTCATGGCTACTACTGCTGCCACTTTAGCAGGATCCGGTTCAATTCCATTAGCTGATATCACATGACCTAAGTATGTTAGTTTCTCCCTGGCAAACACACATTTACTCCTATTAGCTTTTAGGTTAAATAACCTTAAGCGATCAAACACTTGTTGCAGATCCTGTATGTGGGTTTCAAGATCTTTGGATATCACCAAGATATCATCCAAGTAAGCGACTACAGTAATCTCCTTAAGACCAGACCGAAAACGGTCCATTAGACGCTGAAAGGTTGAAGGAGAGTTTTTAAGGCCGAAGGGCATTCGACGAAACCGAAATGTCCCAAAAGGAGAGACAAATGCAGTCTTATCTCTATCAGCAGCATCTACCTCAATTTGCCAATACCCTGCCTTAAGGTCAATGGTCGAGATTACGTTGTTTAATTTGGTGGATAGCAACAAGTCATCTATTACAGGAAGGGGATACTTGTCGTCCTTCGTAATTTTATTCAGAGCCCGGTAATCCACACAGAAGCGCACTTCTCCATTCTTCTTTGGCACCATAACTACCGGAGAGGCCCATTCAGACTCTGCTTCTTCAATAACTCCCTCTTCTAGCATTGTCTCAATCTCTCTTTTCATTACTTCTCTTTTTGCAGGAGACACTCGATATGGCGGAACGCTGATCGGCGCATGATCTCCAGTATCAATGCGGTGGACGGCAAAAGTCGTAGGGGCTCCCCCTGGCTCAAAGATATCCTGGTTCCTTTCCAGAACATCTGATAACTCTCGCCTTCCTTCAGGTTCCAAAAAAGTTCCCTCATCGTGTCGGAGACCCACAGTCGAGCATGCTACGTGAAAACTATCTAAAGGTCCCTCAAATTCAAGAGCATGGGTCAACGAACCCTTTAAACCCCATAAATTCCGATTAAAATCAAGTACCATACCAGAATCCTTAATGAAATTCATGCCTAACAGCGAATCTGTGGCACCGGGAAGAACGATAAAAAGTGTCGACACTACTATGTCTAACACCGTCACCTCCACTTGAGCAGTATCAACAACTAAATTTTTTACAGTGCCATCAGCAAATTTCAATTCTGTCCTAACTTTAACAAATTTATGGTTATTCTTATATAAATGAGCTTTTAAGCTTTCACTCGCGATACAATGTTTCGCCCCGGTATCGACCAATACACGACCCCTAGCACCGTACACTAACACCTCTAGGAGTGGTCGACTCCTCGGATCTACCGGCTTCGACCCGATTGCGGACACTGTGTGAAACGCGGAATTCGCGGCGGTTTTACTACACTTTATACACTTTGCCCGTATAACACCGGGCGTTCCACAACCGAAACAAGTTATTTGAGATCGCTCAGGTGATTTCTCTGCTTTTGTTACTACACTCGACGCCTTTTCTTTCAACCTGTTACAATCCTCCCTCGCGTGACCATATTGTTTGCAGTACACACATCGGGGCCTATGGCTCAGTGCTTTTGATGCGGTAGGTACGCAAGAAGCTCGAGACGTCTCGGGGATAGGAAGCGCGGCTGCAGCCGGCGCTCTACGGTGACTACGTCCCTCTTCAAAAAGCTCCTCTAAACGGCGTGCCTCACTTAAAAGCTGAGTGAAAGTAGAAAAGGAATTCCGTGGAAGCCTTTCCCTGACTCTTCTGTGTAACAATCCATATATCATATCCAGTTGTACCGTGTCACTCAGACTGTTAGCAGGTAATTGTGCAAACAAAGCTCTAATTTTGCACACAAAAACATCTACTGTTTCATCACCTTGTTCATGTTCAAATATTTTTCGATATATTTTATGTGGTGGAATGCGCGGGCCAAAGGTCTGCCTTAATAATAAAAGCGCATCACTCCATGTGAAAATACTATGTTTCACCCCTAGGTACCACGTAGCCGCAAAACCAGTTAATAACATAGGTAGTCCCTTCAAAGCTATATCATCGTCTATACTAACACAGTTTTTATAAATAACAATTGAGTCAATAAACGCCTCGACGTCACCTGAGCCGTCAAAACGTGCGGTGCAGTTTGCAAAGTTCGGTAACACATAGGCACCGTATCCAGGCGGTGGCGTATACGAAGTCGGCGGCATACGTAAAGATTGTAAAATAACACTTAGCTGCTGGTCCGTCATAATTACGGGAGTAGGTGTCGTAGGTATATCTGTCGGCGCACCGTGGCCTGGTGCGTCCGCACCATGCGCGAACGGCACGTGTAAAGATGGCGATGGGCGCGGCGGCGACGCATGGAGCGTCGCGTCGGCGCTCGTACGCACGCCGGACACGACATCAGCGGGTAACACAAATCCTGCGGCCTGCCCGACCTGGGGCGGCGGCACGGATTCATTTGTATCACTCATTGCTAATACTCGGCGCGAACGCGTATTCACCATAAGTACCTAACTATCACACCCGATTCACGAACCACACTAAAAAGTACAATCTATGTACACCGATAATCGTAAAGTTTCAGTTTTGACTCGCGACACAATTTACAAAACACTTAAAACATGAGTTAATATTTGAGAATGATTGCATCATCCTATAGGTACGACTTTAATTTCACATTCGTTCCTCGCGTTGGGCAGCCACTTATAGCTAAGGGAAATGATATTTGAAAACTGGTAATTAACACTTTAATATATATACTATTATTGTACATGGGTTGCAGAATAGATTTTAACAAAATGTAAGTATATATCTAAACAACGGCGTAAGAGAGAGCGGCGTGGTCTAATGTAATGCGCGTCCCGAACATAACTAATTACCCCTCCCGTCCGCGATAGCGGGCCGGCGGGCGGCGCGTGCGGCGGGGGTGCCGTATTGCATCATCTTTTAATATTTGAATTCCGTTCGCTATACTATACGAATTTATGCTCGAAGATAAAATAAAAAAACAATTAATTAATGTTATTTGCTTTCCATTTCAGATAATAATGACTCCAGGCCACGCAGTGTACGAGGCTTCACTACAATATAACGAACGGTTGGACAAATTTATTATATCTGACAAAGATGTTTCTAGAATTTCAGCGTAAGTCTTAGAAAAGTCATCATTTCTATCATAATTAGTGTCCGACCGAAGGTCTATTTTTGGCCGAAGCCGAAGCCGAAGCCGATTAATCGGCTATCGCCACAACCTTCGGCCGAAGCCGAAGCCGAAGCCGAAGGTTTATATTCTCTCAGCACTCAGTAATTAATTTTGTATCAATACCTCAAATAACCTCAATATTGAAGGTTTATATTGACTGTCTCATATAGAAGTTGATGATATATCATAGATATGGTTGGTTTAGAGATAAATAAAAGTTTGTGATTTTGTGATTTACCTACTGGTAAAAAATAATCATTTCTTTATTATGTAATTCACAAATTACAATTAGACCAATCAGTCTTTGCTTTACTCGACTAGACCAAAACTAGACTAATAAATAAAATAAACAAACACTAACTTCTTAGTAAATAATTAAATGTTGGTCAATTAAATGCACAGTTTAGAAAATATTAGAAATTTCAAAATAAATGTAACAATAACAATAGAACTAATGAGGTAATGACTGTTTTGCAAACAACAAGTTATAAGAATAATATAATATTCTATTTTACTAAGCATATTTGTTCTTAACCTTCTCTCTCAAAAACACTCGTTTAAATACACGTACGAACTTGTTTTGATGCATGCAATGTGATATTTTGACAGTGAATCCCCGCCGCCTCATGACTTTCATAACAGTTCGTTCAATCTCGACGGTCGCTCGGACCTTCGGCGACACCTTCGGCTTCGGCCGGGTTTTGGGCCGAAGCCGAATGTTTCGCCGAAGGTGGATTTTTTGGCCGAAGGTGGCCGAAGCCGAAACCGAAGCCGAAGCTTCGGTCGGACACTAATCATAATATATATTATAGATATATATTTTTTTTACTTTATTAAAGTAAAATGTGTATTTAATACCAACAGAATTGATATTTAAAATTAACTATAGAATTGTGTACTCAACTGCTAAATAAATAGAGCTGGTACTTCATACATAGGTATAGCTGAAGGGTGAAAAAGTCTACATCTTTAGGTATATATAATAAAATTCTAACTTAGTCGAATCTGTACATTATATATTTTTTGGAAAATCTTATTAAAATAGACTTTATTATCGATACAGAGGCCGAATCTATAGTTTTTAGAATTTTTGTCTGTCTGTCTGTTACCGTATCACGGGAAAACCACTGGAGGGATTTTGATGAAATTTGGTATGATGATAGCTGGTTATCCGGGTCAACATATAGGATACTTTTTACTGCGGAAAAATGTCTCATTTCTGAGAAAAAATACAAAAACTGCATTATAAGAGTATGTATACTAATATGTAAAACCTAGGAATTTGGTTTTTGGTCATCTGAACGCTGGCGGAGCCGCGGGCAATGCTAGTAATATATACAATTTCCGTGTCACAATATTAATGCCACAACTACTAATGCGATCTTAACCTATTTTTTTTCAAAATGTGTGATTTGTTCAAACTTATAACATAGGATAGTTTTTATCCTAATTATTTCTTTTTTTTATTGCAAAATTGACGATAATAAGTACGTCATCATAGTCTTAAATATGTCTTTAAAATTTAGATAAATGATTTTAAGTGACTTTTTTGTTCAGGCCAATTATAATGGAAGAGTTATAAGCGTATGAGAATATAAATATTGTGTAAGTACAGTATACACAATATTTATGATATTTTGGGGTTCCGTACCCGAAGTTGCCAATGGAACCCTATTACTAAGCCTCCCCTGTCCGTCCGTACGTTTGTCAGAGGGCTGTGCCTCATGAACCGTAATCGGTAGAGATTTAAATTTTTCACACTGTATACTTCTATTGTCGCTATAACAACTAATAATAAAAAACCAAGATGGTGAATTTCACATTAGCCGAATGCAATTTTAAAAAAATCTACTAGTACATAATATTATATACAAGTGTACGGAACCCTTTTGTGTGCGAGTTCGACTCGCACTTGACCGATTTTTTAAATATATATTTTTTTATTCGTAGGTACCGAGAAGAGCCGGCGTGTGTGAGCGCAACACACCCACACTTAAATAAATACTGTTATTGTAAAAATTAACATAATAGAGCAATAAACATAGTGTTTTAGGGCTAAATGATTATTTATATGCCTACATTTAAAAACGTATTGTTTCTTTGCATAAGCGCAATAAATTTTGGTTTGTTTTAATAATATATCTGCATTTTTGTTTCATTCTCATTTAATTTAAAATTATTAATTATATTTTGAACTAGCTGCTTTAACGCGGATTTTGTTTACAATTTCATGCCTTTCAAGTTCAACCCTAATTCTTTTTTCTAAAACAAAAATAGCCTAACATCAGCTATCTGCCATTGAAATTCCCGTCAAAATCGGTCCAGCCGTTTCGGAAATTAGTCGGAACAAAGAGACAAACAGACGAAAATTTTAAAAATTGTTTTTTTTTTCTTATAAGTATCGTATGTATAAGTATATAATGTACTTTCATATTAAGTATTTAGTAAAAAGCTGTTATTTTGACATTACAAATAGACACCGCAATTTTATTTATTTATATAGATAGATATGTTTTTAGTAAAATGAACATAATTTAATAAAAAGACAATATAATTTACCATGTTTTATTTTATTTACTAAAATAGTACAAAATATTTATACACTAATAATACTCGTTTAGGTACGTCGGTATTTAAAGTACTATCAATGACTTGAAAGTAAATTTTTCAAGCATTGCCCTAAAATAGCATCAAAATCGATTCAGTGATATCCGGGCGGACCGTAGACGGGCTTGAAGTTGTTACCGTTGCTATGGAAACCGTTAAGAGATCCAGAATATTCTGGTACATTGTAGTTGTAACCTGTAAATGATATATATACTCTTTATTGCACATAAAAACAAATATACAAATATTAAAAGAAAATTGGAAATTCTCTTCCGGTCAACCTAGGAGGTGAGAAAGATAGTCATTTAGCGGAGCAGAGAAGTGCAAGGTAATGTTGAAATAAAGTACAATTTTTTTTTGTATATTATTTCATTGTTAACAATTCTAATTCGCATTTAAATGTTTTACCCGACTGCGGCGAAGCCCAAAGGAGAGTTATGTGTTTGACCTGTATGTATAAATGTCTGATCCTATGTTCCCTCATAATTACTAAACGGCTTAACCGATTTTGATGATTCATACGTCGCTAGATTCTCTTGATAACGCGAGTGTCATAGGGAATATAGATATCATTAAAAGCAAAGTTATCCAGTCGGAGACGTGAATAACGTAGTACGAAGACTTCTAGCGCAGAAAAAATGTATGTCTTCGACTGCATGCTATGTTCCTTCGTCAACTGGTTTTCATCTTTTTAGTTAGGTAGCTTTTTACGCAGTTTTAAAGAAATATAAAGTCTATACTACATTTAAAATAATATATATATATATATATATATATATATATATATATATATATATATATATATTATAAAGATATACTTAGGTGATTTAAACAACTATATTATACCTTGATTATTAGTCTCAGGATACCTCGCTTCACCCTCGTACCTCACGTCCGCGTGGAAACCAGTCTGCCAGTCCGCGTGGTAGGTGACTGTTGAATAAATAAAAGTAAGAATTATATTATGACTGTCTTCTTGGTCTCTTATCTAAACATCTTGGTAGCATTTTCTACCCATGGGTATTCTAGTCGGAAATTTTACAGACAAACCTAAAGCACAACTTGGGAATGAACCCAGCACCTCAGGATCTGCAGACTGATCTTAACTTCTTGACTAACTAAGAACTATAGACATAACTAGCTAATGCTAATAAGTACAGTTGCAATTCAAAATTCAAGATCCATAATATTTTATTCAGCATTAAATTATTACAATTTTTTACTGAACGTCATGAGTCAACTACCAGTTCTGAAAGAAGAAGCCTCAGACCTGAGAAGAACTGGCTAAAGAAACTCAGCGGGACCAATATTAACTTGCTATCTTTTTTTAAAGTAAAATTATAATTTACAATATTTCTATCAAGTTGAAGTAGCCTGGAGGCGATCATTTCATTCCCAAGGTGTGTCATCTTCTATAAAATCATTTATTGTATATTTATTGTGCCTTTAGCACACAAACGTTCTTTAACAATTTTTTTGAATCTGCAATCTGCAATCAATGTTATCTCTAAAGAAAAAATCACGCCAATCCGTCACTCTGTTTTGACGTGACAGAAGGACAACAAACACACTTTTACATTTACTCGTATAATAATATTACGGATTGTTAACCAAGAGCAATAAAACAGTAGTGCAAAAGAAGTGTTTTGTATAGAACATAAAATTAACAACAATATCTTACCGATTTGTGTCCGTCCGTCAGGCAGTTGCACTCTATACTCCCCTCGCACGACGTTCCCATCGGAAACCTCCCTCCTATCGTAATCGTTGCCAGACTTGGCATCTTTCACAGAGTACCCAAACTCGTATGATTTTGGCTGAAAATAAATAAATTATAATAAATACTAATATTTTTAAACTGTGACTTCACAATCAGTCAGAAAAACCCCTTTGGTTTTTCCATTAATGACGAATGTTATCTGGACATGATAATATGAAATTATTTTATGAAGCTGAATCCCACCAATTAATATTATTTAATATATAATATTAAAAATGCGAAACTTTGGGTGGATGTTTGTTACTCAATCACGCCAGAACGGCTGAACGGATCTGGATGAAATTTGGCACAGAGATAGATTATACTGGTAGTCTGGAATAGCATATAGGCTACTTTTTATCCCGGAAAAATGTACGGTTCCCGTGGGTCAGATGTTTTTCTTTATCACTAGGGACAAATCCGAGCGCAGCAAGAGTTAGATGTCAGTACGTAAATCAACTAAGCGAGTACATAATGACATGGATTAAAACTATAGTACATAGGTATAATAGTGTTAATAAATGGGACATGTATAGGTTTATATGGTTAAAAAATAAAGTTTATACGTCAAAGTGGTAGATAGTACCTATCTACTAGCAACATAAGTAAATAAACATACATAGATATGTATGTATGTGAGTGTGCTAGAAAAGATGACTATATCCCACTAAAATTGAAAAATTGTAAAAGTCTACGTACATATCGTTCATATCGAAACACCTTTATTATATTTTAGCAAACCTATTTAACATAACCTAGGCATCACCTACATATAAGTATATTACATACTCTTATATATTACGATATATAAATAAAAATGAATCACCATAATGTACGCGCATAACTTCCGATCGACTGCACCAAAATAGATAATACTTTTTTTTGTGTTTGTTATTGTCAGGAAGTTTTGTATAGAAGAAAATTAAAAGAATTTTTTTTTTACTAAAATAAGAATTTTTTTAAATCTCATGATATGAAAAGTGAGTGAGTGTAACAGTTTTTATCCCGGAAATTATCCCTTAAGGGGGTGAGAATGGGGAAGAAAGTTTGTATGGGGAAGCAAGCTAAATGACCCCGAGCGAAGCGAGGGTGACGCGCTACTCGCTAGTATAAGATATATTATACAATTAGCACAGATTGTACACTATGTTATTATACTCTTATTATTATACTAATCGACTGACGAACCTAATAAATACTTTCCCTATTTTCCTGTATTTATTAACTTTGTGGTAGCTCCAAAAATCGAACCTGCTACCGCTTGAATAATACCGGTTGAATAGTTAATGCTATAATATTTGTACGTGTTATATACTATATTAGTGTTATATGTATAGCTGTTTCCAATCATTAATAATATAATTAAACAATTTATGTATTCTGATACGAGATAACCCCCGACATCAAGTTTCACTTCACGGACTTTATGGAATATAGAGATCTTTGGAGTTGCTATAAGAAATAAAAATATCATATACTAGTTACTGCGTATGGCTTCGCAGTTCGCAGTGATTTTTTGTTAATTCTGCAATAATAATAATACAAATAAATAATGTAAATATTATGAGTGTGAATTGCGGTAAATAAAAAGTTTTATCTAAATGCGTTCAATCAAATTATGTTCATTTAAAAAAAAAGACTAATCATTCCTAAACATGAATTATATAAATATTATCTTTGCGGGCTTGAAAAGGCAGTGGAAAATATCCAAACAAGCGAAATTTTGTGTGATTGTGTCATGTGCGCTTATTTCTTAAATGGTCCCAAAACAGTGGTTTTTACGGAAATCAAAGCTGCAACCACCGCAATTACATCATCATTAGGAGCGATTTATTTCTTAAAGTTATATGGGACCCTTGAAGTACATACTATGTACATATGTATGTATGATGATGATGTCCTAGCCGATTCCGGCCACGGCGGCTAATCTCATTGAGACTAGCCAACTGCGCAGGAGATATTATAGTGCTCAAGTGTACGCGCAGACACAAGTGCACTCTCTATTCCTGTCACTCTCATACTCTGGTGGGACGACTGCTCGACACGACCAGCGAGAGTTAAGGCGCAGGACCGACGGCTTTATGTGCTCTCCGAGGCACGGGGGTGGAACACCGCCAACTTCCCAACTCCGGGCTGTTACTGAGGCTTACTATAAAGAAAGACTCAATAACTAAACTTGGCCCGACCCGGGACTCGAACCCAGAACCTCCGAGTGTGCAGCCGTACATGCTAGCCACTACACCACAGAGGCAGTTAATGTATGTATAATATCCAATTCCAAAAAAAACTATACATCAGAATAAAATTTTCCTCTTCTCATTTTTAAAGTCGGTCAAAAGTAAATAAAATATTTGCTGTACATAAATATGTACATTCTATAGCCTTCTTTAGTCTCCAAATATATTAACATATACATAGATACGCATATAAACATTTAGTTAAAAGTGATGATCACTCAAAGAACGTGTAAGTGTTACATGTGTATTAAAGCTTAATTGTTTTAATTTTAAAACGAGCTTAGACTTAAGTTAAAGGTAAGCCTCTAATTCTTTTGTCGCGGGTTCGATTCTAGCAAATGAAAAATACGTACTTAGTTATTTTGACAATATCGTCACTACTATTATTATTTAAAACTGCGAATATATATATATATATATATATATATATATATATATATATATATATATATATATATACATATATACATATATATATATATATATATATATATATAAAACTTAAAAACGGCTTGAACGGAAAGGAATAATTCTTTTTTTGTTTAAATAGGGAAACCCCAAACGAAAAGGTTGGAAATCGAAAATTTCAGAACTTCGGATTACTTTCAATAGATGGCGTTAGTGGCGGATCTGTCATCTACAACAATGCGTCAAGTTTAAGTTAGAAAAAAATAAAAATACCTATATATAATACTAGCGACTCACCGTACGTTTTAACGGTTAGAATGGAATAGATAGGTAGACTATATTTGTGCAACATATACCTAGATATGATGAGTGGTTGTGGGTTTTATTATAACGTGTTTTCCCGTAGGAATGAGATAATCTCCCGAGGTAAAAAGTGGCCTACGTCACTCTAGCCCTCCAACTATCTCCATACAAAAAATCACGACAATCCGTCACTCGAACGTCGTCGTCGTGAAAGAAGGACAAACAAACACATAAACACACTTTCACATTTATAATATTAGTACGAATATAGTCTATTTGTTCCATACTAACCATTAAAACGTATCTAGGGATGAACTCGAACGGAGCGAGGGCGAGTCGCTAGTCTTTAATAAAAATGACAAAAATGTTGACACAATCTATAAGCTAGGACTAGTATATCTCATATAAGTCCATTTAATTTATCTTACATTTAGATCAATTCTAATAAAACATCATTTTAATTACAGACGTGGTATAATTTAATGAAAACTAATTTACTAAATAAAAATTCCTCAACGTTGCATGTTATTCTATTTACGTTGGTATTGTTTCAAATTAGTAATGGAAAGATGTAATGAAATTAATTATTATATTTTTTAGCTTTGACAATGTATTATATCTTGGCTTGAGTTTACTATTTATTTTGTTATCTAGGAGGCATTTTGACAGATTTGAGTTTTAAGCCAGTTAAGTAAGAATAATAATAATATATGCATTTATAAAATCCTGAATTTCATTCTTATGTCTTAAACATTGATGTACTGCGAACGTAGACATTTATTTTACACTATATTTATACTATGTATATATACGACTCTCCCTAGGTTCATTCCCCATACAAACTTTCATCCTCATTTTCACCTCCTTAAGGGATGATTTACGTAATAATAAAAAAATATCCTATGTCCTTCCCAGGGTCTCAAACTATCTTCTTAGCGAATTTCATCTAAATCGGTCCGGTAGTTTTTGAGTTTATTCGTTACAAACATAAAAAAATACAAATTTTTCCTCTTTATAATAGTAGTGTAATCTACACTGTTACTGAAAAAAAATTAAATAATTTCCATGTAAGGTCTAAACATTAATCGAACCAGATTTCTCTAGTTACTCTATTGAGTTTAGTCTGTTTAACTAGAGAAATCTGGTTCGATTAAAAAAAGTCATAAACAATAGTTTATGACATTTTTTATTGATACAAATTTTATTCAATTTCAGGTAAAATGAAATTTCTCGTAGTTCTACTCAACATCGTCATAATTCAAGCTGGAGTAATTAAAGAGGAGAATATAATAGAAGATAAAAATGAAGAAGAACTCTGTCCTGGTGTAATAGTCAATGGCGTCTATCATGAACTGGAAGAATTAAAATCAGATCTGGATCGACCTTATCAACTAGCCGTAGATTATAGCTCGAACACTTTATTTTTTAGCTACAGTTTGAATGAGAAGGATGATATCTTCAAAACTGCGTACATAAATTTGAATACAAAAGAATTTTCCGACGTGGCAGGTGTTGATAACGGTTTCGCACAAACTGTGGATCAAAATAATCACGAAGTTTATATCGGTGGGAGTGACGGTCTTTACAAATATAATCTTAGTACGAAATCAACTGAATTATTTGGTGCTAAAGACACTAATATATGGAGCATTTACTTTAAAGATATACTATACTATACGGGGTTTCCTTCACAATTCTTATATACTTATACAAATGGTGAATCACAAAGGTTTAAAAATCTGGAAGACACTAAAGTAGACCAATTCGTAATTGATAACGATGACGTGATATTTTTTACTAATGCAACTGGTTTGTTCAGTCAAGAGAAAGATACAAAGGATGCTGTTCTATACCAAGAATATCCTATTGATGGACCACGAGCACTAACTACTGACTTAAATGGAGACGTGTATGTTTGTGTGTTTGATGGAATATATAAAGTAAATAAAGCTGAAATCTCGCTTAAAAAATTACTAGACATAGACGACGCCTTCGGGCTGACATTCGATAATGAAAATAATATCATTTACTCGGATGCCACTAAATTGATTCGACTTAAACCTAATAAGGATAAAGCCTGTTAACGCTAAGTACGTAAATTGTAACGTACAAAAATCTGGTACTGTTTCCTTCTTGATTGGAATCTTATGATAAAAGGTACAAATCATATTTGTAAGTGAAAAAGTATAATAAATAGCAAGTTTTTTTAAATTCAATTCATTTTTGTACCCTATGTTGTATAAATATTTATTAGCCAGCGTTAGCCAAGTTTATTTTTTTGTGACTTTTTTTGATGTTTTAATAGTTACTCTGCTATTCGAGTCAGAGACAAATCTAACAAATCAAATATCATAAAAATCTTTCCAGTCGTTCCTGAGTTAAATTCGAATAACTAACCCAACCCGACTTTGTTTTTATTTATTAGTAGTTAAAGTTCTCTAAATAAATTTAAATGTAAGTGGTTTTCGTATACTAAAATATTTTATTGAACTTCTATCATCTGTTTAGTACGAACTTGATCTTTAGTAGGCATAAAAATAATTGATTGTAAAAAAATACTTCATTCTACACTGCGTGGTTTTTCCTTATTTTTATTCAGTTGGTTGGTTTGGTTAAAACGAGACTTGGCTATTTTTTAGTTTAAATACATAATTATTATTATCGAATCACCGTTTGATTATTGATCCGTATGTTTATTGTGCAATTTATTTACTACATCGACCAATAATAGAAGTTTTTAATAAATTATTATTTATTATTCACTAGCGACTTGCCCTTGCTTCGCTCGGGTGCGTCCCTAGTTGCGTTTTAAATTTGTTATTGTGACTGTACTATAGGAGATAGACACATACTGTTGCGGACTTTTCTATAGGATTTTTAAGGCCTACAAATTTCTATTACATTGTTTTGATCAAATGTTAGCCGTTTTGCTTCAAACGATTAATAATTTTAAATCCGTTATATCTTCTAAGATACTCACTTTAATGATATGATGTAAATGGCAATATTGATCTATATCAAATGCACAACATATCTAAATCTGTTTAACTAGATAAGGATTAATACTGCATTATTTAAAATAGCTTCGTAAAACCCCATTATTTTTTAGTAGTGTGTTAAACATAAAATTAGTTACTGTGGGTTATCTATAAAGAGATATATACCGCGCGGACTTTTCTGTAGACCTTTTTAAGATATACAATTCTGTTATATATTATTTTGATTTATCTCTCAAGATTTAGCAAGCTATGCAATGTAATCGCCCAAAAGTATGTTTTCTACGACATCATTACAACTCTTTGAAATTATGCTTGTATTATACATACAAACTTTGCGGAAGAAATTTTCTAAATGATTGTGAAAACACTATCAAAATCCATTGCGTGGGTTAGAAGAAGTTAGCGGAAAAACAGACAGCGACTTTGCCGTATACTACTCGTATTTATAGGTAGATTATACTGGACCAATTACAAAATTACGAGAATATATTCAAAATCTTAATGTAATACTATGAATATTATTAAATAAGGATCGTATTTTGAATCAACATCTTGAATTTAAATATTTTAAAACACAAGAAGAAGTGTAACGAATAAGTGTGGGTACTCCCTAACAATCATAACGATGAGTCGTTCTAAACGACCTCTATGCTTGTTTACACCAATTTTCTCGCACATCCGTGATGACAAATACCACGTAGAATTGAAAAAAAGTAATAAAACCAAATCGGCACTATTTCTTATAAAATAAAGACCAATTTGCAGCAACGATTTCAACTCAACCGCAAAGGATAATTGGTTATGAAAGATTAAAACATTTATTGAAGTCAGTTTTAAACGTAAACTGTCGTATTGTACACGTTATCCAAACAAAAAGTTAGATAGCAAGTAAAAATGTATTTATTACAAACAAATTTTCCTAATTATTAAAGAGAATAGTGTAAATTATGCGAAATAAACATATATACTACAGAAGAAATAAAGGTATTTAACAACAGTTCAGTTAAAGTGTCATTAGAATTTGAATGAAAAATGCTTCCAATAATAATTTTAGCCACAATTATGATCAATGTTGAAGCAAAATTCACAATATATGTAACAGACACACCGATCCAAAAAATTGGGAGTAGATTATACAAGCAAGAACTATTAACAAATAAATTTAAAGACGTCAAAGAACTAGCATATGATTCTGAAGGTAAAAATTTATACTTTATGTACATGGATGACATCCTACAAAATTCCGGTCGAGCTACCATCAATACAATCACTAAGAAGACTAACAAAATTGAAGGAATTGAAAAGAATAAAGCAACAGCAGTAGACCCGGATACTGGTGAGGTCTACTTCGGATCAGAAGATGGTCTTTATAAATATAACCCTATAAGTCAGCGAGCCGAATACATAGGGCTGTACAATATGAATATATTTAAAATAATCATAAGAAACAACGCGATGTATGTAATAGATGCGAATGACCATATGATTTACAAGATATATGATCGAGGAACGAGAGCTGTGAAGCAAGAAATAGCAACAAGTGTCTTAGAATTCGACGTAGATTATAAGAAAAATATTCATTTCGTGACAATGTGCGGTGTTTATTGTGCTGTAAAAAATGAAGGGGTCGTTAAGAATAAGGATTTAAATGTAGTATATCAGTTTCTTTTGGATGAATATAAAACTTTTGGTGTGACAGAAAACGGTTTGTATGAAATCGACTGTTATAATGGAACGGCAAAGCACGTTGCAAGCTTAGATTTCGTACCACGAAGCATAATTTTCGGCGACTACGGCGACATATTTTACTCTACAGAAGACAATATTTATAAATTGAAACCGATTAATTCGTATTATCTATATAAGATACGTAAAAATTTTGAATAAAATTATATTATTCATGACTTTGTTTGTGCTTCAGTATTAATTTTTCATGACAATTAGAAAATAATGTTTCACAAAAAAAAAAAATTTATATGTCTGAATTATTGAAAATTAAAATATTATAAAAGTTATATTTATATATGAATAGTTCTTTCATTTCACTCCAAAAAATAAGATTTTTTTAGTCTTTACACTAGACATTATTGAATTGAGGGTATATTTGATACAAGCAACAATGTTTTACTGATTGTATTTTATCATCCTGCCTGAAATTCTGCGCTCAGTAACGGTTAAATGTTTATAAGTCTTATATCTAACTCATTTATTTAAAAAATAGTTCAATTCATAAACGATAATAAAATTAAATTATAATATTGTTCTCATAACGACTCACATATTATGTACTAGCTACTAGCCCTCGCTTTGCTCGGGCTCATCCCTAGTGAAAAACAAAAACATCTATCCCACGGGAACCGTATATTTTTTCGGGATAAATAGTAACCTATGTGCTATTGCAGACTATAATCTATCTCTGTGCCACATTTCATCCAGATCCGTTCAGCCGTTCTGGCGTGATTGAGTAACAAACATCCATCCATCCAAACTTTCGTATTTATAATATTAATGGGATAAGTGGATGTATGTAGATATGTAGAATTTCCATTTTTAATAACTTCATATTTATCTATGCTATTTGATTCTTTCTATTATTCTTCTCATTCATCTATAGCTTTAATTTCCCAAATTTTGACATTATTGCTCAATATCATGTATCTCCGTCTCTCATCTATTGTCTCTCTCAATACGCTAACGCAATTTAAAAATATTATGAAAAAATATTTACAAAAATAAAAAATAAAAACCGACTGCGTAAAAAACTAACTATAAACATGAAAAAAAGTTGACGAAGGAAAATAATATTAGGCGTAAGTTGTATAGATTTTGGGTTTGCCTTTTAAAAAGCTTTATTTTGACGCCTGAATGCGCTATTTTTGTTTTTAATTATTTCTATAATATATTCTATGACATGCACGTGATCAAGACGAATTTAACGACGTATAAATCATTAAAATCAGTTAAGCGCGTTTAGTAATCATGAGGGAACATTGGCTCGGACATACATACATAAAGGACAAATAAATAACCCCCTCCCATTCCCCCTCACCCCCCTTTGGGCTTTGCCGCAATTGAGTAGTTAACGAGAGCCTAATGTTTTATTGCATGAACCAATTATGATGGTAATCTATACTTAATATTATAAAGAGGTAAAGTTTGTTACTTTGTGACGTTGTATGAGGTAATCTCTGGATCTACTGAACCGATTTAGATGAAATTTGGTAAGAAGATAGTTTGAGACCCTGGGAAGGACAGAATACTTTTTACCTCGGAAATCATCTCTTAAGGGGATGAAAATGGGAGTGAAAGTTTGTATGGGGAACCAAGTTAGGGACGAACCCGAGCGAAGCGAGGTTGAGTCGCTAGTGTACAATAAATCCACTATAATGTACTTATAGGACTTTATTTTAAACACATATTACAGTATTTTTCAGTAATATAGTATTAGTCACTGAGTGGGGAGCAGTTTGGAAATTGCAACGCCTCGCTTTACCACAACTAGGTCAGAATTAACGAATATGACATAAATTATTACTTCGTACGAGAATTGAACCAATTACTACCAGCCCAGGCAATGTCAGGTTAAATAAATTCCTTTTCTTAAATTGAGGTAAAATTTTGGTATATAAATAAACTTTATCAATATATATATATATATATATATATATATATATATATATATATATATATATATATATATATTTAGTATACTAGCTACTCATCCTCTCTCCGCTCGGGCTTGGCCCTAAGTACGTTTTAACGGTTAGTATAGATTTCTCAGAGATGAGAAATTTTCCCGCAGTAAAAAGTATCCTATATTCACTCGGATAATCAGCTATCATCATACCGAATATCATCAAAATCTGTTCGGTGGTTTTGTCGTGATACGTTCCCAGACAGACAAATATTCTAAAAACTATAGATTCAGCCTCTGTATCGATAATAATGACTATTCCAATAAAAAAATACAAAAAATATGTACAGATTCGACTCAGTAAGTAATAACTTAAAATAATACACGTAAATTGATCATCATTTCAATAGAATTATTGAGATTTCTATTTTTCATTCATGTCATCTTGTATAAATCCTTAGGACCACGCCTATTGGTACATTAAGTAGATAATAAAAAGATAAAAGTGAGAGTAATATTTCACCGAAAGTTCTATCCAGCTATAGGCAGTGGTGGCCCAGTGGTAACGCGCTCGCTTGCGAAACCGAGTGAAGCGGGTTAAAATCCAGGGTCTCACACCTCTAATATTTTTATATGCGAATAATTTCTAACTTGATTACCACTTGCCTAACGATGAAAAACATCGTAAGGAAACTTTCATGTTTGAGAGAACCTAGCAAATTTTCGAAAGACATGTGTAGTCTGCCAACCCGCACTTGGATAGTGTGGTGGACTATGGCCTGATCCCCCTCGTATTAAAGGGAAGCCCAGCAGTGGGACGTTAAAAAACGGGCTGAATACATATATCCATCTACGTGTATGCCACCGTAGTAAGACTACATAAATCATTACTTACCACTTCACTTTCGTGGTCATATCTATGCCCGGCTTGACCGTGGTTGTGACCGCGGTCAACATTACCAGAGGTGAATGAGTTTGGAGGTAAATAACTGTTGGGAAGACTTAGACCTGAAATTATATAAGAAATAGTTGAGAATAAAGGAAATTACAAATATATATTTTTTTTAATTTATACAAAACATGTACATTTAATTATTACTGTACAATAGGGTGGAGCGAAAAAAAAATGTTCTTTTTTCTTACCCCGAAGGTAGAATTTGTAGCTTATAAAAAAAAACAAAATTATTGTAATAAAAAAAATATCCAACATTTTGGGTGGCCCACTGAATTTTAAAATAACTATTTAAATAATTAAGTTTTTTGGTTCGAATGATTTTCTTTTGCGTGATCATCTTTGAAAACATTCAACAGTTGACGAATATAGTGATTGTCTACTCAACTTTGTAATACAAAAAAAGTAACATGTTATTTTTTCAACTTTTTTAAAATTGCAATAATGCAATATTACAGTGAAAGTTGGATAGAAAATGACTGTATTCATCAATTCTTGATTATTTCCAAAGATAATCAGTCGAAAAAAAATAATTCATACAAACATAAAAAAAATAAAAATCAGTGGGCCACCTCAAAATTTTGAGTAAAAAAATTATTTTTATTTCAAAAATTTTGTTTTTTTTTAAGCTATAAATTCTACCCCCAAGCTAATAAAAAGAACAAAAAATTTTTTTAAGCTCCACCCTTCTGTACAAGTCATGTCGGCGTGGAATAGTGGCAAGGAAGCTAGCCGCATTCCCCCGCTGAATGGCAATGTCGATTCCTTAGGCGAAAAACGAGCCAGCTCTCCTGTCACCAGTAGAGGCGATAAGACGAGGTGTAATGTTATATGTTATAGTTGAGTAATAATAATACGGTTATTTTATATCATAAACTAAGAAAATATTACACAAAAGAAAAAAATGTACAGCAGGTGGTCTTATCGCTAAAAGCTCTTCTAGGCAACCTTGAGGTAGAGGAAAAAGTTAAGTTTTAAAAGTAAAAAATATTTTGAACACAAAAAGAAAAGATGTTACTAATAATACTACAAGTAAAATAATAATCGTCTAAAAAATAAACAAAATTCAAAAGTCTTTCAGGTGAAATGAAATTGCAAATTTAAAAAAATATTTTTTATGGTTGCTGTTTTGTAAATATTTATATTTACTTCGGAAACTTATTATATTTTATATTTTGTTGTAATTCAATAATCTTACCTGTTTTTGGAGGTAGATAAGTATTGCTTGGTGCATTGTATGGATTTAAGTTATAATTATTGGGCTCGTAGTGGTAGCCCTGGACTGGAGGCTCAGATTTCACTATGGCGAATAGACTCACACTGAGGAAAACCTAAAAAAAACAAAATTGTATTAAAATGTATTTATTCATTCTAGTATTCGTCCAGTGGACGAAATTCGGCTATAATCATTTTTTTATTGGTAACACTAAATTATTAGCTCGTCAATAGCTACTAAACAAAGAAAAGCAAGTCAGTTGACTCAGTACTGAACTGTTTTTTCTTTGCCTATTTATGATTGATATATAAAAACATAGATTATTCCCTAACAAATACACCTCTTCAAAAGTGTGACGTTAAAACCAAAGACTAACATTAAAAAATGGAAAGTTCTAAATGTCTATACACAAATTCGAACTTACGCACACCACATAAAGTACTTTTTTATGCGAAACAGCGTTTTAATTTTGTCATCAACGAATAAAAAATTATAAAAAAAGCACAAAATTTCGAATTGTGCGCTTTTTTTTGAGGACACTTTTGAAACACCAACTGTGTTTCTTGAGTTTTGTATGTATCAATGCTATCTATATTCGATTTAGGACTTATTAGATGACTCAAGCAAAATCTTACGTGGTCCACTCCATTTTTAATGTTATTTTTAGACTAAAATTTATACATTTTTTATATGTTTATGTATATATTACTTTTACGTTATAGACATAAAGAAATAAACAGATAGACAAATTAATATATTATAAGATAAAATTTTGATTTTAGAGATAATTTAATTACTCCTTCCATGTCGTGATACCTACCATTTTCATCATTAAAATTTCTAATTCGAAATATGTTATTCAACATCAATTGATTACATTTTTTACTGAACGTCATGAGTCTACCACCAGTTCGAAAAGAAGAAGCCTCAGACCTGAGAAGAACTGGCGAAAGAAACTCAGCGGGACTAAAATTTTAAATTACATCTAAAATGTTATATTTCCCATTGAGCTATTTATGGGTGCTTTAGTAAATGCCGTAACTGTTAAGTCTATCCGATGGCGTCAGATAGCATGATGGGAGCATCGCTTGGGAACCGCTTCCGTACACATTGCAACAACACAATAACAATGAAAGTGAAGCTATTATTAGATTTGCTCGCATACGAGATGACCTAACCTAATATTTATTATGGGAATTTTATATTTACTGACTTATGTTTATGTCTTATCCCACGTAAGTAAATCTATACTAATAAATGGAGAGCCGATTTTTTTGTTCGGTTATACTGCGATAACTACTGAATCGATTGCAATAATACTCATACCATAAGATGCAGCTTGTTTTGAAGGTTTTAGTATATGATATATAAAACTCTAGTAAGTAATGTATGGTAACTTTTGTAAAGTACAATACTATTTTGTATGAGAGGGCGTTAAAATAGCAGTATTTTAAGCCTGAAACACTACTTACTTTCTTAGGAGTTTTGTGTTTTACTACTGATAGTAATTATTTTGCTAACACGATTTAATAAAAACATTATTAAAAAAATCGCCCGAACAGGGACTTGAACCCTGGACCCTTGGATTAAAAGTCCAATGCTCTACCGACTGAGCTATCCGGGCTCTATATAATAGAGTAATAATTTAGCAAACACATGTGTAATGGAGTCCATTCTAAACTAAATTTTAAATATTTATATGCTATAAATATCGACGTTATGTATAAAGTATTCTGTACTATATAATTAAAAAGATGTGATTAACAACAGTGACTAACAACAGGGAAAACATTTTAAATGGTATTTCGAATGTTGCAAGGTTGCAGATTAAGTAACATTTTTATTTAGTTTGGTTACTGCTATAATTTATTTATGTTTATTTCCCAAAATAGATTAAAATTAGAAAGATAATGAAAGAAAAAATAAACACCTATAGAAATTCCCATCTTTTTTTAACATGCTTTTATTAGCTTCATCTATATCTATCTATCTTTGTAACGGAATCTTTGAACGCAATTTTCACCCACTTCAAAACTTCAGATTGAATTAAAACTTTGCACATTTAACAAGGGCCGATGACAATACAATAATTTATTTAAAAAAAATTACAAAACCAAAAAACCACGCGTTTAAAGGAGATCAAACTAAAAAATAGAAAATAGATTATAGATTCGAAAATTAATTAACACGCTTTAATGATGAACCGAACTACAAAGTAAAAAATAATTTTTAGTATAAGAATAAAATGATTAACGAGAAAATTAATGTTATTGTGAAAAAGCGTGGGGTGCTCGATATCAGCTGCTATAAAATATTACATTGGTACGATTTCTAAACGTAGAGTTAGTATAAAAATATTGTTCAAAGCACACGTTCTTTGCACAGTAACATCAATTTTCTCTTTAATCACTTTATTTTTATTTGTATTTTTTTTTTATCTAAATGTATTATAACTTCTGATGATACTGTAGATACAAATGAGTACTAACTAATAATAATTCTAAATTAAGCGTAATTAGTAATACTCGCCATTCCTTTATGTCTGTTTGTGCGTTTAGTTTGAACGTTTCAAATTGTCATGTAATTTTTTCCATCACTATAAATGCAATGAGTAAATGTAGTATATTTACATGTGGCTTAATTCTAAAACGCTCGATATTAAATTATAAAACGTAATTAAAAAATATTATTTCCACGTTATCATACAAATACCATACATTGTTAATTGTTTAGAAATATTGACAGACGTGAGATTTTCATACAAATTGTATGTAAATTGCTAGCTTGCATGAGAACTATTGTAAGCAATCTTGGATCCCTTCCTCCCTGAATAAACGTTTAGTATAATCAAGTAATTTTATTTGTTTTTTATTTAGATTTCGACGCAGATATAAAATAAATAGAGCATACATATGTTAAATGGTTTTAAAAATTAAATATGTATTTCTTTTCTAAAAATTTGTAAATTTTTCTATACGGTTTTAAGGGAAACACATTGAAAGATATCCCCGAATTCTAGAAAATTGAGAAAAAAACTTGATTTTTAATGAATTCCATGATCGAAAACCACAGGATAACATCCAATTAAGTGAAATTGAAGGGAAAAGCTAGTTTTAGTCATATGTGACAATATTTGTTGAATAACCCATACCGTTCCAGTACATTAACAAGTATCAGTTATAGCCGTAATTTGTAACGCATATTTGACTGATATCACCTTAATTATGCTCTCGTTTCGAATTACGACATAAATATGAATGAATGAATGTTGTAATGTGATGAATATTGACAAATTCACAAGCAAATTTGAACTCGACTCTTCTCTTCTCCCTGCCCCAGTGCCCATTTCCCAGTCATTCGGGGTCGGCGCAGTACATCTTCTGTACCGCTGATAGGATTTGGCAAAGGTTTTACGACCGGCCACCTCACGCCTGCCTGACGTCAACTCTCCTTGGGAATGCTATTGTTTATCGACTATATGAACTCGGCTAATAAGGGTTCATACAAGATGTCAGTTTATAATCGTTGGAGAAAAGGGCGCTAGTGGCCGCTCAAGGCCGCGGAATATTAGCACCCAACTGTAAAAATTTGCCAAATTAGAACAATCCTTGACCTTTTGTAAGTCAGAACATACCCAGTAACTGGACTATAAGTGCGTTACTTGAGAACGTCTGGAACGATTTGACTTTTTTTACTATTCGTAATATTCCAAATAAGGTTTTTAGGGGAAAAAATGATAAAGTTGCACGAATAATTAAAACTTAAGGAGAACCAGAAATTGCTTTTTCCTATACAATTTTGGCATGAACTCGAATATCATAAATTTTATTAAACTTAAGACTTCTTGAGACAACGTCTCAAGAAGTCTTAAGTTTAATAAAGGTCTGCTACCACAAACCAAACCTAATTGCAAATTTTTCAATAAAAATCATTAAATTTATACAAATTTGATTCACGGGGCGCAATATGTCATTTTCATTTACTTAAAGAATTTTAAATCCAGAACATGTAATTATTATTTTTTCTTTTGTTAGTTTTCCACAAACTTCAATAACAACTCGATACACACAATGCCCTCTATTGACATTTATTTGAACTATTTTTTTTCCTGATGAAACCCCATGATGTAAGGGATAATCTCTGAACTACTAACCCGATAGTGTCTTTCACTAATAGGAAGGCTCCGATACTGCCGAGTGCCACAAGCTATTTATAATTCCGAAAAAATATCCCGTGTTTACTGTTAGAAATCATATTCTTATATCTTTAAACGAGCAATTTTTGTATATATATTTCGGGGGCAATAAATCGATCTAGATTAGTCTTATGTCTGAGAAAACACGTGTTTTTGAGTTTTCATGCAGTTTTCTTTTGCATTTTTCCACGCAATGGTCGGTAATTCGCACGCTCGGGTATAAGCATCGTGGTCAAGTGGCCAAGATGCAAGATCAACAATCACAGATGTCCAAGTTCGAATCTCGGCCGCATATTTAGTTTTTACTTATGTTTTTTTTTATATTTATTCAAGGTTTTAGTTTTTTTTTAAATAAAGAAAGTTGTGCTTTAGGCCACAAACTCCGAGCGAAGCTCGGTAGCCCAGGTACTTAACATTAATTGAAGTCAAAAAAATCTAACCGTTAAGTTTTAGCGCATAAAGTAACTTAACGGTATAGAATTAAGCAATAAAAGTGAGTGAAGCGGGGGTAAAAGTAGCTAGTAACATAGTAGAAAAGTGTTGTTTGGTACTGGAGGTAGCGAGTTTGATTACTGTATACTACTTTAGAGAAAAATTTCTTACCTTCATGTCAAACATTGTGATAATTGATGAGTATCTGTAACAATGTAAGGTTTATTTAATGTTTTTTTATATATAACATATCTAATATATTATGTTCAGTATATGTACCTACAATGTACATGTATGT
The DNA here is from genome assembly GCA_951806755.1 of Brenthis hecate. Lineage (NCBI taxonomy): Eukaryota > Metazoa > Arthropoda > Insecta > Lepidoptera > Nymphalidae > Brenthis > Brenthis hecate. Next base: position 1,232,912 of record OX638257.1, read on the forward strand.
ATATAATATACCTATCTTATATACTTAATTCTAATAGTTAATTGGTAAAATTCATTTTGTCCACATAATACTTTCTTAGATTTACGCGAATATTTGACATCTATACATATAATAAAATTGTAACTATGCCGAATCTGTATATTAAATATTTTTTAGGAAATCTTATTGAAATAAACATTATCATCGATACAGAGGCCGAGTCATAGTTTTTAGAATTTTTGTCTGTCTGTTACCGCATCACGGAAAGACTACTGGACGGATTTTGATGAAATTTGGTATGATCATAGCTGGTTATCTGGGTCAACATATAGGATACTTTTTACTGCGGTAAAATATCTCATCTCTGAGAAATCTATACTAACCGTTAAAACGTATACCTATAGGTACGAACCCGAGTGGAGCAAAGGTGAGTCGCTAGTTTACTAAAAAGATGCTCTGATATATTAAAAAATAAATTGTCATCAATACTTGAGAAAACAAATTATTTCTGTTGTTAAATTAAAAAATATTTAAAAAAATTAAAATGCAAAGTATATCTATGCGATGTAGGTACTAATGCCTTATTCTATAAATTTACTTATTGTATGGCTATGTACCAATACTTTGTAATTAAAATTACTAACATAAAGTGTGTGTATTTATTTATTTTAAAAACGTCAATACTATATATATCTAAAAAAATTGTTTCTAAACATATATATTTAACGATAAAAATATATACATACATACCATAAAAATAAAACAGATCAAATAAAATACCACTTCCTCTTTAAAAACGATGTTTAATTTTTAATCGTTACTACACTCATAATGCAAACTAAGTGACAAACGCACATACATTCATATTTTACAGAGTTACAATGTACCAGAGTGTATTCAGCCCTTTTTAACGTCCCACTGCTGGGGGTGGGCCTCCCTTCAGTACGAGGGGAATCAGGCCATAGTCCACCACGCTGGCCAAGTGCGGGTTGGTGGACTTCACATGACTTTTGAAAACTTGCTAGGTTCTCTCAGACATGCAGGTTTCCTCACGATGTTTTCCTTCACCGTAAGACAAGTGGTAATCATGTTGAAAATGATTCGCACATGAAAATATCAGAGGTGCGAGACCCGGGATTTGAACCCGCTTCACTCGGTTTCCCAAGCGAGCGCGTTACCACTGGGCTACCACTGCCTTGTACCAGAATATTATGCTTTAATTAGGCAGGGAAAGCCGCGCTAATTGCTATAATTATTGTTAAATATGCTAAGTAGAGCCTAGACCAAATGTTGTAACTGCTAATTATTAAGAACTATGATCTAATATCACTCAAAAAATCTTGTTACTAGTGACAAAATGAAATCTTGCCATCTCTGGGAAAAATTAAAAACTTAATAGCAAGTAAAATTCCGCGTTAAAGCGGCTTAATCAATAATTAAATTTGAAAGATAGATATTTATTAACAACTAGAGGCTCACCCTCGCTTTGGTAGAGTTCGTCCCTAGCTTGATTCCCCATACAAACTTTCATCCCCATTTTCACCCCCTTAAGGGATGATTTCCGGGATAAAAAGTATCCTATGTCCTTCCCAGGGTCTCAAACTCCCTTCTTACCAAGTTTCATCTAAATCGGGTTAGAAAGATCCAGACATTATCCCCTACAACGTCACAAACTCACAATCTCACAAACTTTACATCTTTATAATATTAGTATAGACTAGCGGTATTTGTGGCTTCGCCCGCGTTCAAACTTCCGATTGCTGCCCAAAAATCCTTCCATCCATTTTGGAGCCCATAGGGAACATACATACACAAATTGGTATTTATATACATATATACAGATGTATCATGTAGGTAATTTATTACTTAGTGTAACTCTGTTTATTTTGATGTTACGTTATACAAAAGATATTATACAATAAATAAATATTTATGCAATAGGTCCTTGAAAGGTTGGAGTTTCCTTCATAGGTATTAACAGTAAAAAGTGTGGACCGATTGTGGTTAAACTTTAATGCGAAACACAGAAAGTATTTTAGCAGTATTATAATTAATATGTAAAACCTTATGGATTTTTGTTTTTTGGTGATAGTAACATTATTGAAAAGCATCTGTCTGTTATTAGCCTGTTGGCTGTTGCTAAAACATACACAGGAACACTTTCATTAAAAAAATACAGCCAAGTATCTCTCTCTCTTTTAAAAGTCGGTCAAAAAACGTCTCTCTATACACTGCCTGCTATCTAGTACTCTACTATCTACGAGTAGTAGAGTTATCGATATGTAAGTTCATATAATATGTACCTAAGTGTTTTTGAGTTGATAATAATGAGTAAGGAATTTTTGTTTTTTATAGCAAATTGCCTAAAGCCGCGAATACATATATGGAAAGAGTTGATGTTGCTGCAAAAGGACATCAACTTTTTTTTCTATTTAATAATAAAATATTTTGTTATTATTATTTGATGGATTGGATATTTTTTACAAAACTATCATATATAAATAGGCAAAGACAATACAGTTCACTGCCTTTTTCTACTCTGTTGTCAACCGAGTTACTTTTTTTTTTTATTAGTAGAGCTACTCTGAGCTTTAGTGAAATTATGGGTTTTTTTATATACGATAAAATAAAATTAAACGATTATTGAATAACAACAAGCTTTTTTAAATTAATTAATCATATTAAAATCTAATATAATTTTTTAATATTTTACCCACACCGAATTAAAATAATTTGGCAAAAATATGAAGGCTGTTTCTGTAGGAAACTAGTATAAATATATTTATCATTACTACTCAATCGAGTGCAATTAGTCATTATTAATGAATGGATGGAATTGAATGTTTTTTTTTTGGGTTTTTAATACCGTATACTAAAAAGTTTACCAATTAAAAATTACAACTGTTTTAAAAATCCGTAAATTTAATTAAAAAAAAAAAATTCTAGAATTCTCCACAAAATTACAATTATCCTGGTTCTGAGGTATAAACCTAATTGCACACGATTATACTACTATAGTATTATATAATCTGTGGACTGTGGTACTATTTAGTGGTCAACAAGTCGGTCGTCCGTAAAGCAGACATGTTTTTATTGGTCGACTTCAAAAAGCTATATTTTTGTATGTACGTTACGCGATTTCTTCACAAATTATCAATCGATTTTCATAATTTTTTTTTTTTATAAGCATCTCCTAAGTACATAAAGGATGGTCTCATATAAATTTCAATAAAATTCTTCGCCTAAGTTAACGATAATTCATTAATTTTAAATTTTAATGTGATTTTTAAGTCGAAAGACATACATATTAAATATTAATAAATCTTTTTGAGCAAAAATGTTACCTCTTTTTACAATGAATGCTTTCCTAGATTTACGATAAAAGTTTCGGTTTTTTTCGCGTAATTTTTTTTTGTGTCCCGACGTTTCGAATGCTTTACATGGTCACGGGAGAGTCTTTTTTTCACTATTACTTATTTAAAACTAACCTTAATTTTTTATTCAAATTCAAATTCTTGTATCTTTCAATCTTTCTTATTAATAACATTAAAGCTCGTCAATCGCTACTAAATAAAAAAAAAGAAAATTAGATAACAAACAGGGGAGAAAAAGGTACTGAAACTGGTTTGTCTTTGAATATTTATAAATGTAGACTAGAAAAGCGCAAACAGATCTATCCCGCGGGAACCGTTCATTTTTCCGGGATAAAAAGTAATCTGTTGTTTGACCGGCAATATAAGGTATCAACATGCCAAATTTCACTAAATTAGGTGCATAAGTTGTTGTGAACTAAGCTGTAGAAGTTACTATAGTTTTTTAACTATGCCACGGAAACTCTTTAATTTTCTGGGATGAAAAGTATCTAAAATGATGATTATGAGGATATTAGGTACCATCATGCAAAATTTCATTTAAATCGGCCCAACAGTTTCGGAGATTAGCCCGTACAAACAGACAAACAGATAAACAGACAAACAGACAGAGAAACAAAAAAATTGAATAAACTGGATTTGTTCTATTTCTATTCTTACATCCCCTGACTCGGTTTTTAGCTTTTTTTTTCTATGTACAGACATTTGACCTCTATAGTTTTATTATATGTATAGATTTTACACACAAAACTTACCAATTTTCGTGTGATGGGCACTTAGTTTAAAAAAAAGAAATTTTAATAATACAAGAATAACCGTATCTTCCCACGAAGAGAGATAGCATCTTTGATTACATAAATAAGAAATTTCAAATAGTGTATTAGTTATTGAACTTAATGAAGACAGCTTAAAAGCAATTTTGCCGTTCTCATATAATTATGATACTTTATCTTATTTATCGAATACGGAAAAATAATCTACACTAATTTTATTAAATACTACTAAGATATACGCGAATATTTGACATTTTAATAAACCCTTTTTTCCTGAATTTGTTGTATGTTTTTTTATTTTAATCAAATTGTAAAGAATAGGTTTTTGAAAAAATTAAATTCTAAGATGGGCCTTCAGTGCCATTTCTCTATTCATTTTCAGACGACACCGTGTGTGTTATACCATATATAGAAAACAATACAAATACTACTAATATTTAAGTTATTCTTATTTTAGCATGGTAAAACTCAGTAAAATGTTTACTTTATATTACTTACACTTTGAAACTTTTGATATAAAGCAGACCTAAGATAGGTTTAAAACTTTAAGCCCTAAATATTCATCTCATACAGTGTCGTATTCCATTAAAATTATATGAATAGAACTAAGGAATCATATATACACAGTGTTATAGAACTAAACATGAAATACTTCGTTAGATTTACGCGAATATTTGACATTTTAAATAAAACTTGTACTTGTTATTGTACTTGGTACAGTTTTTCATTTTGTTATTTGTGGGTAGGCTGTCTGTAACAACTATACCTTGGGAACCAAAAATCAAAATAAATCCGCGAAATAATCCGAAAAGATAGTTTTATTTAAAATGTCAAATATTCGCGTAAATCTAAGAAAGTATTAATACAATACTTTTTTTATAAAAAAATTATAATAAATTAAAAAATGTCAAAAAATATTTCTCACCTTTCGAGAAAAAAAAACAAATTATAACAATATACAGTTCACTTTCAAACACAATACGATACAATACAACGCATCGGTTAAACTGACTGCTGTACAGATTTGCGAACTTGTTTTTATATACAAGGTGCATCTTTGCCGGGTTTGACTGGTCTAGTTATTTTATGTATGGGGGCTTGAACTAGTTTACGCACGTGGCTGTACTTGCTTATTTGTCTTATAATCTAGAAAAATATAATTATTATATTAACATAAGAAAGTAGTGAAAATGCTGAAATAATTTAGTATTTCATTAATTTTATATATAAGGCTTAAAAAAAATTGTTAATGAGTCCATACTAATTTTGTAACTGAAAGTTTGGGAGGATTGATGTATGGGTGTTTGTTACTCTTTCACGCCAGAACGGCTGAACGGGTCTGGGTGAAATTTGGCACAGAGACAGATTATAGTCTGGAATAACACATAGGCTACTTTTTATCCCGGAAAAATATACGGTTCCCGTGGGATAGATTTGTTTTTGTTTTTCACTAGAGACTAACCTAAAGCGAAGTGAGGGTGAGTCGCTAGTCTATATATACAAATAAAACATCGTGTGTAAATGTGTGTATTATTTTGTCTGGTTCAAATCTAATTTATTACCAAAAATATCCGCATAAAGAAAATATGGCTATAGAAGCAACATATGCACATATCGCAAGGACAAAAAGCAACCTTTGTTTATATATAATAAGTAGGTTTTCAATCAATTAGGCCAGTAAAAATAGACGTTTTTTTGGTCAACATTGTACTAAATTTTCGATTCATTTTTTTATAAGATGCTGACAAAATGCTGACAGATTCCAGTGGAGCTTCTGGCGCCATCGGGAAAAAAAAGTTTTTGGCCGATATCTCGGAAACTAATCACTTTATGTTTTCTAGCACGAAATCGAATTCACATTTCTAAAGCTCTAGGGACGTACCGATCGAAGCGAGTGTAAATCGAAAAAGTCTCATTATAAAAAAATATATATAAATATATAAATTAATAATTTAATAATAATATAAAAGAATATTACCTGTCCCTCTCGTGCTTTTTTAGATTTTTAATTGTATCTATAACTATGTATGTTTGTAGGAACGTATGTATATAAATTAGTATGTATGTGTATTACGTTTATATATTTGTATTTTGTGTTTAAGTATGTATGTATATATGTATGTATATACGTTTGTATGTATATGTGTATTATGTTTATCTATTTATAGTGTATGTATAATTATATCGTATAGCAAGTACACCGCCTACCATTTCTCTCACACTCTCCTTTACCTGGTAGTTGGTTGCCTGGAAGAGATCGCTTTAAGCGATAAGGCCGCCTGCTGTGCATCTTTGTTAATTTCTAATTACTGTCTGTATGTATTTTCTTTGGTGTACAATAAAGAGTATTATTATTATTATTATTTAATGTAATAATAATAAAAATTATAAAATAACTGCGGTAACTTGAAAGAAACAATTCATAAAAACGTGACAATATCTATCTGATTCACAGAGAGGCATTGACCTTATGTTGTTACGTCATTTGCCATAGTTTTTATTCACATACAATGCGCAACACTCGTGCTTTCTCGATATTAAATTTTATTTTTAAATTATATCATCATTAGATATTCAATGCAAATCACTATATTTTTTGTTCTATGTATCCTTGTATGATTTTTTAGATCTTTCCACAAAGGAACTAGTTATCTTAGTTTTAAACATTTTTTGTTTAAAACTAAGATAACTAGTATCTTAGTTTTAAACAAAAAAAAAGATCTAGCAAGTGCGAGTCTGATTAGGCCATCGAGGGTACCATGGTATGAAATTTTTGATATGTTTTGACATATTTGTTACTTGAAAAATTTGAAAAGTAGGTAACAATAGGTATACGCTAAAAATATATACAGGGTCATTTTTAATTTACTAAAAACCTTTTGGGAATATATTGTTTACATCATAACAATAACATCTGTAAGAAAAAAATATATATATTTCTTAAATTTTACAAAAATAAAAATATTTTAATGCTCCTTCTAAACGGTAATAGTCCAGTAATTAGCAAAAGAAAGCGCGTGACCGGTGGAGGGGGAGGGGGAGGGGTGGATGGGTGGAGGGGGGGGGGGGGGGGTGTGGAGGGGGGGGGGTGGAGGGGGAGGGGGGGGATGGAGGGTGTAGGAAGTGGCCCTTACTCATTTAAACTTGGCCAGATGCTAGAACTTTACCGTTTAGAAGGTGTAATAAAAATATTTTTATTTTTGTATGAAAATAAAATTTTAAGAAATATTATTTTTTCTTGTTACAGATGTTGTTGTTATGATGTAAATAGTATATTCCCAAAAGGTTTTCAGTAAATTAAAAATGACCCTGTATATAATAGATGGATGAATTTTTCTACTCTTAAAGGCATAAAAACTTTGTGTGGAAATCCGTTATTTTTAAAGTTACACTAACCAAAATTGGAGATCTTTCTGATGAAACAACATCAACTATTCTAATTCATAGGCAACAACGGTGTGAAAAATAGTTAAATAAGATCAAGTCCAAGTCAGATACATGAAAATATATATATAATTAAACACTTGATAGATAGTAATCCTCTGCTAAGAAATGATTTTTTTTAATTTTTGTTTGTTTGAACGCACTAACATGAGCAAAGCCGCGGACAAACGCTAAGATAATACAAACATTATAACAAATATATTTTGAAGCCATAAACAAAAACAAGTAGCATAAAACTAGGCATCTTTTATTTTTTATGTTTTCTTATAATTTTAAGTAAAAAACAGTTATCTTTAGAATTATAGCAATAAAGCAAGTTTTTTAATGGAAAAAATATTTTTAATTTCTTTGAATAAAACGGAACTTCAGATATCGGACTACTATTATAAATGCGAATGGCTGTGTGTATGTTTGTTACTCATTCACGCTGAAACGGCTGGACGGATTTGGATGAAATTTAGTACACAGATAGAAAACGAGCTGGAGAATAATAAAATATAAGTAAAATATACAAAAACTATTTGTGATAACGAAATCTACTTTATACTTCGATCTACTAATAATACAAAATTAAGAACAACTTTATTTGCATTTAGTATCATTTAGTAGTTTGATTTAGTTTCATTTAGTATCATTTAGTAGTTTAATTTAGTTTCATTTTATTGGTTTTAATAAATTTAAATATTTTTATACCAATTCAAAAAACCGGAGAAAGTACTTAGAATTATCTCAATACGGGCGCTAATTTCTTTTTGTGCAAATATTCCATATATACACAACAACAATTTATTTAATTTATTAATTTTATATATAATTTTATTTATTTTTATTTACAACTTTTAATATTTAATTTTATTTAGTGAAATGCATAAAGCGATTAGATACATTAGGTATATATCTTTACATGATAAATGCATAGATCATTCATTATATTACAATTTAATGCATTATTAGGTCTTAAATTTGGCGATTAGGATTTATTATTATACATATATACTGGACAAAAAAAATCTACTGAATTATTTTGCAAGATAGCCAAAAAATTAAACCAAAATTAAGTCAGACCTCCTTTTTCAGAAATAAGTAAAAAGGAAAAATAGGTGTAAAATAAAACAATTCGATAACAAATCTTAGTTATTTAGAGCAGGATGTCACGAATTAAATATACGTAGATTTAATCTACGACACTTAACACGTACGCAATATGAATATATATACCTATTAGCGTCGGACCCCCGTCCGACTCGGGTTCGTCCCTAGTGAAAAACAAAAACATCCCACGGGAATTGTATTTTTTTCCGGGATGTAAAGTAACTTGTGTTCTATTCCAGACTATAATCTATTTCTGTGCCAAGTCTCATCTAGACCCATTCAGCCGTTCGTTCTGGCGTGAAAGAGTAACAAACATCCGACCATTTAAACTTTCGGCTACGGAAGAACGGCTAAACGGATCTGTATGAAATTTGGCACAGAGATAGATTATAGTCTATAATAATACATAGGCTACTTTTTATCCCGGAAAAATGTACAGTTCCCGTGGGATAAATTTGTTTTTGTTGGACGTACCCGAAGCTAAGCGAAGGTGAGTCGCTAGTACGTATATGAATGTCTTATCTCATAGTAGGAATACACTCATTGTTTCTTCCATAGGAATATTTTATCAGACCGATATCGGACCCAGAACGAGTAGTGATCAGCGCTATAGTGTGGATCGGCCCTAATATTACTTTTACTACTAAGTAGTTTTGCGACGGTTTTTATGACCATTAGAGAAATTGTTCCCACGTGATAGGAAATACACTATATACATAACCATTAACCATACAAAAACAAATTTTAATGTAAAATCACATAATTATGATAATTAGGGCTCGAAATTCGATCATAATATTCTTTTATAACACTAACCTCGTCAATAGCTACTAAAAAAAAAAAAGAAAATCGCTTGACAAACAGAGGAGAAAAAGGTACCAAAGTATTTTATATTTGCCTATCTATATATACTCGTAGATTGAGTCCTTTTTTAACGTGCCATTGCTGTCCTCGAGCCTCATTTCAATGCGAGAGGCATCAGGCCCTAGTCCACGCTGACCAAGTACGGGGTGGACTCTTACAAAAACTAGTTACATCAAAATCACATGCTTAATTAATTTATAGAGTCAATCTATACATATTATAATAAAATTGTAACTAAGGCGAATCTGTACATTAAATATTTTTTGGAAAATCTTATTGAAATAGACATTATTATCGATACAGAGTCCGAATCTATAGTTTTTAGAAATTTTGTCTGTCTGTCTGTCTGTCTGTTACCGCATCACAAGAAAACCACTGGACAGATTTTGATTAAATTTGGTACGATGATAGCTGGATATCCGGGTCAACATATAGGATACCTTTTACCTCGAGAAAATATCTCATTTCTGAGAAAAAATACAAAACTGCATTGTAAGAGTATACTAATATGTAAAACCTAAGAATTTGGTTTTTTGTCATGTGAACGCGGGCGGAGCCGCGGGCAATGCTAGTTTTATAATAAATCTGAGAGCTACCGCGGGACAGCTAAAAAAACTCATTAATAAATGCGGAGATTATCCTCTAAAATCTTGCAAATTCTAACTCAATTAAGACAAATCTCATGTAATTCATGTAATAGTGAATTAACTGTTGCGGTCCTTGAAACTTTCCCCCAGCGTACATTTACATACTTTTGCAATTATAACATTACGTGGGAGATTTGCTAATTGTTACATTTTTTATCGCCTGTGTAATATCGTTTGAAATGCAGCGTTGTAGGAAGATGACTAATTTAGTTTCGAAAAAAGTTTAAAATGAATGGTCTAGGAGAGTAAATACATCACATTGAGTGAATGTATGTATGAGTGTGTGTTTGTTATTTGTTTAGTCTCATCGGAATTTGAGAGTGACAGGAATAGAGTGAATAGATGTCTGCGCGAACATTTCGTCGCCTTAATGCTTATTTGTTCAAACGACCAATACTTATCAGTAGAGTTTTCTACTTTTACTTCACTAACAAAGTTATATTTCTAAGATTTATATACATGTATAGATTATATATATATATATATATATATATATATATATATATATATATATATATATATATATATATATGTATATATATATATATATATAAGTCAATAATTCTGTACTAAAAACTCTTTCGGCAAATTGGTCGTTTGGTAAAATAAACACTAAGACGATAACTTGAGCATTATAATATCTCCGGCGTACGACGGCGGCCAATCTCACAGAGTGATCCCTGCGGCTCCGTGGTCGCATTCAAACAAGATGACATCTCTTTTGTTACTTTAAGAATTTGATTGAAAATCAGACTGCTTAGATTACATCTTGGATTAATATATAGGTTGTTATTGACACCTACCATTTGGGTTGAGTCGCGGGCAGTAACTAGTTATTTTAAATGTATTACTAAATATCTTTCATTATATATAATTGCTCTTGTCTACATCTCTACACGTATGTTTGTTTACCTTGAATTGTTATTTTCGCCTAAAACCGTTTCGAAACCAACGGGTATATACGACAGCTCAGTATGGAATAGGTACTTAGAAGTTACATACTTTTTTTATTTTATTTTTAATATAATAAACGAGTATTTATAAAACTTCGGTGTACGTGTGTTCTTCAATGGCTAAGCCGGTTTTGATGATTTTTTTGTGTACTTATGTAGTCATCTGGATGGTTCTTAGTTATAGTTAAACCCTGAATAGGTGGATCGTCGTCAATATCCAAATTTTTTTTTTATTTTCCGATCAAGCGAGGTCTGTGCAAAACAACGTCTGCCTACCGGGCTTACTAGAATTTATATAACATTTAAATTATCAACCATTAAGTTTGGCACGTCCAACTGTTGGGCACAGGCCTCCCTTCCATACGAGGAGGATCAGGCCATAGTCTACCACGGTGGCCAAGTGCGGGTTGGCGGACTTCACAGTGGGACGTTAAAAAAGGGCTGAATACAAGTTTGGCATATTCTTAATTTTATAAAAGTATTCGCTCTTGTAAAACCAATTCCTTTACTTTCTACTTTTAAATATTATTATATTATATGTATATCTTAATCTCTTGCTTTTATCCCATTAAAAATTGTAATATTATAATATTACCTAGATAAAAATAAAATTGTGTAAAATGAAGCGTATATATTATTACGTTCATATTATTTAATAAGAACTGATATAGCCCGGATAGCTCAGTCGGTAGAGCATTGGACTTTTAATCCAAGGGTCCAGGGTTCAAGTCCCTGTTCGGGCGTTAAGTTTTTGAATAGCACGATTTCGTATTATATTGTGGAATGTGAGATCACTGACCAGTAAGCTCTATGTTATCTAAATATCAAAGAGTCCATTATGACATAAAATCCTTCTGTTAATTCTATTTACATTTTTTAGCATTTTTATATAAAAATTATGAATAAATATATATAAATTATAAACAATATTTCACAATTATTATATATTTTTATTTAGCTTATCGAAGGTGAATATCAATTTATAATAACTACAAAAAGGTACCTACATCACAGAAAGAAAAATAATTTTAAACTTATACCAAGAGAATAGGGAACATGCGTGTGATTTAAATAAAGGTCAAATATTTTTTTATAATCTTTATTGTTTTGGAATTAAGTCTATATCAAAATTTTTTATGTAATTTCTTTTTGATTAAGAAAATAATTATTAAAAAGTGCAAATATAGGCTGGTTTAAAGTAGTTGAAACGTACGCCATTGGTCAGATCGAATATGACGTCAAAGTATATACAAATACTAGTTTAGTATTATATGATCTGTGTCATAACAGAGCAATTAGCTTTTGTCGCTACAAATTGAGTCGTCATTTTTCTGTGTATATCATACTGTGACGTCACGCCAAGCGTATATTAAAAAAAAGTTTTTTGGAGTTGGATACATATTTGTTTACAATTACATAACGAGCTATTGTATACAAAATTAAAAAAAATCGCGTATATTCCTATTGCTGAAATATTGGTCTACAAACAGAATGGTTTTTTTCTTAAAATTCCAACTGCGAAAAGAATCTCATCCTTTTCAAAATCAGCCACAAAATGCAATTTTTTGTTGTTATTTCTCAAAGCGCATTACCATTGAGAGTCATTCGTGCGACACCACCGTGACACAATGCGTACTGTTGGATTAAATAATAACAGCTAGCAACACTTGTATAACAAAGTTTCCTTGCAAATTTTGTTCTTGCAAATGGAAAGTATTTGTTGCCTACTTGTAAATACATTTAAACGTTATCGTTTAAATGTATTATAAAAAAAAACAAAAATATCACTTTTTACAACCCCATACAAGTATGTGCTACTGACGTTTCTCCTCGACTCCGCCCGCGTAGCTCAATTGTGTAAATTATAGTCTGTGTTACTCTGATATATAGCTGTGTTTCTGTAAAGTTTCATCAAAATCCGTTCAGTAGTTTTTGGGTGAAAGAATAAATCCATGTCCCTACATTCTTATAAATTTTCAGTTTTTTTGTGTAAGTAGAATTCTTATCTTTATCATTTTATAATATACGTTTTCTTCTATGAATATTTGGAGGAGATAAGTGGAGTGCCGTACCATGTAAAAAATCTATATGGATTTCGATGCGGTTTTATTTTCAATTTTTGTTCCCGGACTTTCGAATGCTTTACATTAAACATGGTCACCGGAGAGATATGAATATTCGCATAAATTTAAAAAATAATGTCTTCTTATTTAGCTTACCGAAGGAATTATAGATGCTTTTTTAGGGTTCCGTACCTCAAAAGGAAAAAAAGGAACCCTTATAAGATCACTCTCTTGTCCGTCTGTCTATCCGTGTGTCACCATCGATTTTCTCAGGAACGGGTTGGACCTGGCAAGTTGAAATTTATACCAGATACTGAGATCTATAGTACCTATTAGATGTATAAAAATCAAGGTCCTGAGTCAATACGACAAAAAGATATGGGCAAATTTAGATTTACACGAAAACTTGTAAGTACCGAAATTTACCTTAATTTTCAACTTTTTTTATTAGAAAAAATACAATATCCAAATAAAAAGTTGAAAATTAAAGTTAAACAGATTTTCTACAAATTTGTACGGAACCCTCGGTGGGCGAGTCGAACTCGCACACCGAGAGTGTAAAATCCGGATAACCGGATTTTACGTTTATTGCTCAAACAAACATATAAATATCTCGTGTCACGGTGTTTGTGGTCACACTCCTCCGAAACGGCTCAACCGATTTTAATGATGTTTTTGTAAGTAAGAGAATAGGTGGTAAAGTATTTTTCATCTCCTACCCTCACCCTCCATTTATTAATCGCGATTTTAGTATTTTTGCACGAATAATATCCAAATAATTTAATATTATATAAATTTGTACGTCGCGTCGGTACGTTTTGAATAGATATAAATAGTTATTAGCCAGCGTTAGCCATATAAATTTTAATTTCTTTTCGTAAATTTTTCATTTTTTCTCTTTATTAAAACCTTCCGTGGACCTTATTGTATTGTATATTGGACTCGTTTTCCACACTTAGACTCGTCCGTGGACCTTAAGGAACATACGAAAAAAAAATTTTGCCGAATTGGTTCAGCCATTCTTGAGTTATGCGCTTACCAACATTCATTTTTATTCATATAAGACTAAGGGACGGAGCCGAGCGAAGCGAGGGTGATTCGCTATATAACATAAAGCAAAAGATTTTTATTTGTAGATTGAATGCGCGGGTGTTGCTAGTTTCATATTATATATTTTTACGAATCATTATTTTTGTCTGCAACACATAAGTCTTCATAAAAATTTCCTATCTACGTCCAGGATATAAGCTATCACCATCGATAATAGTACCGTGTAAGGGTTCAAGCTTGAGCTCTTACAGCTTACTGACTAATAAACTTGCACATTTACAAAATCAGTAGATTTTTCATTTCTTATACTTTGCAACAATACATAAATCAAATTCATGCCGAAGGTCATAGAAATCACGAACACTAACATGTCGAAACGTAATGAGTTACTTATTAGATACAGATTTGCTTGTCTATTGGAAATTCGATCACGATTTTTTTATAATTACCCTCCATTGATTGTGATTTATGAGAGAAGGTACAGTGAATCTGCTTTTTGAAGCTTGCATGGCTTAAGTGATGTTAGAACCAGAGATTACACAATAATGCTTGCCATCATCAAGCTTAAAAAACGCTATATCAAATAGTTAATAATTAATATGGTATCTATTTCTATACTAACTCTATTATTAAGAGCTGAATGGATTGTTTATATTTTTTGTTTTCAATGAGCTAATACAGCTCATAAAGAGTCAGATTTAAAAAACATGGCAACCTTTTGCATTTTATAGCTTACTAGCATTGCCCGCGGCTCCGCCCTCGTTCAGATGGCCAAAAACCAAATTCATAGGTTGTACATATTAGTACACTCTTACATTGCAGTTTTTGTATTTTTTCTCAGAAATGAGACATTTTCCCGCGGTAAAAAGTATCCTATATGTTGACCCGGATAACCAGCTATCACCATACCAAATTTCATCAAAATCCCTCCAGTGGTTTTTCTGTGATTCGGTAACAGACAGACAGACAGACAGACAGACAGACAGACAGACAGACAGACAAACACACACAAAAATTCTAAAAACTATAGGTACGGCCTCTGTATCGATAATAATGTTTATTTGAATAAGATTTTCCAAAAAATATTTAATGTACAGATTCGGCTTAATTACAATTTTATTATATGTATAGACTAGCGATCCTTCACGTCGGGTAAGAAACAACCTGCTTAGAGAATACCTAGCAAGTTTTCGAAAGACAAATGAGGTCCGATAACCTGCACTTGGGCATCGGGGTGGACTTTGACGTGATCCCCTTCGTATTGAAGGTAGGTCCGTACCCAGCAGTGGGACGTTAAAAAGGGTTGAATACACATATGCCATTGGTCAAATATATTTATGCAAGATTTTAGTCATGCCATCATTGCCACCTATGGTCCAATACATATACGTATTTGTGCAAGGTTTAATTATTTTTCTTAATGATTTTCTTACGTTGTGACAGCGATGGCCCAGTGACGCCATAGGTCTTTGTTTTACTTTGTTCCAATGTAACTGTCAAAAATCTATGAATAAAATAAATGTTTTTTTTTTTAAATTAAAAGTCACATTGGATAAAGTAATTTGACTAATTCCTTACTACTTTTACTTGTTTAAATCCATACAGCTGTTTAAACAAGACAGTATGCCAAATAAATTATGTTGTACATACATACCTTTGTATAGTTATGAAAAAAAACTACAAAAAAGCTACCAACAGTATAAAAATTTAGACATTTCATAAAATCTCGTTCTTTTGCCCTATGAATAAAATGCGCAACGTCAATATTACATATGTAATATTACCATTTTAGGGACAACGGTGGGTCTTATCTAAAATCGTGCTTTAACTGCCTAAATCCTCCTTTTAAACTCCTTTCATAAAAACCTCCTTTCAAGAAACCATCCTTACAAAAGACTATCATGAATCTATTAACAAATAGCATTTGATGCTACCACAGATAACAAAATTGCGACATAACAAATAAAACAACTAGAGCACAGATTTCGTTCATTTCGTAAATGTACTGTTTATACGTATCTTTTATTTACATCACTAAATGGCTTTATTACTTCCCTCATAATATTTTATGCTAAATATTTCCTTAGCCCTATCTCAAGTGAGTCTTATGCTTTATCAATAAGGTTTAAGCCTTTGTGATTTACATCTAATAATCATCCTCTAAAAATCTGTGAATATAGGTTCCTTTCACACAATCAGAGATAATTGACGCACCGATATACCTACTGTTATAACGAATCTACATATAACAATGAGGCAGTTTGAACTGGGATATTTGCCATTTCGTTTTAAAGGCATAGTGTGTTTTGTTAAGAAACTCTCAACAGTGTATGGGAATTCGGTGGTATCACCCCATAGCTTATAGAATATGAAATTTAGCGTCTATGAAAGGAAATAAATACTTATTTGTAACCTTATTTTGTCCTGTCAGGATATACATATATGTATGACGATGTCTTCCCAACCTTTCTAATTAGAAAATATACCTACTATGAAAAAATTGTGGTCAGATATGAGGTAGGTAATCTAGATTTTTAACCATCTTTTAATCTGTGCCTTATCGGGAGTTCGGTATGGGCAAAACAATACCTATCGATATAAATACTAAATTGTTATGAATAACTATACTATACTTATCGCTATTATATCAGTTATTAAACCAAATATGGACGTGACAAAAACCCTTTGTTCTTCGACCATCGTCCGTTTTTTACCACATAAATGTTACACAATATGACCATTGTATTAAAATGAACTAATTCTTCTGCTAATTCTGACCTTGCTTTCTTTATAACGAAAGTATCTTCAAACATGGGCAAAATACAATAAGCTAATTGGCTGGTCTAAGTTGAGAGGTTATAGTGGAAATAGGAAATCGAGCTAAAAATTAAATAAAAATATTCTAACAACCTGAAAGGTTACACTATAGATTGTTCGATAAAACTATATTAGATACAAACTGTGTTGTAACCAAAAACGCCCACCTCCAAGAAGATTTTTAACTCCCGACGCCAAAAGAGGGGTGTTATAAGTTTGACGATGTCTGTCTGTGTTTGTGTGTGTCTGTCTGTGGCATCGTAGCTCTCAAACGCATGGACCGATTTCGATGCAGTTTTTTCATTTGAAAGCCAGTTTCCTTGCGGTGGTCTTAGCTATAAATAAATAAATAAAGTGTCAGTGTAATCGTCTCAGGTTTTTTTTTAATTAGAAGAAGAAGTTTATGACACTACAGTTGTTTTCTACTCGATAAGACAGCTGAATCATATTATTTTGACTATTTATTAAGTTATTCTTTGCTTACTCTTTTTTTTTAAATCTCATCACACGTTAAACAATAAACGTAGATGAATACATATTGTACTCAAAAAGCTAAGAAAGTTTTACTCACTATTTGTTTAAATTGTTTTACCTAGACGCTCTATGGGAAGTATGATAGAAAATTATATATATATATATATATATATATATATATATATATATATATATATATATATATATATATATATATATATATATAGTTTATGTATATGACACCATAAAGACAGTATATGATAGGTAATTATATAAGCTATATTTTTATTCCTTCCATCTTCCTTGCTCATCCTCATTAATTGACATACTAACATTCAATTTTTATATTCTACTGAAGTACTTATAAAAGTCTATTTGAACTAAGTACATAGATACTTTATTGCACACACAAAAGTAGAGTACAGAAGATGAAAAAGAAACATGACAAAAAGGCATTCAAAGTCGGGCTCATTGCTATCAACAATCTCTTATAGACAACAAACACACTGACAAAACTTTGATAATTTAATGCTGAATAAAATGTTTTGAATTTGAAAAAACTTACAAGCTTGCGCGTTTTCAATATTAATATTTAATATTATAAAAACGCTACATCTTATAACTATAATTGATATAGTCATACGGACGGACAATCCGCTTATATCGACCTTGCTCTACATTCGCAACTAATACCATACTTCACCATGAGATTATGTACTTACAGGCTAACTTAGTAACGCAACTTGCAAATGACGGCTATACAGATGGGTCGCCCCTAAAATATTTGAAATTTTATTTATACCATAGGCACTAATTACAGTACCTGACTTTATTGAAATGGAAAACATAATCTCTATTTACTAAATTATTATTAAAATAATTTATATGTATGATGAGTTGTTGTGGGTTGGTATTATAACCTGTTTGCCATTCCCCCCCCCCCCCCCCCCCCCCCACGTGCGTTCACCTCGTTGGGCCTCATTAGCGTCCGGCAATCCAGCCGCCCGCGAAGCCAAGAAACTTACTGGGAGGCGGCCCACTTTGGTGGGCGATGTCATGCGGGTTACTTCTAATATTTCTCTGATAACAGAGTGGACTGTGGACCCCATGGTTGTTGTGGTATGCTTCGGCAGACCTTCAGGGGTGTTATAGTGTGTGCGCAAGCGATCCTGCAACGCCCCATCGCACTGCGGCGAAGGGTTCCGCTGTCGGTTTTAGTGAGTAGGAGTCTCAGAGTACCTTGTCCGTTATGACGGGCAGGATCCCCATGATGGGTTTGCCCAGCGACAAAAAAAAATGCTTCGGCAGACCTGCCGTTGAGGAGTCGCGGAAGGTCGGAGGAAGGTTTTGTTGGGTTTTAGTGTACTGGCTTTTCTAGCCAGTGAGTCCCACATAAGCACCTGTATGTCTACAGGTGGTATGCGTAAATACATTTCCCAACATTATATAGAAAACGTGTTTCATTTGGGAATGAGATAATTTCTGCGGTAGAAACCTATGTCACTCTCCGGCCTCCCAATTATCTCCACACAAAAAATCACGCTAATCCGTCACTCTGTTTCGACGTAAAACGACACACAAACAAACGAAAACACTTCGCATATTTTGTATGAATTTATATTAACACTTGTCACGTGAAATTTACGAAAACGATTCAGGATAAAGTACTGAGAAGAAAAATATTATAATGTAAATTAGAAATGGGAATTGAAATTGGATCGAAGTTTTATGAATTTTGAGAATTTTTAGAATTAAAGAAATTTTCATGAATACCTAACTTCAGAGACTGTCTGTTACAAACAAATGAAGCACTCTTTCTTATATTGTGATACTTTGAAAATTAAAATAAAATAGGTAATCTAATATCTACTCCAAACGTAATAATAGAAACATACCACAGTTTTCGCACATAAAGCGTTTTCACGGAAGACGTAGCATTACCGCAAGATATTCCCATATACAGATGGAAATCGGACTGATTTATATGTGAAGATGCCTTTCCAATTAGGTAATATACTCGTACTTTGACGCAATTGTGGTCAGATATGAGATAGACGACCTGGATTCTTAAAGATGTTCTAAGCTAAATTGTCTAGGTATAACATTTTTTCTGTAAGATCACCTGCCACTTGAATTGTCCTATTTTATAATTTATAATTTTTCGGCAGTCTATTCACTCTTGGCCTTTTTTCAAATATTATTACGTACTTTGGTCTTTGTTCTATAGTCTCTTGTACATTTTATTCATAAATTAGTTTATTTTTATGTTTGAATCGTATCGTAATCGTCCCTTGGAGCGTTCAGGAAGAAATATTAGTTTAAATAAATGTTAATAGACAGCGCTATAATCATAGTAATAATATGGATATGGGGATAAGTAATTGATTTTTATAAAGTAAAATAGACAAAAGAAGATAAAAACAACTCAAAAAAAACATTCACATAAAAATCCATAATTACTTTATATTATTAAGTAATTATCGTTTTTTAAAAGTTATCATCTTCGCTCATAGATGGCGTTATATGAATAAACATTATACAACAACTTAAGATATGCATTCAAAAAGTTAAAAATATTATTTAAAATGTATGCACTATTCGTTATTACGTTGTGATAAATATACCAAAATACAAAATAAAACAAATTGAGACGATCATGATTAATGAGTCATGACCATTTCGAACAAGAATACGCATTACAAACTCATTTACTTAATTTAAAAAAAAATAAAGAACTTAATTTAAACCCCATTTTTTATATTAATTTATTTTTTATATTTTATTATAAGCTTAGATCATACTTTAATATTATTTATATTTTACATAATATTTTGTATCTTTTATATATTTTTTTTACACAACTATCAATAATAAATCAATAAGTAGCGTCATCTATATAAATTTATTTGAACTAATTTCGTATTATTACGACTTATTAAATTCCCTTAAAAAAGTAAATTTATAATATTTATTACAAGTTAATTATTGAACAAAAATTGTTATACTTTAAATATAAATAAAAATATTGATACTGTATAAATAAATAAGGTTTTATAGTTTAAGCATTTCTATACATATAATAAAATTGTAACTAAGCAATTTTTTTGGAAAATCTTATTGAAATAAACATTACTATTGATACAGAGGCCGAATCTATAGTTTTTAGAATTTTTGTCTGTCCACTACATATTACTAACGCCATCTTACATCGAGTAGATTGACTACTATACACGTGTTCGGCGGTGTCTGTAAACAAAGGCGGCGAGCCTTTGTAAAATGTAGCTTCAATAATTTATCTATACAGATAAATAAATTTGAAGTGTCTGTTGGTAATCCCAAAATAACAGCTTTTTACTAAATGCATAGGAAATTATATACGGTACTTATAAGAAAAACACATTTTTTTTAATTTTTGTCTGTCTGTTTGTTCCGGATAATCTCTGAAACGGCTAGACTGATTTTGATGGGACTTTCACTGGAAGATATCTGATGTTATAGGGTACATAGGCTACTTTTATTTTATTAAAAGAATTAGGGTTATGCTCAAAAAAAATGAAAACGTACCCAAAATAATATTATTTTAATTTATGCACTTAGTTTCTATGAATGTATTAGAAAAGATTATTATATATTTAAAATAATGTCAGTGTACATACATAATACAAATATAGAAAAAAATTAGTGTCTCAAATATAATTCCATAATAACTGCCTCTAATACTCTTTAATAGATATTTTATTAAAATTTGTAATTATTATAATATAAGTAAAAATACACTTTATTTATAATACATCATAATTAACAATTTACGAATTATGTAAATTTAATTAAAAAACAATATAGACTGTTAAATCGAACTTATTACAAAGAGTATGAATAGTCAAAACACTAGTGGTGTGTCGGCTCCTTTGACTACGCACAAAGAAAGCCGCCCGAAGGACAAAAATAAACATTCGTTAAGAAATTGTCTAAGAAGAAGGTGCTCCCTAGACTCGATTGAATTTTGTTTCAAAATTCAAATTAATATTTTATATTATGTAAGTAATAATTTCTTTATTTAGTTTTATTTCGTTTAAAATTATGTAGTTAAAATTTAAAAGTAATAATTATTCACGAAATTTTTAATAATATGTAATTTATTATCAATAAATTGTTTCAAGGGAGGATAATATTTCACTTATTATTATACATACAATTTTAAATTATATTACTTTATTTATTATAAAAATATATTTTTTATATAATTAATTCAAAAACGCGAGCACTCACTTGCTGAGAAGCAAAGGAAATAATTTTAAAAAATTGTAATTTCGTTGATTCTTTATTAACAAAAATAAATTTAAATTTTCACAAATCAATCGAATATTATTACCTTTTTCGTTATGATTCTTTATTAACGAAAATAAATTTATATTTTCAAAAATCAATCGAATATTATTACCTACCTTTTCTAATATTAAATATAATTAAGATTCCTTCTACTTAGATTGCTAAATTTTAAATACCACTTTGCTTTCTTACCATTTAATTTGAATTAAATTTTAAGAAATCAATAGGAAAGCAACGAACACAATAAATTTAAAAAATATTTACTAAAGCTATTAAAATTACTAATTTATAAATTTGATTTATTTTGTTTTAAAAAGTTTTAAAATGACCGACAATAAACACGTCTTTTTCAAACTAAAACAAAAGATGGCCATTAACTACTTGTTTACATACAACGTGTAAAAAATTAAAAATAATATTATATATAAAATGATTTTAATATAATGTTTCAGAATAACATGTTTCCATCTAAAAACATGGTGGACTTTATGGGGGACGTAAATAAACTTTTCCCAAGAACTAGGAGTAATGGTAAGTGGCTAAAATAAAACAATGGAACTCATATATTTAAAATTTTTATAAGAAATAAAATAATCGCAGAATAAAATGGCGTTGCCACTAAGTGTATCGATAAATATTTTCAAATAAATTGACATTAACCAGGGCCATGTTTAGTTTATTTAAGAATTACGTATTTTAGATATTTAGTATGGATACTCGTTTGATATCTAATAATTACAAGATATTTTATAAAATATCAATGCGTCACGAAATACAGTCTAAATAAGTATCCAATGCATTCTATTTTTATTCTTTTGTTTATATCCACATATAAATTCAAGTACATAATGTTAAAAGATTTATACTTAGTATATTAACGCAGTTTCTATTATGACCATTGTTCAAAGAAATATTAAATAAATATTAAAGAGTCATTTATGGTTTTCAGATGGAGATTTGCCATTTTACACATCACCTTTCCAAGCTACAGGCAATAGATCATCTAGTTCTACAGATTCCTTTTCCCCCGAGTCTTACTTTGATGTCTTCAGACATACAGACATAAGGCCTGAAACACCTAGAAATATATTAGATACAAGGTCCTTTGAATCACCAAATGTATCTCAGTATGATATAAATGTTTTTGACAGAACTTTTGATAATTTTCAATTGGATGTCCAAGCACCTGATTTTGTTCCTTTTTTTGAATCTCCAATTCCTAGTCTAAACATTCAGACACGACACCAAAGACCTATAGTGGGCCGCAAGATACTTGGATCTCAAGCTAAAACAGAGCCCATTAAAGATGCAACGGAAAATGTTTGGAGAGCACAAGAAAACCAAAAAAACTATGAATTGTTTCCATCAGAAAATAAAGGATATGAATTTCGTACTCCAGTTAAAACCAATTCTTATAGCCTTCAAACTAGTGTATCACCACAAAACACTAATATATATAATCGCAGACCAAGTTACAGTTCGGAAACTCCAAAATTCAAGCCATTCATTCCTGTATCTACAGCATCTTCATCTAGAGAAGATTTTGGTTCTAAAATGTGTACATTTTGTCGCAAAAATGGCGAAACTCCAATGGTTTTTATGACACATTGTGTAAAAGAGAAAATTGGGAACAGACACATAGTAACTTGTCCTATATTACGATCACATGAATGCAAAACCTGCGGGGCCTCTGGTGATGATGCACATACCTTGTAAGTACTCATTCTTATGACTTTACACATAATTTATTGAAAACAAAGTTAAATAAATATCCATAATATCTAAAAATATTAATATTTATATGAAGAATCTATAATAATCAGTATTTACTATATAGTATGAGTATTTTAAATAAAACTGTCTTTTTGGACTATTTCATGGATTTATTTAGATTTTTGGTTCCCGATGTCTTGAAGGCTTTACAGCAATCATGGTCACGGGAGAGATATATAATATCAGTATCAGTGTAATCAGTCATATAATTGAAATATTTCTTCTAAGTCTTCTTAAAAAATAAATATTTATATTTTTACCAACTTTAGAAAGAGAAAGGTCTTAATTTTAAGTTGATTTTATATTTTTTTCAGAACCTATTGTCCAATACTAAGAAGCTCAAACAATGGTAAGCCACTACAGTCCACAACAATAACACTTAAGAATACTCGCATCAAAAGTAATGGTCGGAGAAGGTACTAAGATCTAAATTATAATTTATAAAGTATATGATTACAAAAATATACTTCAAATTTTTTTTTAAATATTCAATATTTTATAATAATATTAATGATTTGGTAAAATGCATGTTTTATGGTGAATAATTTGAAATAAGCCTTATAGATTAAGGCAACTTTTAATGTCTCGTCTTGTAATGTTTTACTTTGAACCATTTTTTTATTTTTTATTTTGAAAACATAATATGATATGACAAAAAAATATATAATTTTAAAATATGACTAAAAGTATGATTATCAAAATATTTTTTGCAATTTTATTTTTTGAATAATGTTTATAATCATGAATATAAGTAATAATGACAATATTATAATTTGACCAAAATAATTTTAAGAAGCATGAAAAATCTAAATGTCAAATAATGTATACTACATTTTGACTATCTTATATTATGTAAGTTTCTTTTTAAATATAATTTTAATTAATATTTAAAGTTTGTTTTCTACACAAGATTTTTTTTTAATTTGACAAATAGAGAAATTTGTTATCAATGTTCTGACGAAAACTTATCATGACGTTTTTTTTTTATTTTCTATTTTATAATTAGGTTTACGTTTATTTTTATTTCAAAACGACCAAAAATATATCAGAACCTACATTATTGAGACTACTTTAATAATAATTAACGAATTTGTATCTATGGTCAATAAAAAAAAAATTGGATGACCTTACTTAATTTTTTAATAAACTGTATTTGTGTAATATCTCAGTATTCATTATTGAAAGACTTATTTTTGAAAGGCTTTATTATATAATTATAAATTAAGTAAAAAAATATAATTTATTTGCACGTTCTTAAAGATACTTATTGTAAATGACTTGTTAGTTATTAATATGATCTCATATAACAG
Source organism: Brenthis hecate (assembly GCA_951806755.1). NCBI lineage: Eukaryota > Metazoa > Arthropoda > Insecta > Lepidoptera > Nymphalidae > Brenthis > Brenthis hecate. Next base: position 1,257,851 of record OX638257.1, read on the forward strand.
TAATGTTTTAAAATTTTAAGATATTGGGTAACTTGCACGAAATTCTTAATTTCAACATTATTTAGTACTTTTCTCTAAATTACATTTAAAGCAGGGTTTCCCAACTCTTTATCTGTTGAACTTTTCCGGATTATAAATTTTTTTTGTATGTCCTTTGTTTTTTTTTTATTATGATAAAACAGGTTATTTTAACAGTTTTTATTTATTTTAAATTATACAACATAAACTTCGCCCCCCTGGTTGGGAACTCTCGATTTAAAGAAATGTGCAAGTGCTTCTATAATAAGGTAATGAGACTGAATTGTTTAAGATGTCAGAAGATTGACTTTTTAATTTTTAATGATTTATTTTATAATAAAAGTTTATAGGTACAATGATAAGGATTTGTGTAACCTTTTTTTATAACAGTATAACTGTTAAAAATATGAAAAAAAAGTGATTTATTAGAGAGAATAAAAAACAAAAAATGTTTTAGATTTCTAACAAAAAACAAAATAATTGTAAGCAAAAAATTCTTAAATAATAGCACTAATTGAATTAAAAATAGAAATTCGACTTTTATTACACTCTCTTTAGAAATTATTGCGAAATTATGAAATCTTAGTATGAATTAGTGATGTAAGTAAATTTAAGGTAAGGTTGATTGAAAAAGAATTTCATTTTGAGTTGTTATTTTAATCTCATTTATTGTACCTCAAGGTATTTCGTCTATTTTAATTTTTAATAGTACACATGTACTCAAATTTTAGATTTTTTAAACAATTTGTAATTGTTTTAAGATTTTGATATTAATATATTTTTATGAAACAAATCGTGTTTTTTATTTTAATTCTATACCCTTAAAAAGTGACGGTTAAAAAAAAAGTTTTTACAGGTTGACTACCTAAAACGTTTACACATTGTTTTTGTATGATTAGAACTACACATTAAAGAATTCGCCACAATTCGTTCATGGAACTACATTATAATATATAACAAAAATGCAAAGTTGAGTGCCAAAATTTTCATTTCAGACCTTTGACTGGACTATACCTTTTTTTTAACGTTGGGAAATGCATTTACGCACGAGGTGTGGGATTCACCGGCAAAGCCAGTACTACCCACTAAAACCCAACCAAACCTTCCCCCGTCTTAATGGGGCGTCGCAGGATCGCTTACGCATTCAACTACGACGCCCGACGGCAGGTCTGCCGAAGCAGACCACAACAACCATGGGGTTGCTCCAAAGTCCACTCTGCTATCAGAGAAGTACCAGGTGCAACCCGCATGGTACACCGCCCACCGAAGAGGGCCACCTTCCACCGCCCACCGAAGTGGGCCACCTCCCTGTGCGTTTCTTGGCTTCGCGCCCGGTGGATTGCCGGGCACTACTGAGCCCCCCCACCACGACAAGGTGAACGCACGTTGGGGGGGTGACTGGACTATACCTACCATACTAGTAGTAAGGTATGAATGCGTCAAGCAAATAATAATTCCAATTGCTTGTCTCCTCGGTATGTCTTTTTACCCGACTGCACGACGCTAAATAGGGTAATGTGTTTATCAGTCTATGTACGTATGTTTGTTACTATGTGGTGTTCTAAAAACTAAGTCTACCCACACGGCCGACTATAATTATTCAAAGTGTGTTTGTCCTTCTTTCACGTCGAAACAGAGTGACGGATTAGCGTGATTTTTTGTGTGGAGATATTTGCGAGGGCTAGAGAGTGACATATATTACTTTTTATCGCGGGATGTTATCTAATTTCCAAGGGAAGACACGTTATAATACAATCCAAAAAAAATATTTATGATCAGAATTACTTGAAACTTGGTGTTAATGCTCCTTCAATAAAATTAAATAAATACGTGTTTTAACATTTTTTGAAATTAAACTTACAAGGGGGTAAAATCGAAGATGACAGTTTCTATGAAACTACCTTTTTAGGATTTTTTTAACAAGAAAATTGAATTGAAACTTAACATGAAGCTTGACCTCTGTAGTCTCCGCGACATCATATAAAGCGCGGGTCATGTTAAGTGGCGATGGGAAATACATACGTATATGTACGTACGTAGATAAAACCAAAGACTGTACATAGTTTTTGATAAAAAGATATAATGAATAATCTATATAATTTAATTATTTTATGGTGTATGAGGATTTTAGGCAGTTAAACTTAAATCGTAAAAATTCGATATTACACGGTGAAGCTACTACATATAGCTTCTCTATTTTTAGTCACACCACGGTCAAAACTGTTTCAGTTTATATTGTGTTTCATAATACGCACGTCTTATTTTGCTGTGTTTAAAATTTAATTACAATATTTCTTGTGAAAAACTATTCAAAAATGGCAGCTTACGATTGGCATATAGATACGCAAAACTACCCAGTTATGCGAATTGTTTCACCACGTAACGTGGTTATGCGTGGGATATATGGAATGTATGTATATTTTTGTATTTTAGTAATTTTTATTTTAGTTTTATGTATTTTTAGATTTCACTCATTTAAAATCTTCATACAGTCTCCCAAGTAGGACACTTTTATTAGCCATATTTTTTAATAGATGTCGCACTTGTAGCCATTTATTAAATTTTATAAAAATATACCCCCTCTTTTAATATTACTGAAATAATGAAGAAATAAATAATTATTAATTGGTTTTGGTAAAATATAATAATTTATTGCTAGATTAGCATGTTCAATTCAATTTTCTTGTTAATGGTTCCAAAGCAAGATTGGCATTTTAATTTAACCTCGTAAATGCACACAAATGTCATTTTCCTAGCCATAAAATGTCAATTTAAAAAATCTCTGAACTTCAATCTTCATCAGTGTTGTTTTTCATTTAAATGGAAAACAACTGATCAATGTTTGCAAATTATTAGTGATAGTGAAAAATAATAAATTATGAGTACAACTTCAACAAGACCTGCATCGCCATCGTCGCCTGTAGCTAGCCAAACAAAAACCGTCGTTCAAGATGCGACTTCTCCAGATTTTATTTACGGTGGTCCCTTTATAGACGTACAAACTACAAGTCCGTTTCTAAATACCGCGACTCCTATAAATGTTCAATTACAGGGCACCTTCAAAAAGTAAGAATGATTTCAAAATTGTTCCTATAACAAAAAGTATAAATTTATATATTTTGTTATTTATGTTATTTAATTTTTTAATCATTTACTATTATATACTAATAGTATATACTCAATGTGTTTTAGATAAAGAAAGTAATAGTATTACAATTATAATGGAGTGTAATAACACTCACAATAGATGGATTTACACTTTATATTAGATAATGTTTTAACACTTTGGTATTAATAAGATATTGTAAATGATTAATAAAATCATTTGGACGTCAAACTAACTTCCTAATAAGAATTTTGTAACCTATAATTTTACCATCTAAGTCACTTCATTAAAAGATAACCTGTAGAACCTCTTGTATGGAGAAAATGTAAGCAAACATTTTCAGAATATTTGTAAAATGTGAATAACTTATTTTCTCACTTCTGAAGGGTTTCTGGAAGATATCTCTCAAAGAGATAAGTTATCCTTTGTCGACATTCCGTTACTTTATTTTGTATAACATAATATATTTTGTGGTACATAAAAAATAATAATTATAAAACACATTTACACAAATACAACAAACTAATGCACAAGAGGCAGCTGCTTAAGTGCAAAAAAAGCTGTGCAAGAAGAATCAGAATATTATAAAAAAATATATAAAACATAACCAATTGTCTCTATTTGAAGAAATAAGTTTTATCATAAATAAAAAAGGAAAAATTTTAAAACATAAGTTATGTGACTTATAATTGTAAATAAATTACAATGCAATTTAGAATTTACTCAAATCCTTATCATTTTTAGTAAACATTTCAGCTGTATATCATATATTATCTAAAACAATCTGAGATATTATCTCTAATAGAACAGTAATGCAATAGAGTAGAAAACAATATGTGCTTAGTTAGACTCCAAAATGATATTGCATAAGTATCTTTTTACCTGACTGCAGTGAAGCCCAAAGGATGTGTTTTTGTTGTACATTTAACAGCTATTAGTATTCAAATATTGACTATATTTCTGATTTGTATGTACTTTATGGATTTATGGTTACCATTTTATAAAAATATGTTTAATTCCCTAGTCTTCATTATAATATTTAATTTAAAATCGATATTTTTTGTTTTTTTTTATTATTTCAATTATTTTAAAGGCAAAGTTAAACATAAACAAACAATATTACCAATTATAAAAACCTATTTTAAGTCAAATAATTTAAAAAAAATAAATTTTATTTACTTTGTATAGGAAGTACATTTTGAATGATGAAAAATACATAACATAATTATAGTTGTTATAAATAATAGAAAAAATATGTTAATGACTATTTTATCAATAAAATTTGTTTAAATATTTTATTATTCTTGATACTTATAGTATGATTCATAATTTCAATCAGTAGACATGAGCCCGGATAGCTCAGTCGGTAGAGCATTGGACTTTTAATCCAAGGGTCCAGGGTTCAAGTCCCTGTTCGGGCGGTACTTTTTCATTTTTTTTATGTTGATAATTTATTTATTAATATTTTATGTAAAATACTATCTCGTTTTTGGGTTAAATTTTGAAATATTGCACGTAATTTTTACTTAGTGCCGAAGCAGTGAATGTGACACCCGTTTCGTATGAGCCGATATTACCGGTAGCACAATCTATATTTTTTAAAATAATGAACGATATTTTAACCGATTCTAAAACGACTGTGTCGATTTTAATGAACTTTTTTATCAAATATTGCAAGTTTTTTGTATAATCAAAACATATAACAATACTAGCAACTTACACTAGCTTCGCTGGAGCGCGTTCCTAGGTCTCTAACAGTAAACTATGTGTTGCTCCAGGTTATAGAACCTGGAGCAACACACACACAGACATACAGATAGACTATTCTATCTGTGTACTTTTTATCCAAAGCCGTTACAACGTGAAGGAATCCCAAACATATACAAAAACCGATAATATTATTATAATTATTACTGATTATTGCTTTCAGGAGTTTCGCATACTACTCGCTAAAAGAACGTTTGCCGATTATATTGACAAAAGTGATAGATTATCTGTCGCGGGCTAGCGGGAAAATAAAATCCGCTCATAGCGCTGTAAGTATCGATATTAATATTTTGAGGTTTTCAACATGGAGGGTAGAGATATAGAGAACTATTTATAATATCTAATATGGGAGACAAGTTGAAAAAGTGTCCACGTGTGAGCATTAAATAATAATTGTACAAAAACCCACTAGAATGGCGCTAGCGTAGCAAGAGGGTATGATATGAATTTAGTAATTGTAAACGGAGTGAAATTTGTTGAATTGATAAATTTAATATATTAGATGACTTGGGCAGCCATTAAAATGCATATCGACGGATACTTTTTCACTACAGAGATAGTTCTCCTTACCTCTACCCTCCATAGTTTTCAAAAACAAAGAAAAAGTTTTTTAATTTTAAGTCAATAGATGGCGTTATATGTATCCATTTTTGAATAAAATAAATAAAAGTAAAAAAACGACCCAAATTTCTTTAATATTTAATTAAAATAATGCAGGATGAATTTTGCTATAGTATTTATTTTATTGTAGTATCTATACACATATTTAAAAAATAAAACAGTTCAAAGGTTTTGGATGAACGACGTCTCTTATCTATTCAAGCAAACAAAAATAGCCCGAAGAATAGCCCCAAATGGAGCTGTCCAATATATTTGTATAGGATGGGACATCTGTATTAGTATAGTATTATTTCATCGGGTGTAGATACTGAATATGAATATAGAAACCTAATTTAATTGTGAATAAATATTGTTATAGACGACGATTTGTTGTTGATTTTATTGTAATGAAGTACATAATAAATTATTATTTTTTTTTAATTTTATGGTTTTAAAAAAATTATTTAAAAGAAAATAAAAGATTAATTTCTTAAATCTTATTTCTATAATTTTACTGATTATTAAAAAATGATTTCGCTATATTTTACATTTTTTTGTAGTAAAATATTAAAATAAGACAGTTGTCAGTTTGCGGATCAACGCCATCTATCGTCTATATAACAGAAAATAAACCAAAATTAAAATTTAAAGTCTACGTCCCAATTATGTTTATGTATTACTAGCGACTCACCCTCGCTTCGCTTCGGGTTCGTCTCTAGACAAAACTAATCTATCCCACGGGATTCGTATATTTTTCCAGGATGACGTATAGCCTATAGCCTTCCTTAATTAACGGGCTATCTAATGCCAAAATAATTTTTCAAATCGGATTAGTAGTTTCTGAGATAAGCGCGTTCAAACAAACAAACTCTGCCCCATTATAATATTAATATAGATGGACAATTTTCTTTTACAGTCCGATGAAGATATACGCAGTCTCATTCAATACATAACAAAATTGAAAAACGATTTAGTAACAAACAAAAAGTATGAATTATTAACAGTAGATACGCCAGAGGCTAAAAAATGGAACGAATTTATTCAAAATTCAGATTGTCAATACTATTTTACTAATGTGTGGGTGTTTTCTGAGTGTTATGTGTACAGGCGGTTGAGGGAAGGATGTGAATTGACGTAAGTTTTTAGTTGAGTTGAGTTTGAGTTCGTCAGTTTTTAAATTAGATTATTTATGTGTATATATGATTAAATTAATTATTTATTTTAAAAATTAGTGGGCCATCTCAAAATGTTGAGTAAAAATTTTATTTTTCATTTTCAAAAATTTTGTTTTTTTATAAGCTACAAATTCTACCCACCAAGCTAAGAGATAAATAAATTATTTTTTTCTATCATCATATATAACGTATTTTTATATTGATACAAGTGTGGTTTGAACTTTTGATTTTTTTTTGAAATGAATACCAGCTAAATTACTTCTTAGAAAAAAGGTAGGTATATAATATATTATTATTTTATTGTATAAATGTATGTACATACATTAAAAATATAACATATTTTAAATGTTGCTTAAAAAATCTTACCTCTTTATATATAATGTAATAAATACTTTTTAAATGATTTCTGAAGTCTGTTTTCTTTTTTTCTTTTTTATTAAAAAGTAACTAATAACAATTATTACTTTTTTATATATTTTACAGTAAAAATCTCCAAAATTTTGATCCTTTCGATGAACAAAAAGAAAAGGCGTTTATGGAAAGCTTAGAGCCCATATGTGTGGTCGCTGACAAACTAGTCACTATGTTGCCGGAGAGCGATAAGGATAAGAGGAAAAGTGATTTTGCTACTTTATTAAAGGTAGGTATAATCCATACATATAATATAATTGTAACTAAGCCGAATCTGTACATTAAATATTTTTTGAAAAATCTTATTGAAATAAACATTATTATCGATACAGAGGCCGAATCTATAGTTTTTAGAATTTTTGTCTGTCTGTTTGTCTGTTACCGCATTACAGAAAAACCACTGGAGGGATTTTGATGAAATATAGTATGGCGATAGCTGGTTATCCAGGTCAACATATAGGATACTTTTTACCGCGGGAAAATGTCTCATTTCTGAGAAAAAATACAAAAACTGTAATGTAAGAGTATACTAATATGTAAAACCTAAGAATTTGATTTTTGGTCATCTGAACGCGGGAGCAGCTGCGGGCAATGCTAGTATACTATATATGTATAATGTACATATATATGTGTCTCTAGCTGCCTTTATATTCGTACTTCATAACATCCCACTGCTGGGCGTGGGTCTTCCTTTAATATGAGGGGGATCAGGCTATAGTTCACCACGCTGGACGAGTGCGGACGGACTGAATATGTCCTTCGAAAACTTGCTAGGTTCATTGCTTGTTTTTTTTTACAAACAACGTAGATATATTTTGTAACCTTTGTTAAATAATTAATTTTGTTTTTTTTTCTATTTAGATTTGTCTATGGGCCAACAAGTGTGATCTATCACTATCTATGGGAGAGCAAGTGAATTTGAAGGACGATGCTAGTATCACATCTAGGAAACTATTAGACCCTTTCCAATTGGTTTTGGATCTTAAAGATAAGGTAATAGAGTCTATATTGTGTTATTATTATTTTTATTGTATTGTAATTTTTTAAAGTACCTAATTGTATTCAACCCTTTTTTTTAACGTCCCACTGCTGGGGATGGACCTCCTTTCAATACGAAAGGGATCAGGTTTTACAGCCCAATTGTAAGATTTTATGTTTTTTTTAATTGGTTGATTACCTGTTGAAGTAAACTTTTTGAAAAAAAAAATAATTTAACGCAGTTATCATTACTTTTTGAAATAATAGAATGTTTCTTTTGAGTAGAATTTGATAACTACAATATTTTAGGTACTTTTCTTCCATGTCCCATCGATTTGTTCCACTCTCTATATTATTAGTATAGATTATTATCTATACTAATACTTACTTTCTTTTTCAAATAATTTGAATGAAAATGAAATGTAATTTGTCATTACCCATATAATACTATTAATTTTGTTAATATTTTCTAATATTTTCCAAGGTGTTAGTGGACGACACGGGGAAGATTTGCGATCTAGTTATAACCAAAGCTGAGAGTATGGCCAAAGCTATTGAAGGGGTGAGTGCTATACTCATTATTTTATATTTATTATTTTAAAATTACCAAATAGAATTTTTTCCTAACTCCAATAAATTTCTTTGTGATTTTTCAATTCATATCTTATAACAAAATTGCACTTCCACGTTTCCGTTTTTCCCAATGTTCCGGGTAACTTCTCCAATGTTTTTTTCCTCAATAACTTTATTTATTAGTCCATATAATTTTTAGTGAAAAATAATATTAAACAAGTGGGTTAATTTAAAAAAACATTCAAATTGGTCATTATTTATATAGATATTTTTTATAATTTTTGTTGACCTTATTTGTAATTTATAAAAATAAAAAGTATTTTAAAAGTAATTGTTTCCATCTTTAGAGGGCTTTTCTTGGATATTTTAGTGACCTTTGAGGTATAGTTTATTGAATAATAAAAGAATCATACAATTCATATGTTTATAAGTATTACAGAATTTCGTATCTCCTCCTGTATCGAAATCGATAACGAATCATCTATCTATCTATATGTATAAATAACAATAAATGTTCATACGCTTGTGCTTTATGCGTTCCTAAACAATTGATCCGATTGTGATGAAATGATTGTCATGAATAGACCTGCGAATGTTCTTGATGTAAAAAATGAGTTTTTTTTGACGTTTGTCTTTTATGCTTTTTTAAACTAATTAAGCTTTAATAGTTTAAAAAATAATTATAAACGTCCTTAAGGACGCACCTTCGTTTCGCTTAAAGCAAGGGTACGCCTTTAATAATCATTTATATAATATAACTAGCGATTCACCCTTGCTTCGCTCGGGTTCCTCTCCTCCTGCTCCCCAGCCCTCCAACTTTTCGTTTCGACGTGAAAGTAGGACAAACAAACCAACACATACTTTGACATTTATAATATTAGTACGGATATAAAAATAAGTACATAATATATGATAAATTGCAGAATACAAGTGTTAAAGCGAAGTGCAGTTGTCACAGACTCGCGGCTTTAGCCGGAATACCGATTTGTAAAATACAGGTTTTTTGAATAAATTCATATAGTATACATATAATATGATAATTTTGTAGTTTTTGTCAATTAAAATAGTTATAAAGAATATAGTGTACCTAGAACGTAATTATAATTAGGTGGTCTTCTTTTAATTTTTGTAGTGGAAAAGAATGTTATATGTATATACATAGAAGCGATATGTCTTACTTTTATTTAGTTTTTAATTATTTTTTTTTGTTATTTTTGTTTTAAATTACACAAAAAAAGCTTCTTCTCACGTGCGATTCCATTTATTCGTTCTTTTTCTATTTTTTAACTATTTTTTAACTAGTTTTCTATAGACGTAAGCAAGTAAAGCCGCGGGCACTAATTAGTTATAATATATGTATATGTTACAGTCAAAACTACTTTTGACTAAAGAGGTTGGTCAAAAGTAGTTTTGACTGTAGGCCTTGGTCAATAGCAGTTTTTTACTGTGCCCAGGGGCGGTGCTAAGACTGAATCCGGCACTAGTGATATCGATAAAAACTCTCTTAAAAAGTTAAAGTAATGTAGGTTGAATTTTCCCGTAGGAATTAGATAATCTCACGCGATAAAAAGTAGCCTGTGTCACTCTTCAACCCTCCAACGTCAGTTTGGATGTGAAAGAAGGATAAACAAACAAACAAACACACTTTCACATTTTTAATATTAAGTACGGATTAACTGATTAGTAATATATGTATTTCAGTGCGCAGAAGAAGTGAAGATGGAGAAAGCGGAGGGAGAACATGAAGAGCAGCCGGAGCACCCTCCGTGTCCTGCTAAAATGACTACACCACAATGTGTTACATTCGGTTAGTTTCTCATAATGTGTGTGATTTTTTCTATTTTTATATACAATAGCTTACATCGTTATATAATCGTAAAAAAATATCCGGCTCCAAAAAACTATAATTTAGTATAAAAAAAAATTAATATCATACCGATATGGATACTTATTTTTTTTTATTATAATTTATTTTTAAACATTTTCTCCCTGGAATTCAATACATTTTTTCCATCGATCACGCAACACTTTTTTGCCGGCTTTAAAAAAACTTCATCTAAGCTCTTCAAAAATCGACAGCAGCTTTGACCTGTTAATTTGTGCAAATTTTATTACCTTCATTCAAGAGGTTTATTAGTTTTTGAAATAAATAAATGTACGCAACTAAGGACGTATTCGAGCGAAACCAGGTTAGATCACTAGTAATATTATAAATACAAGAGACAATAATAATATAATGATTTGTTCCAGATATAGTGTGTGATAACTCCGGCTACGAGCTGTTCTCAGATCTATGTCTCGCACATTTCCTTATCAGCCAGAATATCGTTAAAAAGGTAAATCTATACTAATATTATAAAGAAGCAGATTTGTTTGTTTCTTTGTTTGTTTGAACGCGCTAATCTCCGAAATGCAATGTGGTATCTTCCGTGGCTATGATTGCTGTAAAGCATCCGAAACGTCGGGAACCAAAAATCAAAATAAATCTGCGAAAAAATCCGAAAAAATAATTTTATTTAATATATTGGTCTTAAATTAAAACTAAATCTTGATTTATTTAAAAAATATATATTATATAATGATAACATATAATAATTCATTAATAATACATAATATAAAAACATCCACAAATATTATTATTTTAGTTATATAGAAACAAACTAATAATATATGCAATAGTATGAATTTTGTTATAATGTTTATTTACAGGTGAGATTCCACGTAAAGAAAATCCCTTGGTTCGTCTCAGATGTCACTCCGAAGGACTTCGAGTGAGTTTGTTTTAGTTTCTCTTACAAAGTTAAATACATGGACGACAAAAATAATAAGTTATCTAATGATCAATTTCTCTCTAATCAACAGGTTATTGTTATGATATTTAGAAATATGCTATATATATTACTGGTGACTCACCCTCGCTTCGCTCCGGTTCGTCCCTAGCTTGATTCCCAATACAAACTTTCATCCCCATTTTCACTCCTTTAAGGGATGGTTTCCGAGATAAAGTCTTCAAGTCTCAAACTATCTTCTTACCAAATTTCATCTAAATCGGTTCAGTAGATCCAGAGATTATCCCCTACAACGTCACAAACTTTACCTCTTTATAATATTAGTATAGATTTATCGCTTTAATAGCTTATAGTTCAGTTATTAACTTAAACAAAAATCTTAAGAAACATCTACCCCATATTGACATATTATATTACATATAGACAAGGCGGAATGGATCCGAAGGTTCCATTTTTGCCTTTTGGTTACGGACCCATAAAAATAGTGTACATTCAATTCTCTTGTTAAAGGCTTCAAAGCGTGTCAGTAGAGCACAAATTACTTCGCCAATGTCACGTAGAATGGAGAAGACACGAAGTAGGTTGGAAAATAATACTCTCAAAATAATAATAATAATAAGAAAATAATAATATTCTCATTGTTTTTACAGATATGTTATAAATGCGTGTGCTCAAGCAAGTTTTAGTATGGAAGTGCCTCCAGAACCGAAATCAGGTACTGAGTGTTGTTTCTTAGTGACATTATTTACGATACTACCGATTTCCTCTTTCTTCGCTCAAGCGGAATCCTAATACTTTTTATTAAACAAGAGTAGCTAGTAGCTATCTGTAGTAGTAGTAGCTATCTGCCAGTGAAAGTCCCGTCAAAATCGGTCCCGCAGTTTCGGAGATTAGCCATAACAAACAGACAGATACATAAAAAAATAAAATTGTTTTTTTTTTATAAATAGCGTATATACTTTCATATGCATTTCGTAAAAAGCTGTTATTTTGACATTACAAACAGACACTTCGATTTTATATATCTGTATAGATAGATGTAAAAATCGTCGGGTACAAAAAAATAAATAAAACTAAACCTCGAAATATATTCAAAAGTATTACGAAAAACAAAAACAAATCCCTCGGGAACTGTATATTTTTCCGAGATAAAAAGTAGCCAATGTGTTATTCCAGACTATATCCAGACTATCTCTGTGCCAAATTTCATCCAGATCTATTCAGCCGTTCTGGCGTGATTGAGTAACAAACTTCCATACATAACTTTCACATTTATAATATTTATACACATTTAAATTATAATTACGAGTATTATAGAAACAGCAGATGGCGAGAGTGTACAAGCGGAAGGGCCGAGGATAGTGACATCAGAAAACTTACGCAATTTGGGCAAGGAGTGGATGAAGTACTATGAAGATGGGACTTTTGTTGTCATGGTAACGTTGGAACATGGCTGTTGTTTTTTACTGAAAAGCACGAACAGATCTATTCCACGGGAACCGGACATTTTTCGGAGATAAAACGTAACCTTTTGTTTGACCGGCAATATAAGGTATAAGCATACCAAATACTAAATTGGATGCATAAGTTGTTGTGTACTAAGCTGTATAAGTTACTATAGTTTTTTAACTATCTCACGCGACTAACCACCATCATGCAAAAGTTCATTAAAATCGGTCCAACAGTTTCAGAGATTTGCCCGTACAAACAGACATACAGACAAACAGAGAAACAAAAACTTGAAAAAAAATATGTATTTGTTCTATTTCTCTTCTTACATCCCCCTGATTAGGTGTTTGGCATTTTTTTGCTATGTACAGACATTCGACCTCTACAGTTTTATTATATGTATAGTTATCTACACTAACATTAAGGGACGTTCAAGTATTACATAAGCATATTTTTAAGGATTTCCCCCTGTATAAGCAAAAATAAGAAGACCTACATGATAAGACGTAAGTTTTTTTTAAACTACACGCCAATTCATAGTTTAAAAATTTATCAAACAACTTTTAAAAATTCACAAAATAATTTTTATTTAACCTGAAAATATAAAACAGATGATAGGAAGTGTCTACAAATGACAAATGACTCATACACAACGAAGTTATACTTCTTTTGGCACGTTTGGAAAAAATATGAGAATATAATTTTTACGATGCGCGCGCACACCGACAGCCTAAAAGCGACATGATGAAGTTAGCTGCATTCCTTTTACAAACAGAGAGTTGTAACATACGGGATGAAATCTTTAGCTATTTTTGTTCTGTTACGCCAAACAAGTATAAGTTCTTACGTGCGTACATAACGTACACACATACCTTTTTTTTTACTAATCTATCAATCTATCATTATTAATTTTATAATTAATTAATTATTAGTGTAGGCCCCCGAGAAGTATTAGCCCAAGGCCCTCCAAATGCTAAGTAGCTTCTGTAAGCTAGTATTAATACGAGTATATGTAGTATAAATATGTTTTTTTTTTCAAAATTCCTTATATTTTGTTTCCAGTGCGATGATTTCTGGACATACCCCCACGTGTACAAAGACATGAAGCTGTACGACCCCCAGCTGTACAGGAAGCTACAATTCGCCATCGCTGTTTTATTTAAAGGCGACTTGAATTATAGGAAATTGTTGGGGGAAATCAACTGTAACCCTTCCTTGGGCTTTGAAGCAGCTTTGCAGGGTAAGTTATATATTGTATTTCTAGTAATATTATAAACTAACGACTTATCTTCGCTCTGCTCGGGTGCGTCCCTAGGTACGCGGATTTGGTTCACAATTTCATAGGTTTTTATTTTTTTTGCGAAAAAATAATCCCTATAACATCAGCTATCTGCCAATGAAAGTCCCGTCAAAATCGGTCCAGCCGTTTCGGAGATGGATTGAACAGACAGAGGACAAAATATAATAATAAAAATTGTTTTTTTTTATAAGTAACGTACCTATGTAATTTCATATGCATTTATTAAAAAGCTGTTATTTTGACATTACAAACAGACACATCAATTTTATTTATCTCTATATGTAGATGTATGTATCACATAAGTAAATTGCTGTATAATATATCAAAATATTTTATAATAATGCAAAAAAATATTATATCATGAATTTTAACTATTTTCACTCAAATATACCTTTAAAATCGATATTATGTTTATAAAATAGACCAATCGAATATTATACAAAATATATATAACGTACTTTTATTTGGATTGCGATTTTGAAGGACTCCCTCACAGCCCGGATAGCTCAGTCGGTAGAGCATTGGACTTTTAATCCAAGGGTCCAGGGTTCAAGTCCCTGTTCGGGCGGTATTCTTTTCTTTTTTTTTAATTATAATTTAATTTGGTAATATAATAATTAATGTGAAATCATTTTTTTTATTTTCTAAATTATAAAAAAAAACATAATATTAGAAATCCAATTAGAATGAAATAATAAAATTAACTTATAAATAAAACTATCTTTTCGGATTATTTCGCGGATTTATTTTGATTTTTGGTTCCCGACGTTAACTTATAAATAAAAACTTAACATTTACAAAACTGACTATTTACTACTACTTATAGACGATGCACTAGCATTTCCCGCGGCTTCGTTCGAGTTCAAACGTCTATAAATCTTTGTTTGATTGAAATTTTATGATTGAATCTTCAAATTGCATGATTGAATCTTCAATCGCTACCAAACTTCACAATATCGCCCACTGGACTTATCTGAAGATTGATATAAATAAGATCTAGAACAAAGGAAAATTAATTCTAATAAATGTGTCAATAGATGACGTTACATGTATCGATTTGTTATTTATGAAAACTAGTATAATAATAATAGGATTATGGTAAATAAGTTAAAATAGGTATAAGTATAAATAAAAGCACCAAGCGTGAAAACGATGACAGCTGTAGTGATTTATTCTTAATAAATAAAATACATAGTATGTAAATATACAAGGAGGTAGAAGCGAAAATAATTAATGCATCCGTAAATGAAATTTGCTTAATTTTGCTGATTTTTGAAAAATCAGCAATCAGACGATGGCTTTGTAGTGTATATTTACAGATGGCGTGTCATAAATATTAAAAATTGGTAAAATGACTGAGTTTGTTCGAGTGCAGGATGAATCTTACAATATTTACCATATATTAGTTTGCACATATTTGTATAATAAAACATCTATTCAGACAAACAAAAATAGCACGAAGAATAGTCCGAATTAGCGCCGTCCAATATATTTGTATGGGATGAAGCATATGTTAAGTTTTTTGCGTATTATGTTACCTGTGATATCGAGAAGTTTACTAATATTGCTATGTAAAAATTGTATTAAAAGTGCGAAATAAACGGTTTTTTTTTTAAGTTATACTTCTTTTGACACGTTTGGAAAAAAATATGAGAGCAAAATTTTTACGATGCGCGCGCACACCGACAGCCAAAAAGCGACACGATGAAGTTAGCTGCATTTCTTTTACTAACAGAGAGTTGTGACATACGGGATTAAATCTTTAGCTATTTTTGTTCTGTTACGCGAAAGAAGTATAACTTGTTACGTGCGTACATAACGTACACACACATACGTTTTTTTAATTATTTATATTATTTATTGATTGTTAACAGGTTTCATGCCGGCCCCTGTGATAGCCGTAAGGACGGTGAAGGCCGACCTCATCTGCGGCCTCCCCAAAGGGAAATGGGAGCAGTTAAATAAACTAGACGAGAAATGGATGGAGAAAGGAGATTATGGGTGAGTTAAAATAAATCCGCGAAATAATCCGAAAAGATGTTTTTATTTAAAATGTCAAATATTCGCGTAAATCTAAGAAAGTATTATGGGCTTTATTTTTACCTTGATTAGTTTAGTTTTCGGTACATGGAAAAAGTGTTTTATTTAATTTTTTCCAAATATTTTAACAGCGCCATCTATTGATAGCTTAATGCGTTATTTAAATGAAAAATTTAAAAAATAATTTTATCCTAATCAACCAGTTAACAATCTTTATAGTTTTAATTTACAGTAATAATACTAAGTTATCCTTGTTTTGTTGGAGTCCATCCGAACAACGCCCAAGAGTAGTAGTAGCCTATAATATATATTAACGTACAACGGACCAAATGAGAGTCTAAGTACAGAAAACGAGTCCAATTTACATTTTTAGCCTATAATCCTTTTTAGACTATATATTACACAAGTGTAGCTGTGTATTCATCAATCTCGGTCCAGTCGTTTCACTTTTGAAAGTAACACACTCACATACAAACTTAATATATTACATGATGACATAATATATATCTTTATATTCAAATGCACTGGTTTATGGGTAATTGTCTAACAAACAACCAAACATAAACATCTTCATAATGTTTCACATTTATAATAGTATTAGCAACTCAGGAAAATAAACACAAATCTATCCCACGCGAAACGTACATTTTTCCGAGATAAAGAGTAGCCTATGTGCAAACTATAATCTATCTCTGTCCCAAATTTCATCCAGATCCATTCAGCCGTTCTGGCGTGATTGAGTACACATATGTACAAACATCCATCCATCCAAACTTTCGCATAGATTATAATTAATCAATATTTATTTTGTTGCAGTGTAATTCAATTCTGTGCAAAATCAGAGGCTTTAAAGGTAGCAGATCGTCCTTGTGCAGAGTACGGAGAGACTTGCTCCGGAGACAAGTGCGGGCAACACATATCATAATACGCTCAATGTCTATAAAAATATTGTTGTATATTGAAGTAAAACTTCTTTACCCTGTGGCAGATACCGCAATTAAATTAAAACAATTCAAAATATAAATATAATCATTTTTATAAAATTACTTGCAATACAAACTATTAAAAAACAAACTCTTTGACAAACCGACAGCAGCGCCACCTACCGGGTCCAATTATGTTTTCAAACCATCCAGGAACGGATCCAGGAAAGGATGGTTTTCAACCCATTGAAAGACACACACAAAATTTCATCCAAATCGGTCCAGCCCTTTAGGAAGAGTAAGGTGATAAACACACAGAAAAATTATATTCATATATTAAGATTAGTAATAAATATCCATTTTTATGAGTAATAATTATTGTAAAATTGTTAATAATAAATATATATATTTTTCTATATAATTATTATTATAAAAATATAATATTATTTTTAAATGACATATTAATAATAAATTTGACTCTCCAATTCAACTACACTCATTTTTCCAATGTATTGACTCGCCTCTCAGTCACGTCTAAACAAGTTTTACTTCAATAAAATACTCATTATTTTAATTTGTAATATAAAATATACTTCTATTTTGAAAATTAATTATTGCAACAGTTATTTTTTTTTAATATTTTTTTTACATTTTTGGGATGTTTTTTTTTTAATAAATAATAGATAGGATATTGTATTACTATTGATATTAGAATAATTGATAGAAGTCTTTATCTGGTCAATTTTTTTTTGATTTGAATGAAATATTTGAAATGAAAAATTTGAATTTTTTCTAGTTATTGCAATATTTATTGTAACACCATTTGTCATAAAGCACTTTCGTTCAATGTTTTATATTTTATACAATGTTGAAATAAAACTCTTTGGAAATTATATTGTTTCATTTTTTATCTTCTTTAATGAGATATGATATCCTCTGTAATGATTAACGTCCTTGCATATGGAGTTCAGAAAAAATTGAATAAACTAAATGAGGATGAATGTAATTTTTTAGTTTTTAAAGTATACAAATATTTATCTACAATATAACCATCTGTCTGATGAAAAACAGAAAACTTAGTCTTGTCAATAACCTCACTAAGCTATTTTCCCAAATGAAGGCTTCATGCCTACGCACCTCCTTCATATTTGGCATTAACATTTAAAATTGCCACTCACTGTCACAGATCTGCAAAATGACTATATTTTGTTGTAACGAAGTGACATATATAAAAATGTGAAAATGTAAATCTATACAACCACAACATTGTATTTTCTGAAAAATCTATTAATAATTAAAAATAAATTAGTAAAGAGAAATGGACTAAGATCCGGCTGCAGGTATGCTGCATTCATAGCGTATTTAATCAAAATCAAATTTTTATATACAATATATTACGACATTATATATATTGACGACACGTTTGGCTCAGTTTGCAGTGACCCTACTTGCTGCGCCAGAGGTCGCGGGTTCGAGTCCCGCTGGGGGCATACGTTTGTGTAATGAGCACGAATGTTTGTACTCCAGTCATGGGTGTTTATATTTATAATATGTATGTATTTAAAGTTATATATGTATAATGTATCAACTATCTGGTATCCATAACACAAGCTTCGTAGCTTACCATGGAACTAGATGGCGCTGTGTGTTAATGTCCTGACATATTTATTTATTTATTTATAATAATTTTTATATATTATATATTATTTCCCTTTTGGGACAATATGTTTTGACTGCAGTGCATATTAAAATGTGCCCGCTAGTATGTTTAATTAAATTATTAATAATTGACTTTTTGGAACAAAAACGATGCATTTGTGATTAAAATGAATTACTCCACTTTATATATCAAATTAAAGCAATTTTTTCTGTGTATGATAAAATACCTCTGCCTATGTAAAAGTGGCAATGAATTTTATAACATTGTGACCCTTATTAAATTGTATTGACCATTGAATACTCTATTATTTATCCTTATTAAGCCCTGATAACACCCACAAGATTAGTACCTGTTATTTATTATTTTATATAATATTTATAATAATAATAGTACCTGTTAAAGATGATGTCGATAGAATATGGATAAAACGATAAATATATTAATTACAAAATAGTTACTTATTGTGATATAAAGTTACTTAATCGTTTTTAAGTTTGTACTATGTGTTAATAGATGGCGTTGTTTTAGTTTTGTATGATTTTTCAAATCATTTGAATAAATATTAACAAATGACGTCATATGGAACAATCTGTTAGTGAAACTGTATAAAAAAATGAAAAGAGTGCGTGTATGAGACGTGCAAGAAGTGAAACTTCTGTAGGTTCTCGGTAATTTTTATGAAATTCAATTACATTAAGTAATTATAATAGGCGAGATATGATTTTTTTTATCGATTAAAAAGAAAAACAATATTTTATTATTCACATAGTACAGATGGTGTTAAGATAAAATTTAATTTTCATTTAAATGTAATGATTCAATAAATTATATGCTCCAATAAAATAAATAATAATACAGGGATGTAAATTTTTTTGTGAGAAAAAAAAAAGTATAAAAAATTACTTCAAGTTAATATTATATTACATTGAAAAATCTGTTTGTAAAGTTATACAGCTGTTCATAGATGGCGCTACTAATATAAATTAGTTGATTACGGCGGATAAAAATGGCGAGTTTAAATGTCAGTTAAAATTTAATTTGTTATAACAAATGCTATGTGTTTGCTATTATTATCATTTTGTATGTTTCCATACTGAGCAAATGAAATAGTTTCTCAGTTTGAACATCAGCGCCATCTATTGCTTTAAAAAAATTAAAACACGATTTCTTGCGAGTTATTGCCACCCAAAAATGAATATTTTAATAAAATGAACATATAGAGCTTCGAACTCCTCCCCTATAGCGGTATCTAGTCTGCGTACAATTTAAAAGAAATACTACGATCTCAATAATGTAATAGAGAAAAAAAATAATTTTTGTATTTAATTTACAGATAAAAATAAATAAATACTAATAAATATTGTACTACTTTCTTACATTTTCACGAACATTTGATATATTGTATCAAAAATCGAAAAGATAGTTTTATTTAAAATATTGTATCAACTGTAAAATTTACTGACCTAATATGTAGCATATCAATTATAGGTGTGAAAATAAAAGCTTTCATTTATTCATAAACTTTATTGACGAAATAATTTACATCTTACATACTTACAATTAATATGTACAATTTTAGGTGCAATGTGAGTTACTGTTACAAAATGATAAAGAAATCATAATTAACAAAACAAAGGAAAACGATCTATCTAAAAAAAAACGTGTGTGTGTGTGTGTGTGTACTTTTATGTACGTACGTAACAAGTTATACTTCTTTGGCGTAACAGAACAAAAATATCTAAAGATTTCATCCCGTATGTCACAACTCTGTTTGTAAAAGGAGTCCACCTAACTTCATCATGTCGCTTTTTGGCTGTCGGTGTGCGCGCGCATCGTAAAAATTTTACTCTTATAATTTTTTCTAAACGTTCCAAAAGAAGTATAACTTCAAAGACAAAGTTAAGTATATGGAAACTATACATGGATGGTTCTTCGAGACATTTAATAAAAAAAACTAATTCATCAAAATTTAAAACAACTTTATTTTAGTGCAATATTTACAAAGCTTTTACATTGTCATAATTTATGTTACTATTATTCTTTGTCGCGTGGCTTTTAGTCGTGTCAATATGGTTTATGTAAATAAGTGTAAAAAAAATAATTATTAAAATTAAAAACGCAAATTGTATTACACTTTTCGCTCGGGTTTGCCTCTAAATACATTCTGACAGTCAGTACGGATATCCCACGGGAACCATACATTTTTCCGGGATAAAAATATACACATAGGTTATATGCTATTACAGACTACTATAATCTATCTCTGTGCCAAATTTCATCCAGATCCGTTCAGCCAAATGACGTGATTGAGTAACAAACATCCATCAAAACTTTCGCATTTATAATATTTATGGGATTTTGAGTTACTTATATTAATTCAAGCGTAATAATAATTCAACCTCCCTTCAATACAGGCCAGAGTCCACCATGTTGGCCAAGTGCTAATGGACTTTATATGTTTCTTAGATCTAAGCGAATATTTAAAATTTTAAATAAAACTATCTTTTCGGATTTTAATTTATTATTCAGCGAAAAATAAAAAAAAAAAATATTTTTCAGATTTTTTTTCAAGCATTAGTCTAACTCTCAGATATTTTCCATATGATTTTTCCTTTAATTTACAAACTAATGATTCTCATATTAAAATGATTCACTGATGAAAATAATATAATAGATGCAAGACTCAAGATTCGAACCTGTTTTCCTTTAAGCATTTTTATTATTTTCACCAAACTTTTTTCTGTTGAAATAAATGATTTTTTTCTATATATATTTTTATACAATATACATGGTGGCACAAATGGATGAATGGAAAAAAAGTACCTTAAATACTAAAGTTATTAAAATTTACTCAAAGGAAACAATTATTATAAAAGATAATTAAAACCAGCTGTATGCAAATTTTTCAAAACTTTTTTGAATTTTTAGTTGGTTCTATTACCGGTTCAGGTATAACATAACATCTTTGAAAAAAAATTAAATGCAATAATTCGTATTTTTAAAAATAAAATAATCCTTCGTTTGAGTGAAACTCGATATTTTCAATATAGGCACTTTCCTTATATGTCCCGTGCGTTTGTTCCATGGTGTTAGTCAAAATGTAAAATTGTAAGATTTCATGGTTTTCTTTAATTATAAGACACAAAGTTTGTTCGAGAGATTTTATCCTTACCATAGACTATCGGTTAGTTCGATAAAATAGAGACGGTATATTTTATTGTATTTTTAGTTTGTTCGATTACCTGTTCAGGTAAGATTTTTTTTGAAAAAAAAAAAAACAATTAATTACAGTTACTGTTATTTTTTTAAATAATATAATGTTTTCTTTGAAGAAAATTTGATAAGTAAGGTATTTCTCTTCATCATCATAAGTGAAATAAAAGTAATTATGAGTTCAAAGCGACCCATCCACTGGAACCGTCCGGGAGCTCCACCGGCACTAGCTGTATGGCGTTACTTGTCTGCGGATGAAAACAAAATATATATAAAAATATTGTACTGTTGTTTATCTATACATATAATAAAAATGTAAGTAAGCCGAATCTGTACATTAGATATTTTCTGGAAAATCTTATTGAAATAAACATTATTATCGATGCAGAGGCAGAATTCAAATCGAAATCGGAGCAAGAGTTTATAGAATTTTTGTCTGTCTGTCTGTTACCACATCACAGAAAAACTAATGGAGGGATTTTTATGAAATTTGGTATGGTGATAGCAGGTTATCCGGGTCAACATATAGGAAACTTTTTACCGCGGGAAAATATCTCATTTCTGAGTAAAAATACAAAAACTGCAATGTAAGAGTATACTAATATGTGAAACCTAAGAATTTGGTTATTAGTCATCTAAAGGCGGGCGAAGCCGTGGGCAATACTATTTAAATATAATATAAAAGTCTGAATAAATATATATTTTTGCATTCTTTATTTTTTTTTTAATTTAGAGCATAAATAGTTTGGATTTAAAACGATGCTAAGTTTTAAACATGCATTTAGCTAATCTAATAATAAAATAATTATACATACAAGTCAATTTTAATGGTTGGATGGATTTGCATGAAATTTCTGTTTGTAATGTCAAAATGACAGCTTTTTACAAAATGCATATGAAAGTATATACGGACTTATAAAAATAAAATAAAAAAATGTCTGTCTGTTTGTTCCGGCTGATCTCCGAAACTACTGGACCGATTGTGACGGGACTTTCACTGACAGATAGCTGATGTTATAAGGAGTAAAACTTTTATTTTAGAAAAAAAATGAATGGATTCCATGCAAAAAAAATTAAAACTAAATCAGATTAAATTTCTTTTTTATGTAACCTTTTTTTATGAGTATAAAATGTACGAGCGAAGCGGGGGTAAGTCGCTAGTAATGAATACTAAAGAAATATAAAACTCAAGTGAAATCTATATCCATACTAATATTATAAATGGGAAAGTGTGTGTGTTTGTTTGTCCTTTCTTCACGTCGAAACGGAATGATGGATTGGCATGATTTTTTTGTATGGATATAGTTGGAGGACTGGAGAGTGACATAGGTTACTTTTTACCGAGGGAGATTATCTCATTCCCACGGGAAAACACGTTATAACACAACGCAAAAAATATTTGTGATCAGAATTATTTGAAACATAGTATTAATATAATTAAATAAATACATGTTTTAGCATTTTTCTAAATTCATCCCATAAGGGGGTGAAATAGGGCATGAAAGTTTGTATGAAACCAAACTTTTTAGATATTTTTTTTGTAGTTTTGGGCGAAGGAAGCCGCGGGTTCTGCTAGTATAAAATATTTTCTAAATCATAAGTACCTGTTGTTCGGTGAGATGTTCCGCCGTGAGGTTATCTAGTATCGTGGCGTCCGTCTTCATGTTGCCCTCTATGTTATCTGTGATGAAGATTTATCATTTGAATAACAAAAAAATATATCTTTACATTTAGAGTAAAACTATCTTTTCGGACCTTTTCGTGGATTTATTTAGATTTTCGGTTTCAGACGTTTCGAATGTCAAATATTCGCGTAAATCTAAGAAATATACTACCTATTTCTTTAGTTATTTAATAATCATTTCCATTTAAGAATTTAATTTTGAAAGATTTTATTTTTTTTATTAAAAAATAAATAACCACACAAAATATACTTACGTAAAGTAAGTAACGTTGGTTCTTCACCCTCTTGTACGAGATTTATTGTCGATTTTCCTGCAAAGAAAAAAAGAATCGTTCTTTTCTTAATTCTTATAAGTACCGAATATAATTTCATATGCATTTAGTAAAACGCTGTTATATTGACATTACAAAAAGAATAAAATACAATAATAAATAACCAACGACGGTCACACGTACCATCTTGCAACAGTATCTTCTTATCACCAGTTATGAAGAATTTCGTCGCACTCTCGCCGTCTGCTGCTGAAAATAGTTTAATTTAGAACACAATCTCAATCAATTATAATATTAATTATAGTATATAGTACAGGATGTAGGTGGTAGTATGGATATTAATATCTAAGCTCACCGTCACTTTTGTCATCTGCTTCTAACTGTAACTCCTCCGCCTCTTCATATATCTATAATGAGATGATACATATTTAATTATCAGTTACTTCATATTAGAGTTGAAATGTATATCCGGCATCCGGCCTATCCGGCCTTGTTTTGCGGATTTGGCGGGATATCGGATAGTGATGTTTAAAAGCAAATAATGCCAAATCATATATCAAAATCTTAGTCTCTCTTGTGACCATGATTGCTGTAAAGCATGCGAAACGTCGGGAATCAAAAATAAAACCGCGAAGAAATCCGAAAACATAGTTTTATTCACAATATCAAATATTCGCGTACATCTAATAAAGTATTATTAGAAGTAGTACGATATATATATATATATATATATATATATATATATATATATATATATATATATATATATATATATATATATATATATATATATATATATATATATATATATATATATATATATATATATATTATAGACCAATTTACCGAAAAAGTTACAGAAATTATAGACTTTTTAATGTCAATTCTAAATTAATACTCGTTTTGCTCACTTTGTCTGTTGCGACAAGTGACATGTGTTATCTAAACAATTTGGACGTATATATATTAAATAAGCACTGATACGATGATTTATTGATCATTTTGATTTTATAATAAACTAGCGACTCACCCTTGCTTTACTCGCGGAGCCCTAATTCTTTTTCTAAAATAAAAGCAGCCAAGTTACTCCTGAAAACATCAGCCATTTGCCAGTGAAAGTCCCATCAAAATCGGCCTAGCCATTTCAGAGATTATTCGGAACAGACAAAAACAGATAAAATAAAAAAACTGTTTTTCTTATAAGTACCGTAATATCATTAATTTCCTAAGCATTTAGTAAAAAGCCGTTATTTTGACATTACAAACAGACACTTCAATTTTATTTATCTGTATAGATAATTCTAGTTCTTCATACCATTTTAAATTATCTATACTAATATAATAAAGAGATATAGTTTGTGAGTTTGTGACGTTGTAGGGGGTAATCTCTGGATCTACTGACCCAATTTAGATGAAATTTGGTAGGAAGATAGTTTAAGACACTAGGAAGGACATAGGATACTTTTTATCACAGAAATCATCCCTTAAGAGGGGTGAAAATGGGGATGAAAGCTCGTAGGGGGAATCAAGCTAGGGAAGAACCCGAGCAAAGCGAGGGTGAGTCGCTAGTTTTACATAAACAATACAACTTATTCATTATCGCACTTACAGTTTCTGAAAACTTCTCCGACTTAGATGTGTCCACTATGACCGACTGTGTTGTTAGTACCTGCAAATAAATTATACACCATAAATAAAAAAACTAGCTCAAAGGTGTACGATAATTTTTATATAGAAGTTACCATTCGCTACATTACATATTTTTTGTTTGTTTAAACGTTGTCAGTTTATTTGTATGTTGTAACGTAAGTTTAAATTAAAATGTCGCCATTTAATGCCGCAAGTTTATGCATCTGTATCTTTAAATAATTGAATAAATACGTCGTGATTTTCTTAGAAACCTCCAAGTGTTAAGTACACTATTATACTTAGATTGAGAAAGTTAATAATAGCTATATAGTAGTAAATAAAAAATATACATTTTAAATAACAATTTTGCATTGAAATCTGTACTTTTTGGATAGGTTTGTTTTTGTTTTTCTAGAGGCGAACCCGAGCGAAGCCAGAGTGAGTGGCTAGTAAGACTATTCAATAACTCACATTGTCCGCTAGTTTCGTGACCCTCGGTTGATTCACCACTATAGATTCAGCCAAGTGACCCTGGAATTGAAAATAGAAAAACAATTAAGAACTATTATAGTTAATAATAAGTTTTTAACTTTACATCTGTCTGTTTTAAACATTTAAAAAAAAAATTACAGTGAAGATTTTTACAGTACAATTGATGGTTGATTAAAACTATTTCTTGATTGATGCCAACTTACTGCTTATATTTATATGTATCGATAAATTATTTAACTATTGATATTTGTTTAAAAGAGAGAAAACCTGTAATTTTACTTCATTATTAAACATTCAATCATTAATAATAAAATGCTTCCGACAGGTAACAGATGAACGCCATCTATCGTCAATTTGAGCAAGCAAAATTGACTTCCTCGTGTGACATTTGTACTTTGAATTTATATGCTCGCCTGTATGCACGCATGCATATAAGCGTGTGTATCGGTTTGTCTGTATACGTGTGTGTAATAGAAACGGAACGCAGCGTACGTAGGAATTGTAACGTGAATCCTTTTTTGCCACTTGATGGCGCCTCGATCTACATATATATATTCTTCATTGCAAAATAAGTTATAAGATAATAAAATTCTAACTAAGTCGAATCTGTACATTAAATATTTTTTGGAAAATTTTATCGAAATAGTCATTATTATCGATACAGAGGCCAAACCTATAGTTTTTAGAATTTTCGTCTGTTTGTCTGTCTGTTACCGCATCACGGAAAAACTACTGGAGAGATTTTGATGAAATTTGGTATGATGATAGCAGGTTATCCGGGTCAACATATAGGATACTTTTTACCGAGGGAAAATATCTCATTTCTGAGAAAAAATACAAAAACTGCAATGTAAGAGTATACTAATATGAACAATCTAAGAATTTGGTTTTTGGCCATCTGAAGACGGGCGAAGCCGCAGGCAAAGCTAGTAAGTTATAAGAAAACAAAATACATAGGAAGTGACGTGGACAAAGGTGGACTTATCTCTATAATAGTTCTCTTCCAGTCAACCCATGCATGTGAGAAATAGTGTTAAGTAGCGGGACAGAAAGAGAATATGCAGAAAAAAATCGTAGGTTCGATCTATGTAGTATGTAATATATGTTACTCATCAGTGCGTTTCTAACTTCTTGTGACTTGTACCTACGTGTATCGCCCTCGATCATTGAGATAATAAACCTATCAAGTAAATATTCTTATAATAAATATTGTTTGCTTCAAATCCTACGGTGTGCGTGTATGTCCGTGTGAGTACGCGCGCGTGTGCGCGTGTGCGCGTGTGTGTGTGTGTGTGTGTGTGTGTGTGTGTGTGTGTGTGTGTGTGTGTGTGTGTGTGTGCGTGTGTGTGCGTGTGTGCGCGTGTGTGCGAGTGTGCGTGCGTGTGTGCGTGTGTGCGCGTGTACGCGTGTGCGCGTGTGCGCGCGTGTGCGCGAGTGCGCGTGTGCGCGTGTGTGTACGTGTGTGCGCGTGTGCGCGTGTGTGCGTGCGTGTGTGTGTGTACTCACGCTGGTGTTCATGTGGTGGTAGAGCAGCTGCTTGCGCATGTAGCCGGCGCCGCACACCACGCACTCGTAGGGCTTGCGGTCGCTGTGCACGAAGCGGTGCGTGTTGCGGTTGTCGCGCGAGTTGAACGACTTGCCGCACACCTGCGACATACACACACACGCACGAAATATTATACATACGAAAGTTCATGTCGGTCTGTCTGTCATCTTCTCACGGTTAATCCGCTGAATCGATTTAGATGAAATTTGACCTCAGGAGGAAAATAGGATAATTTTAACTCGGAAATAAACAAGTAAGAGACAATACTTATCACACCTTCGTATATGATATATAGTCTGTCTATATGTAAATAATTTTCTTATGACCAATTTCAGTAATGGTGATCGATCTCGAGAAGAGAAAAATGAATGAAAAAAAAGCGTGTGTGTGCAATTCACACACGGTATAAGTGAAACTTTAGAAAAGTAACCTGCGAGAAAATGAGACCAATATAGAGTATGAGGAGTAGGATAATTATAAGTTTTATTTATTTTATAATATTTTTACCAAGTTCAAAAATTATTTTCCATTTTATTTGACATAAATATACATCACACATTATCCACTAATTAATTTTATTATTTTTCACTTTCTGTGTAATATATTTCAAATAATTAAACAAGGCATATTAGCCATATCACAATCATATATTTATAGAGTATCATATACAGAAATGATGGTTACCATGGCAATATGGCAACGTATCGTATCTCATTCTCTCGCCGGCTTAATCCCATAGATTTAAGCGTTCGTCTCTCTCTAGTGTGGCATTTCCGTTTCATCGAGTTTCAAATCAAAACGATTCTAAAGAAGTTTCACTTCAAAAACACGAAGAAACAAACAAAGAAAGCGTGTGACCTCGCAGGTGTAGGGCTTCTCGCCGCTGTGTATGCGCACGTGCTTCTTGTAGTGCTCGGGGTAGACGAAGCTGGCGCGGCACACCTCGCACTGCAGCGGGCGCTCGCCCGTGTGCGCCGCCTTCACGTGGTAGTCCAGCAGCCTGCGGGCCGCGCGCACACTGAGCGGGCCGCCCGCGCCGCCGTCTCGCGCCATGACCGGGTCGAACTGTGACACTCCGCCCACTAGACCGTTCCGTCACCGACTAGTGGGCATAGTGCTCCGTGTCACACTCGTTTCCGTGCCCGGTACGTTCGTAAGACGGTCATGGTATGAGACGGTGTAGTGGACGGACTCCGTTAACGTCCCACTGCTGGGCGTGGGAGTTCCTTCGACGCGAGGGGATCGGGCCATAGACCACCACACCGGTCGAGTGAGGATGGACTGAGCGTATCTTTCGAAAACTTGCTTAAATTCTCTCAGACATGCAGGTAAGACAAATCGTAATCTTGTTGAAAATGTTTCGCACATGAAAATGTTAGAGATGCGAGAACTAGGATTAGAACCCGCTTTACCCCTTTCGATTCTCAAGGGAACGGGTTACGACTGGGCTACCACTGCCTATATATGTATTACATTGTTTGGCCGTGTATTAAAATTCACGTAAACCCGTCCGGCCGTTTTAGCCCGAAGGGATAATAAACACGCACAAAGTTTCACATAATAAACGTATATATAATATAAATATTATAATAGTTTAATTATATCGTACGAATAGGTCATATCATCTATGTAAAAGATACGTGTTAGAATTTTTTTTCAACTTTTAACGTCCCTATATCCAGCGTCTGCTTTGCACGAACGAGTCTAAAACGTATGAATAAATATGAAAGCACCGACCGCCTGCGCTTGAAGCGCTTGGGGCAGAGCGCGCAGTGGTAGCGCTTGTCGTCGAGGTGCGTGGCGCGGCGGTGCGAGTGCAGGTTGGAGCGCTGCGTGAAGCGCGCGCCGCACGTGTCGCACGTGAACGGCCGCTCGCCTGCACACACACACACACACACATTATACACACATTTCTAAAACTATTAGTACTTGACATTTATTCGTTAAAAAATGCTATAATAAAAAAAAACATTTCTCATTTCGCCCAACTATCTCGTAACACACATATATTACACGCGGCTAACCCCAACGCAGTACCGTCTTTACCGTGGGGGCACACGGGGCACGTACCCGAGGCCCGCAGCCTCACGGGATCCCCGTAAACACAACATATTCATTCACCTAGATAAAAAACAAATTTGTTATGTATTACAATGTATAATATAATGCACTATAATATACACAGTTACGATTTATTTAGTTTGTTTAAAAATACCCTTAATTGTAGTATGGCTTTAACGAGTTAAAGCGCAACAGGAACCTAAATTCGATTGATGTCAACATCGTATATATAAATGCTTATTATAAAATACATTACTTGATCTAAAATCGATCAGTAGTAATTTAATTAGTAACAATTTAATTAATTTAAGTAAATTTGTATTTCGTCGCATTCCCTAGCCGCAACCAACATAATACACAAAAAATCCTGAATTCGGTCAAAACTCAAAAACACGAAACAAACCAGTGTGTATCCTCATATGGTCCCGCACCTCGGCGCGCCTCGCGAAGGCCTTCCCGCAGACGCCGCACACGAACGGCTTGTTCCCGGAGTGCACGACGCCGTGCACTTCCAGGTTGTGCTGCGTGCCGAACGCTTTGCCTGGGGGAATTTAAAAAAAAATAATGACATCTGTCAGTTGATTGTGACGTTTGAATATAGATATAACTGTTATCTGTACAGATAAATAAAATTGAAGAGTCTGTTTGTAATTTCAAAATAACAGCTTTTACTAAATGCATATGAAATTATTTAGGGCACTAGAAAAAAAACAATTTTCTAAATTTTTGTCTGTCTGTTTGTTTGTTCCGGCTAATCAGTAAAACGGACGGACTAATTTCGACGGAACTTTCACTGACGTTTTAAAAAAATAATCGATAATAATAATTCCGCGAGAAAAAATTAAAAAACATGAAATTGTGAACAAAATCCATGTTATAAATTTAAAATTAATTTCCGCAACATATTTTCATTTCCTTTAATCCCTGACAGATGTTAATTTCGATACTTATATTTTATAACTTTAGCATAATCTATACATATAATAAAATGTTACCTGAGCTGAATCTGTACATTAAATATTTTTTAGAAGATCTTATTGAAATAATCATTATTATCGAAACCGACACCGAATCTATAGTTTTTAGAATT
Organism: Brenthis hecate; assembly: GCA_951806755.1. Classification (NCBI taxonomy): domain Eukaryota; kingdom Metazoa; phylum Arthropoda; class Insecta; order Lepidoptera; family Nymphalidae; genus Brenthis; species Brenthis hecate. Next base: position 1,288,627 of record OX638257.1, read on the forward strand.
TTAGTCTGTCTGTCTGTTTGGCAACGTATGACGAGAATACCACTGGACAGATTATGATGTTTGGTATGATGATAGTTGGTTATCCGGGTCAACATATATTATATTTTTTACTGCGGGAAAATACCTCATCTCGCAGAAATCTATACTAAACGCTAAAACGTAACTTCAACGTTAATTGTATAAAAATATAATATCTAATAAACTAATCCATTAACTCACCACAAACGTTACAAATGAAGTCTTTAACACCTGAATGTGTTTTTTCGTGTTGATTTAAATTCTGAAGTGTGAAGAATGATTTGCCGCATTGGTTGCATTTAAACGGCCTGGGACGCACCTGAGAAAAATTAATATTAATTTTTTTTTGTATAGCAATCGGTTTTCTATAATCAATATCTAAGAGAAAATTAATAAAATCAGTTACGAGCGAAACTGAGTCACGCATTGGTTATTCTAGTTCAACCAAAACAAATCCGCGAAAAAATCGCAAAAGATATTTTATTAAAAGCGTCAAAAGTTTGTGTAAATCAGGGATAACAATACCACATTATTTTTTTATTAAACTAATTCAAACGGTGTCGTATGTAAGGTATGCACGTGTGCGTGCGTGTGTGCGTGCGTGTGCGCGTGCGTGTGCGCGTGCGTCTCACCAGATGCGTCTTGAGATGCGACTGGTAGGTGTACTTGGAGGCGAAGGCCTTGCCGCAGCGCGCGCACGCGTGCGGCCGCGCGCCGCTGTGCACGTTCTGGTGCTCCGCCAGCAGCGTGCGGGAGCTGCGATAGACAATACTGTATGTATACGTACCAACAGTCTCATCGTCTGTACGAGTATGTGCATATGTAGGATAACACTGTACTTATAACAGTACATAAAAAAAATCAAAAATTAAATTAACCGTCACCTATACGTATAATAAAATTGTAACTAACAATGAGTCAAATCTGTACATTAAATATTTTTTGAAATATCTCATTTAAATAGTCATTATTATCGATACAGAGGCTGAATCTATAGTTTTTAAAATGATTGTCTGTCTGTCTGGGGACGCATCGAGAGAAAACCACTAGACAGATTTTGGTGGTATAATGATAACTGGTTATCCGGAACAACATATAGGATACTTTTTACTGCGGGAAATTATCTCATGTCTGAGAAACCCATACTAACCGATAAAACGTACCAAGGAACGAACCCGAACCCGAAAGGGAAGAAGGGTGAGTCGCTACTTAAAAATATATTTTCTTAAACATAATATAATATTTACCTATATTTCTTTTTACAGATGTTACACTCGTGCACTTTACTCTTATCTATACTTGGCGAGCTCTTGTTGTTCCGCGCGTGTTCCTCTACAAACAAATATTGTAAAACATCAATATTTAACAAAAATACCTTTTCACATTTTTTGCAAATTTCAACCAAAAATCAAAATAAATTACGAAAACATCAGAGAAGAGTTTTATTTAAAATGTCAAATTAAAATTACACGATGATAGATAGTAAAATCAATCACATATAAAAAATATAAAATAAATAAATATACAAAATTATTATACAAACTTTGCCTGGGAAATGGTGTGTTATTATCCCATTAATATTAAAAATGCGAAAACTTAGATGGATGGATGTTTGTACATATGACTCAATCACGCCAGAAAGCGTAGTCTAATACCACGTGGTAACTAGTAGCTTAAGTTATTCCATAAAACGCCCTATAAATATCAGTCCAGCTGTTTCGGAGATTATCCAGAACAAACTGACAGATCAAAAAAAAAATGTTTTACTAAATGTAAAAGGACATGTATTTTGATTTGTGTAATCACAACAGCAGACAATTCAACTTTATTTATTTGTATAGATAATATTAATAATATATAAACTTCTTTTTGCTATTTACATACTAATAAATAAACAAACATGACAAAATATATCAGAACATACCAATATGAGCGACGTAATCGGCCCGTTTCCTAACAACGTGCCCGCAGTAGCAGACGTACGCGCGCGCCGCGTGCGCCGCCTTCAGGTGCGCCATGCACGCCTCCGCGTCGCCCGCGAACGAACTTTCTGGAATACAAATATAAATAAATATATTGAGACATTAACACACAGCACCATCTAGTTCCACGGTAAGCTACGAGGCTTGTGTTATGGATACACACATATATAACTTTAAATACGTACACACATTCGTGCTCATCACACAAATGAATGCCCCCAACGGGACTCGAACCCGCAACCGCTGGCACAGCAAGTAGGGTTACTAAAAACTGAGCCAAACGTGTCGTCAAAATAAATAAACATACATATATACATACATATATATAATGACGTAAACTTTTTGTCATTGATTTTTTTTTAAATGTAATAATATTTTTTTTTTGCATATTAATAAAAATGAATCAATATTCACTTAAATTAATCAATATTACTTTATACCACAAGATTAAGTTTTTAAAGCTATACATAATAAAATATAGATACCTTTATTATCATTTTTCGCACACAAAAGACACCTGAATTGTCCATCTTCATATGCCACTAACTGAAACGAAAATAATATATCATCTATTTTTTGCCGAAAATAAATTATGTTGATAAAAATAACAGAAAAAAATCTTTATCGTGTAATGTACACTCAAAACAAATATATTTAGATGGCCTTCTTTATAAAACAGATCACAATCTTTTTCTTTATAATCTTAAGGTGTAAATAATAAATCGAGATAAAAACTAAATATACAATCAAAAAGCATGGAGACTGTAAATTAATGACTCGGTTAAACAAACCTAACCTTCTTCAACTGAAATCTATTATCATTTCCCATTATAATGTAATAACAAAAAAAACATATCCAAAATATATAATCTGTGCTTATTCCGAATATCTCTTAAAACCACACAGAAATTGAACGAACAAACACACACAAAATTTTACATTAACGTAATAATATTAGTGTATATGTCACCATAAAATTGTAAATACCGTTAGATTATAATCTATCTGGCGAGATTGTAAACTGTCGAAAGATTGTGGAACCAATAACATACTGATTACAATTTAACGCCATATTTAGGTAGGTAGGTTAAAGTCTATCAAAGTGAAACCGTCAAATTGTGAAATGGACGAATTTACCGTAGAGTTACAAAACTATTACAGTAGCGTAATGAAAATAGTAAAAAATTAGAATGGACAAATGAAATAATACAAAGAGGTCTAATAAAATAATAATCAAATTAAATATGTGTCAACGTCTTAATTACTTTTTTGACAGGGAATCATAATTAGGAGGATTTTCAAGAAAAAAAAAACATAATATTTAATGATAATTTAAGTAATTTTATCGGAATTTGGAAATAAAGTGTAATTATAAAAAAAAAATTAACTTTCGGTTTGATAAACTTTTGAAAGTGTAGGTTTATCGAAAAATGATAAAAGACAATTTTTGTAGAGCGTTTAATCCCCTACAAGAATCTTTTTTGGTCATTCGAATTCATCTATTGGTTTTTAAGATATAAAATGTTGAAATTGCAAAATATTTTTTCCTATACTATTTCTATGGAAAATGGAAATATGCGATTTCTAAATATTAATACTTCCAATTTTAGGCCTCTTTCCCCACTACCCTGTATCCATTTCACAGGGGATTTCAAAAAAATAAAAGCTGTTTTTTTTTTAATCAGTCTAGTATATATTTATTTACTTACCGTATTGTCCACTTTCTTAACAATATCATCATCTTCAGTTTTACTCTCAACAGACTTCACTTGGTACATCTCCCCGGACTCCACCTTTATGAAAGCACCTCCTGAAATATTAAAACATTATAATAAATAATTGTTACTCAATCACCCCATAACGGCTGGACGGATCTAGATGAAATTTTAGTAAAGACATAGATTATAGTTTGAAATAGCACTATTTATCCCGGAAAAATGTACGGTTCCCGTGAGATAGGTTTGTTTTTATTTTTCACTACGGACGAACCCGAGCGAAGCGTGGGTGAATCGCTGGTATGTTGTATGCATTACCTTGCTCTTTAGCCGCTGCAATGATGGCGTTGGCAGTTTCTTCATCGCCGGACACTTGCAGCTCTATTTGTGATTCGTCGTTTGAGTCTACAATAAGAGCAAAAAATAATAATAGGGTCAATTTTAATCTACTGAAGGCCTTTTGGGAATATACTATTTACATCATAACAACAACATCCGTAAGAAAAAAAATAATATTTCTTAAATTTTACAAAAATAAAAATATTATTATTGCACCTTCTAAACGGTAATAGTCCAGCATTAGCAAGAGAAAGCGCGTGACCGGTGGAGGGGGAGGGGCGGAGGGGTGTAGGAAGCAGCGCTTACTCATTTAAACCTGGCAAGATGCTAGACCTTTACCTACCTTCATAATACAATACCTTGGCTATCTCCAGTGTCGTTATTGTCCAAGCCATCCGGCATTACAAGGGATATTTCACTATCCCCGTACAAAAATTTCTGTCCGGACACCACCCGCAGGATAGACCCGTTATCTCCCTCCACTACTATTGTTGCTGAAAAAGGTTATGTTAATGTTATGATCTATAAATATTTTTTGTATTATTTCTTAACATAAAAAAAATATCTGAAAAATAATGCAAATCAATATTATTTTTAATATATTTCAAATTCGAGAGGTAGCGTCTTGGATCAGATCATATGAAAGAATCATTAAAATATCTCAACAAATGAAAAAGTTATGAAAATTGTTAGTTTTGACGTCTATGTGTACGTGCTAGCCACTAGACCAGCGAGGCACCTTATATATAATATATAAGCACATATCCACTCACAGTCGTCGCGGCCGTCCCCGTCGGGCAGTATCTGCAGCTTGCCCATCACGCACTCGCCCGCCGCGCCCACCAGCCTCACGTCCACGTAGCGCTCCCCGCCATCCCCGTCCCCCTCTCCCTCCATCACACCCACCCCCACTTCCACCCCCTCTGCATGTTCCCTCTGGAAGATCGATTCATTCAGAACTAGCGACTCACCATCGCTTCGATCGGGTTCGTCCCTAGATACGTTTTAATTTTTTTGAGCAGAGCCCTAATTCTTTTTCTAAAATAAAAGTAGCCTATGTTACTCCCTATAACATCAGCTATCTTTCAGTGAAAGTCCCATCAAAATCGATCCCGCCGTTTCGGGGATTATCCGGAATAAACAGACAAAAATTTAAAAAAAGTGTTTTTTTTTTATAAATACCATATAATTTCATTCAAAATATTTAAATATTAGCAAACCATATCAAAATCTATTGTTATTTGTGTAAACAAACAAACAGATTATGAACTAATATTACCTTAATATGTTCTTCTAAGACCAATCTTCCACGAGTACTGTTCGATGTAAGCACTGCCAAAGACTCTAAAACACAATTATTATTTTTTTAACTAAAAAGCTACACTAAATTAAAAATCAATTTGAAAAATAACTATTTCATTCTGTAAATTTTATAAAAAATATATAAAAAAATGTCTATCTAATGTTGAATATAATATAAAAAAATATCTTAAATTTACACAAAAATTTAACAATTTAAATAAACCTATCTTTTCGGACTTTTTCGCGGATGCATTTAGTATATATTGTAGTATGTATGGTCACGGGACGTCTCTCGCGTGACTCTTTCTGTAATGCATTGAAACATCGAGAACCAAAAATCAAAATACATCCTAAAAACATCCCAAAATATATTTTTATCTAAAAAAGTATAAATTTATATGGTGTAATTAAAAGAGAAAGTATTTGCTGATTTCTTTATTTACTCAAATGAATTTATCTTGTTTATTTATGTATTATTGGTCTGAACCTAATCTATATTTCTGCCTAATTAGACTATAAAAAGTTAGAAAAAAATTTAAACTTAGTAGTTTCAGACATTAGAGCGTACAAAAAAACAAAAATATCTAATCATTTTAGCTTTAAAACGTTATAGGAGAAATACAAACCTTCGTCAATCTCCATGGATTCTTCATTATTATCTACATCACTATTGTTTAATGATTCCTCCTGTTTCATCTTCTCCATACAATATTCGTCGGTCTTCGTCAAAATGGCCGACGAAAGAAAATCTTTTGGCAGTGAATTAACATTAAAGCTCAATATCGAACTTGACTTCGACGAAATAGGTTGAGACAAAGTAAACGTCGAAGTTAAATTCGACGAAGTCAATATATCATCGGATTTCGTCGAAGTTGTGATTATTATTGGCATATTTTTCTGTTCCACTTTGTTTTCTATTGATGACATAACAATTTTTGGTTCGATCGTTGGATTTTGTATTGATTTTTGTTTGGTTGTCACTGTGTTTATGCTTTGTGTAAGGACTGACGATCCCACTGTTACTTTTAAGTTTATATTAGATGAAGGAATTGTCATGACAGGCTGAAAAAAAATGTAAATTAAAAAAATATTCTTTTAAAACCAGAATATATTTAGTAATAGTATGTTTGTTTGATGACTTTAATCATTACTAAGAATAATTTAAATATGTGAATATATTGAATAACAAATTTACAAATGAAAATGTAGCCCATATTTGTTTCACTCTTAACAATATTCAGTTCGGTACTTTCATTGTTTGTAATTTAGCAAAATTAAAAGAAAATAACTTTAATTTCATCTTATTAATAGGACAACTTATTAAAACCATTGTAAGATTACATAGTACCTAATATCAAATATAACTTAATATTACCTTTAACTTTGGTATAGTAACACTGGGCCTAGATATTGGCCATTTCCCACCTTTTATAACAAAATCGGGCGGCAAAGGTTGTAATTTGGACGCTGGCAACACTAATTTCTTCATTTCCACCTTTTTAGTTAGTGGGATAGTTTTTGGTATTTCCACATTGTATGTGTCGTAGCTTATATTGTGCTTTGGTAAGCTTTTTTTGAACTGATCTAGAAGCTCTGCCTTTATCGCCTTTAACCTGAAAATAATATTTAAGAGAATGTGAGTAATATTTTGTTTATTTTATTAAAGTATAGCTCCTACTAGTTATCTATACTTAATATTATAAATTTAAAAAGTATCTTTTGTCATAAGTATGTACTAACCTCTGGAACTACCAATTCTAATAAATTTGAAAAATTGTTTTGCATTAGACTTATTTATAGAGAAACATACAAGGCTATATATAACATCGAATTACCATTCTTAGCTTAGTATACATCATTTACAGGTAAAATTTCATCTTTATAGTCTACTAGTGACTTACCCTTCCTTCGCTCGGGTTTGTCTCGTCAGTATGTTTTTAACAGACTTTCAAAAAGGAGGAGGTTCTCAATTCATCGAAATCTTTTTTTTATGTATGTTCACTGAATACTCGAAGACGCCTGAACCGATTTGGATTTTTTTTTGTTTCAAAGGGGCCAGGTGGCCTCATATAATCTTTATCAAAATCGCTCAAGCGGTTTTTAAAAGTATCAAATATAAATATTTTTTTAAATAAATTGTTTAATCGAATATGTTATTTAAAAACTTTCTTTTTATTAATTACTTGCTTATTATGTCTACACTAAAAATGGAAAATAAAAACTTTTAAAAAATAAATAAAAACCGACTTCCAGGCACTAATATCTTCACATATTTGCTTTGCATCTTTAATATGCATACCCTCAATCTCGTACTTGCATTAAATAAATTCACACCTACCTGACTTGTAAAGAGTCGTATTCCACTACTGCTTTCTGACATTTTTTGCAGATTATATTTGCATGGATGTTATTTTGTTTGATTTGTTTTTCAACTATGTCACCTATCACATCAGGAAGCTTTTTGCCTGAAGTAAGAGACACCTGGAAAAATATTAAAAATTTTCATTAATAAGTTTTAATCTGTAAAGAAAATTTTGGTAGTTTTCTTTTAATTACCTAAGTTTAATTATGAGCACACAATTATGAAAAAATATTTCATTGTTATATAAATTACTATCAACTCATTCTCGCTTCTCTAAGGTTTGTCCCTATTGAAAAACAAAAGCAAATCTATCCCACAGGTACCGTTTATCCGGGATAAAAGTAACCTATGTGCTATTCCAAATTATAATCTATCTATCTCTGTGCCAAATTTCCCATAGATCCGTTCTGCTGTTATGGTGTGATTGAGTAACAAACATCCATCCATCCAAACTTTTGCATTTATAACAATTAATGAGATAAATTATGAAATAATTAGAGTATATAATATTACATTTTTGCACAATAACATTGGACTTACATCCTCTCCAAATATATTACTAGCATTTCTTATAGACACCCCATTCCGAGTGTTGCAAATAAAACAGCAATTGTTCATTCTGAAACGTTGAAATCATAATAAATTGAAAAAAAAAATTGTCCAAAACAATAAAAATATTTGAGCCACACATTATTACCACTTATTTAAATGTACTTAAAAAAAACTTATTAATAATTGTTTTATTTAAAATTTACTATTAATGTATATTTGTTAAACAATATATATTTTTTTTAAAACTGTTAGTATATAAATATACATCATATAAGTATTGATAAAAGAAATCATTTTAACTAAATAAGATAAAATTCATCTAGTTATGTAATATGTAATATAATACATTAATATAAATTAAACATTTCGGTCTGTTATCATTGCTTCTTAATTTGTTTACGTTCTTATCAGTTACTCTAATTTTAAATCTATTGCCACCATTATCAACATAATGTCGATGCTTATTCAGTAAAAAATAATATTTAATTTTTGTCGATCGTCAGCCATTTTGACAATAATATATAAACCATGGAAAGAGATGAAACAAAATAACATACTCAACGTTATAAATTTAAATACCTGATGGATATTTCAAGTTTTCATTGGATTTCATTAGTTTCTGAAGGTTTTCAGTAACTATTTTCTAAATAAGTTGTCAGCAATGATTTAACACAAGCAGCCACCATTACGTTTTAAATAGTTCCATTTTCTACCGCATGGTGCGCTAGATGTTTCCGCTCTATGAATACAAATTCTCTATGGTTACATAATGTGGCTATTACACGTGGGGTTCAATAATTTAATATATTAATTAATTAATTCTATCATAAATAAAAAAGTGATGAAAATATTTTTTAAGAAATACATGTGTAAATAAATTGTATTTAAACATGTATTTCTTAAAAAATATTTTTTTAACCAATCAAAATATTGTATTTCATATATAATTTATTCCTTTTTGTTCTAAAAAAAGAATCTAGCGCAGTTTAAGCCAATTAATTTTAAAGTCTGTTAATTTGATTACTCATATTTCTGATATCTATTAATTTTCCCAATTTAAGATATTATATAATTAAGAAATATAAAGTTCGTATAAGGTGTCTTATACATTTGGCAGCATGTCTCCGCAAAATTCGTTTAAACCATTCAATAACGACGGAATGATAGGTATTATTTATTTAGGTATTATACTTCTGTCGAATAAAAACTTGTGTCATTATAACGATACCTTAGTTATATACTTTGTAATACATACCGTGTGAAAAATCTTGATCGATCGTTGAGGCAGCGTGCTTTTCATAATTATTAAATCAACTGCAGATTTCTTGTCCGTTTGTATTTTAAATGTCTAGTGAAAAATATCTTTTTCATTTTATAGTACCATTATTGCAGTCACATTTAAAGTTCCATGAAAAAAAAAAATTTGAACTTGCTTTACTATATGTCCTGTTTAATATTATATAACAATGTATTTCTTTTATATTTGAGAGAACTTTATAGAGAGAGAGAGAGCGAGAGAATAAAAAAATCAGCGATGTACGTATCATCATATCACGTTGTATAAATTGTCTATGGTTATTAAAAAGAGCGGGAAAGTTAATGGCGGCAATTTCAAACGAATATCAGTAGTTCATTGTGGGCGAGAATTTCAATCTTTTTGTCAAGTTTACTTTTCAGTTTTCATTAAAAAAACTACAGATCAATCAAAAACAGTTTTTATTTCTATACAATTTACATTTTTCGCGACTTACGTGCAGCGTCCTAACATTATATATAATTTACATAAACTTTACAATCAACGAAAATAGTTCATAACGCAATAATTTACTATTTACATTTTCAACTCACTTTTTCCTTTTATTCATACTTTATACATGAACTTTGGTGCGAAAAGAACTTTACGGCTAAAATTTCTTTGTGACATATAACAACTTTTTATATTACTTTGTAAATATATATTTGAGCAAATATAATAATGGCACGTCGTAATAATGAAGTAGTGTTGCTAATGTAATTGAAATTTTGAATATATAAACACGTTCCATTATTGTCGACCATGAACGAAACTTAAGTTTTAAGTGTTTATAGAACCCTACAAGTGAAAATAAATATCAGTTTTATCATATAGTGAGTACAAGAAATATGAAATTTATATCGCTTTAATCAATTCTCTATGAAAAAGTAAGTATAAAATTTGAGTTCCTTGAAGATATCTGTTGTTTTTTAGTTTTTGTATGGAGTTTATGGTTTCGAACACTTGTGTTTGCGGGAATGTGCTAATTGGTAGTGTAGAAATGAAAGAGGGCTTGTGTTGACATGTATTTAATGTTCACTATGTACTATACCTAATACCAATGCAATAAACAAACTAAAATTAATCGTTACAATATCTTAAAGTATGTAAAATGCTAGAGTGCTTTCTGTTTTCGGTTTCTCAAACATGGTTTCGTGTGAGTGTTGTTTACAGATTGAGCGTAGTTTCCCAGTTTCTTGTGTAACACTGTAAAATTTTCCTAACATTCTTCTTTATTTCGAGTAAATTTTTACAATGTAACAAACAGTTTAGCATATTTATTTTTCATACAATATTTATAGCACTTATATATAAAATTATTACTTTTAAAACAAATCGATTTTCTTCCCTTATATACATCCAACACAAATAGTAAGCTATCACGACACCAATGTCCTAACGCTAAAACATTTATTTATTTGAAAATATTTCTAGAGAAAAAGATATGCATCTATTTACCTGATAACAATCGTTTATTCAGCTATTTAAGGGGCTATTATTTTTTTTTATTTGCACTGACTATAACACTGTTTACGCTATGGGGGAAAAATCACATTCTAAATAACTCAGATGTTAAAAATAATTTACCAATTGTTAGTATGAGAGAGCATATCATAAACAGCTATATAGACATGCTACCACAATTCACATCATACCAATAAATCTAATCTAGAAAGAACAAAAAAAACAGAGCATGGTTCCTCATGGTTTCCATTAACCTAATTCTAGTAACCAGTGGTTCAAAGTTTGCAGGAAATTCCACTCGCAACGATAAATCCAAAGTTATTCTCGAACAGTTGCTTATAAAACGAGAATATCTGCAAACATTGAACGTTGTTGATGTGCAGGCTATTTATTCTTAACGTTATCATTCGCATCATTTTTTATAATTTTTAAGAAAAATTTATAGAAAATCTGTTACGGTCATAATTTTTTCCTCTAGTCGAATATAATTGACATTGCAATGACACTTACTACTAGCCTAGAAAGTGCTAATCTATTACTTATAATTACACATTTTGGTTCTTAAAAATGAATTTTAAACAAAAAAAAGTACACACTTAACTCCACGAAACTCATGCAAGTAAGAAACGTGCACACTCCAAGCATAAATCTAATAAGAAAGAAAGAAAAAAATAAAACTCCGAAACATCTACCTTATCCACAGTTTTTTTTATTTCTTGTACAATTCACAACTGTCAAGTTTTCGTACAACCAAATTCTAACAATATATACGCAAAAAATTGAATTAAACCGAAACAATAATCTACATCTTGTTAATTGCGTACACAAATTCATACAAGTGGTAGTGCCATTCTCAAAATCCAAAATTAAAACCCACAACAGTCGAGAGTGTAAGAAAAATTTACACCAATACTTGACAATGACACTACAAATAGAAACTAAAACTAATTAATTAATAAATGGGAATAATGCTTAGAAAACCTAAGTCGATAATAAAAATGCGTCCGCATTCAATGGGGCTGCCCCAGCAAAAAATATTAATAACGAAAAAATAAAAAACGAAAAGAAAATAAATGGAAATGTCGTGTTACTCGAAAACTCTGTGTCTAAAAATTAACTATCTGTTAATGTCTTTATGAGTGAATTAAATCACAAAAATTATAATTAAGGAATTATAAAATGTTGCCATTGCGAGATTTTTTTTATAGCGTTCGAGTATTACATAAGCTCTAATCTGACGAACAAAAATCATGACTCTCGACGGTCAATTTCAATCTTTTTTTCTAGATTATATAATACTAGAACGTGTTTAATATCTGATTATTATGTGTAATTTGTATTACAATGGCAATATCCCCGTAAGATTCCTGAGTGGTGTGCCAGTAGTGTGTTTGTGTGCCGTCCGTCTTGATATGTGTGTTTGTGTGTTCGCCGCCGTCGCCGTTAGCTAGAAGCAAATATTTGAATGTGAGTTCGTTTGTTTTGAGATTGTGCGTCATAGACGAAAGTGTCATTTTGACTTTGACATTTTCAAATTATAATGTTGCCATGTAAAAGATTTGTGCTTTTCAATTTATTTTCGTTTTTATTTAATAAGAATCGAATACAATCGATTTAGTAAGTTATTTGACCTAATAAAAAAATAAAATAAATTTGTCAAAAAAAACCAAACACTAATTTTCGTCTATAACGCGAATCTAAGGTTAATGTTTGAAAATTGAACAGTGAGTATTAAGAAAAAAAAACTAAAAAAAATAAAAAACATCAAAATTAAAGCCGTCGCGGGACGCCTGGCAGATGTGAAACATCGATACTATTTTGTATAGAAAATATGCATGACAGGGTGGTTTTTAGAGGCAGTAAATATGACATATTTAAAAACAAAATATTCAGATTTTTTAAAAGAAAAAAAAAACTTTATTAAAAAATACATCTTACTTTAATACCAAAATTAAAAATATAATATGAGCTCGACATGTTGAGAGAGAGGGTGGAAGGGAGGTTATCGACGAGCTGAGTGGGAAAAGAGGCTGAGAGTTTAGAGCTCGTGGCGATTTTTAATCCGCCGCATCAGATGTTTCACATCAACAAGAAAAAAAACGGAACATATTAAAAATAAAGACTAGCGAGAAATTGACTTGGTTTCCGTGTAAAAGACATGTAGCTCCCCGATATACACTAACAATATTTATTTGTCATTTTGATATGTAGATGTCTTACAAGCTTTGTACACAACACACAATTGAACAATTAGAGCGGTTTTAGATCACTTGAAATATTACTAGAAAAAAAGAGACGCCATTTTACATTTTATGTAATAATAATAAAATAAAACAACCAACCACTGTAATATTCCAAGCGATCGTTTACAAATTGACGTTTCAAAAGCAATGTACAGTCGAGCACGACATGTCTATTCTATTATAACTACAAAATATTTTAGCATTTTAAGTACAAATCTAAATCGATTAAGCCTAGAAAGCATACCGAACCCTCACAAAATATACGACAATAGTGCACGACTATACAATACATTATTTATCTACATTTTCAATAATATCTCGAAAATTGACCTCTCAGCCATCATTCCTACGGTGTTAGATATGTAGTTCTTTTTATACGAGTACTTTATTAAAAAGCGTTTCAGGATATCTTGAAATTTTCCAATTGTTCAAAAACTATATATAGTAGAAACATTTCATATTGTAATTTATTATAATCTACTGCAGTAAAATCAATGATTTGAAACTTAACGAGGCATAGACAATAGGCATCTCTTAAAACCTAACCGTCAACTATTGAGACTGAGTTAGTGCTCACTTATATTACGATAAAATAACATTTAATAATATATCTTCACTTTAACTTGAGTATTTGATTGTACCACACAGATAATATACATAGGACGTAGTTTAAGGGACTAAAAATATGTATGTTTTTAAAATAGGAAAATTTTAAATTATTTATAATATTTCAATACATAACTGTCATTTTATTTAAAGTAAAATATTTATGTTTTGTATGATTTCAATGTCAGGTACTGATTGTTTATTTATTTTCCAGTATATATTATCTATATGGGTTGTACAGTATCAAATATCGAAAGGAAAAACAATTTTTTAAAATTATGTACATTTATCTATATTTAAAACGTTTAAAAAGTTTCTAACAATTTCAACACTTTGGCTAATATTTGGCTTAATAAGAAAGAGTTTAATAATTAAAGAAAAACAACAACAAAAGAAACAAAATTGAAATACGTCAAATGCTCAAGTGTCAAACAGTCAAAAATGTATTTATAAATTACATAATTTCGGAAAGTGTACATTTTATATAAGAATATATAATCCGTTTAAAACAATGAAGAGGGTATATAGAAAAGACGCCATTTATGTTTGCCTGTCAAAATGTCAAATGAAAATCAAACGTTATTTACAATAATTGTAGGTGAAAAAAAAATATGTTTTTTTAAATCTTTTATTTATATACATACATACAGGTATTATATAATTTCTGAATAGAAAATATGTAAATTTTGTCAAGCAAACATAATTTATGCCCTATGGTCCCTACTGTAAGTTTAAAATATATGGAATAACATTTACGGCAACATTAGAACCATACCGACAAATCTGTCCAAAAACTATTTAACCATCAAATTTGGGAAAAAAAGTTTGCATTTTTTAAACAATTTAGGCCGGCATCTGTTATATACGACAACATTATAGCTATTTGTGCATACAATTTATTAAAAAAAACATTATTTATCAAAGCTGGTAACATTTGGCTTATTCAACATTCCGACTCATATAATTGGTCCGATCCCTATTTTACATGTCTTTTTCAACACTTTGCGTTATATTCCATAGCAAATGGTGAATTTGTGACGTTATGAGATTGTGGTACCATTTGTAATATATATAATAATATACTCATTTAGAATAAACAGTACTTTACGGTTCCATGATTACTATATATTTTTAATAACAATATAACAAAAAATAAAACCTATTGGAAAAAAAATAACTTAACAAATATCCCTCATAGCAATCATATGCAAAGACAAAGTCAAGTTAAAAAACCATGAGAAAAGGTACGACAAAATCACAACGGTACAATTTCCCCAAAATCCAAAGGTACCAAATACAATCCTATACACATACATACATACATACAAACATACATACAACACGACATCTTACTAGTAGTCCTGCTCTCCGTTGTCATGTCTCGGCGCGTCTTGGCTTTGGTTCTTGGCCTGGCCCTTCCCTTGACCGATTTGCCGCGACGATGAGAAGCAAAGTTTCATCACGAACGGGAATTTCGCGCCTGAAAATGTTGAAATGAATTATACGGGTTGATTATATGAAACTTGCTTGGGGAACCGAGTCAAACGGGTTCCAATTCCGGGTGTCGCACCTCTGACATTCTCATGTGCAAATCATTTCAAACATAATTATTGTCTCACAGTGAAGAAAAACATCGTGAGGGAACCTGCATATGTTAAAGAACCTAGCAAGTTTTCGAAAGCCATGTGAAATCCACCAACCCTCACTTGGCCATCGTGGGATTTGGTCTGATCCCAGTCGTATTGAAGAAGAAGAAGCCCACCCCCAGCACTGGGACGTTTAAGAGGGCTAAACACAAAATGTGAAATGTTTGCTGTATCTTTTGTATATAAGTAATTAAAAACTTGTAAGAATGTTCGAATAAAATTTAGTATAAATCAAAACTAAAAGCGTACTAACGGGCAGACAGACTAACAAATCATTATTAGCTATTTACCTGGATGCTGTATGGTAGCGTGATTGCACGCCATGATTGCCATCACTGACTGTGAAATGTTCTGGAACTCCATCAGGCCCGAAGACGATCTGCAATACATGTGAATTTGTTATGTAGAATAACCACTGATATACTAAAACCTAATATAACGTCCTCCCGACCGATTCCGGCCGCGGCGGCTAATCTCATTGAGACTAGTCAACTGCGCAGGAGATATTATAGTGCAGCGCGTGTGAGGGAGAGCGCAGACACAACGTGCACTCTCTGTTCCTGTCACACACATACTCCGGTGGGACGACGCGAGACACGACCATGAGACATAAGGTACGTACGTACGTACTGTTATGAGATCGACCCCGTTAGTCTTTTAAAAAAAACTACAAAACAAACCTAAAGGCTTATTAAAAAATATTTCACACACAAATTGTTAAATATTTTGACTTCCGAACTTTAACGCGTCACGGAATCGATGTCCGATCTAATCGATCTCTGAGCCTATCTAACTAATAAAAAATGAAATTATAATGAATATATGACCAAGGTTTAATATGAAGGAAAAATACTGTGGATTAAATAGATGCTTAATAAGCTGTCATTGCATTGTGAAAAGAGATATAACAGTACGTACATACTTTTATTTGACAGTCGGAAAACGCCTTTAGGGTTGTAGGTTGTAACTGTAACTTGATATGAGATAGCACTACAGCTTTATAATATTTTTGACAAACCTTGTATTTCAAGGGTTTTCTTTAATATCAAAGGCCATCTACTACTGTATGATAAAAATGTTGGGACATTAAGACACAGCACCATCTAGTTCCATGGTACGCTACGAGGCATGTGCTATGGATACCAGATAGTTGATACACTACACATATATAATTTTAAACACATACATATTATAAACATAAACACCCACGACTGGAGTATAAACATTCGTGCTCATCACACAAATGAATGCCCCCAGACCCGACCCCGCGACCGCTGGCACAGTGAGTAGGGTCGCCACAAGCTGAGCCAAACGTGTCGTCAAGAATCAAAATTACTTAAAAAAAACACTAACCTTTCACTCTTCAGCGGGAACTTGGATATAGTGTGCGGCGGCGTCACGCCGTAGTCCTGGAACACCTGCAGCAGCTGCTCGTCCGTCACGTCGGGCGGCGTATTGAAGAAGTGCAGCACCTGGAGACGGGGACATATTTTTTTAATTTTAGGGTTCCGTAACTCAAGTGGAAAAAAGGAACACTTATAGGATCATGTCGTTGTCCGTCATATTGCTTAAAATTGTCCTTAAGTGCTTCTTTTCCCTTCCAATAAATTGCTTTATTTCAAACAATTTAGGCAGCGGTACGCGAATCACACGCCTATAGATTAGATACAACAGTTTTCCCGGACTTCAATTAAAGTTATCGTGAGTTCTGACAGTAAACACATTTTTATTGTAATAAAAATTAGCCTACAGCACTCGGCTGTAATATAGCTTCGTATTAGTGAAAGAATTTTCAGTGTCAGTCATTGGATCAATAGTTTCAGAGATTATCCTCTACATACAAACTTACTAACAAACTTTACCTCTTCAAACAATAGTAAAGCTATGTAAATATAGTATTAATATTTTTTTAACCCCTGACGCAAAAACGACGGGTGTTATAAGTTTGACTTGCCTGTGTGTGGCATCGTAGCTCCCGAACGGATGGACCGAGTTTGATTTTGTTTGAAAGGTGAATTACTCTTAAACGTTCTTACTATATTTGATGAAAATCGGTCCAAGGTGGCCGCCACAAAATGGCGAATTACATATTTTTTCACAACTCCCTCAATATGGGTATCAAATGAAAGGGCTTGACTAGTAGAATACTATACACTATGATAAATTCAAGATGGCCGCCACCACAAAATGGCGAATTACATGTTGGGTTTTTTTAAATTTTTAATTTAGTTCGTATTAAGATAACATAGTCGTAAGACTCCGAAAAGATGGTTCTACACTCTTCTTTTGTGTGTGCAATAAAGTATCTATCTATCCACAATCTCACCTTGGACGGAGGTTGTATCCTATTCTTATGTATGGAGGCGGGTGTGAGGAACCGATTGTTTTTATTGCCGACGTAGTCCTTGAAGGAGGGGCTCTTGTCGGGCAGAGGGTACGGGTTCATCACCTCGGAGAGGTACGCTTGTTTTGAGAAACTAGAATGAAAAAAGAATCAAATATAACAATTTTATTATCAACTAGCGACTCACCCTCGCTTCGCTCGGTTTCGCCCCTAAGGTAAGTTTTAACAATAACTATGGAATAGACAGTCTATATTATATGACATATATCCTATAGCCTTCCTTAATAAACGGGCTATCTAATGCAAAAAGAATGTTTAAATCGGATTAGTAGTTTCTGAGATAAACGTGTTCAAACAAACAAACTCTGCCTCTTCGTAATAATAGTATATATGGGACGTCAACTCGCGCTTGGCGTGGTGGACTATGGCTTGATTCCCTTTATATTGAAGAGAGGCCTATGCCCAGCAGTGGGACGTTAAAAAAAACTGCATATAAATTAATTATCTATACACTAGCTACTTAACCTCGCTTCGCTTGGGTGAATATGTAGTAGCCTATGTATTACTCCAGATCATAGTTTATCAGTGAACTAAAACATCATCCAAATCCGTCCAGAAGTTTTAACGAAATTTAGTAACAAACATGCACATTGCACACCCATACCAACCTTCACATATTATATTATACTTGGCCGTCGAACTGAGTTTTTGAGTACTTTTTATGTCGTTTAAAATAGTTACTCTATAAACTGGTTTTTGCTGTCTTCCAAAAGAAAAAGTTAATAAAAATATAAACGATTTTCTAACACTTGTAAAAATGTATTCCTCGAAGCCTATTTAATAAAGAGTATTTTAAAAACAGCATCACAATTAGCCCAGCAAAATATATACACTTACCTAAACTGAGAGCATTCTCCTGACTTAAAATCAAATGAAAAAAAAAACATACAATAAATAATATACTAAAGGGTCTCACCGGGTTTCCGTATGAAAACTGTACTGGCTGCTTTTTTGATATTAGTGCCTTTATTAGGTTGGTAGTTGTTGAAAATAATTTTAGACCAATTATTATAAAAACCCTAGCTTTATTCGTTTTTGGAAAATTCTACAGTTTTAGTAACATTCATAACATCAAATATATGTGTTATAATTTCAGCAGATGATTTTCGATAGAAAACGGCCATGTGACAAATTATAAATTTAATTATTGATTCGTATGTGAACAACAAACAACACATATACAGTCCTATTTCCAACTTTACTCACGCAAGCGTCAGAGTGTAGTCGCCGACGGTCACGTTGTTGAGATTCTGCACGCAGCGCTCGACAGACACACTGTCGCCCATTTGGACCATCGCGGTGCCCTCTTTTGTTTTCAGAAACTTTATCTGTAATATATCAAGATTACTTTTAAACTAGCTTATGTATACGACTTCGCGTAGAGTAACCCAGTTATTAATCCAGTATATAAAGTATTTAAATACCAAATTTCACTCAAATCTTACAGAAAGAGCAAGTAACAGAAACTTTCGCATTTGTATTAAGAGTTATATATTAACTACAATAAAAAAACTATATTAATATAATATTTTTTTACTAAAAAGCTATACCGACTTCAAAATCACCTCAAGCAAATTTCGAACTAAAGAATTGATTTTATTTGAAATTCATATTACCCCCTTTATAATATTATTATTATTCATTATCGAAAATCATTTGACAATTAGCGAAAATAGTAAAAAAATATACACAAAAAAAAAACAATTTGAGTACCACTTTTTTTTTTAAATCAATCAAAAATAAAGAAGCCTGCTAATACAATTCGTAGCCATTAAACAAAAACTAACTCACCCTAACAACATTCCCATACAAACAGCACAAGTTGAACAGTCTGTCCGCGTTCACGGTGTTGGGGTCGAGGCCGTACACCATCATCACCGCACCTTGCTGTGGTGGACCACCCTGTAATATTAGAAAAATATATATTTAAAAAATCAGTTAAGTGCGAGCCGCAATCGCGTACCAATAATTCCTTACCATAATACTTTCTTAGATTTCCGCGAATATTTGACATTTTAAATAAATCTTTTCGGATTTTTTCATAGATTTGTTTTGAGTTTTTGGTTCCCAACGTTGCGAATGCTTTACAGCGATCATTGTCACGGAGAAGACTCGTGAACATGATTGTTTTATTTAAATTAAATAGATAATAAAATCCGAAAAGATAGTTTTATTTAAAGTTCAAATTGTGATTACGATGAGGGGTTTCTATGGAGACAGCCTTTAATTATTTTTGTTTATTGTTTGTTTATTCTAAGCTTTCTCCTTTATTAGACTAAATGTAATAATACTTTTTTTGGACGAAAAATAACTCAAGAAAATCAAAAACATCAAATATATATTATACGGTTCACGGTGTGAAGACGGCGATATCAGTAAAAGCGATCTCTTTCAGGTAACATCTCTAGGGAAGGATAATCGAGATTGCATGGATATTGGTTGTACAAAATGGGAAGAAATAAGAACACTATGTTTAAAAGTTAACATCTAATACGAGTATAGTCAATATCCATACTCATTAATACTAATATTATAAATGTGAAAGTGTGTGTTGTTTGTTTCTTTGTCCTTTTTACACGTCTAAACGGAGTGACGGATTGGCGTAGTTTTTTGTGTAGAGATAGTTGGAGGGCTGGAGAGTGGACATAGGATACTTTTTACCACGAGAGATTATCTAAATAACATGAAGGTAAAACAAGTTATAATAAAATCCAAAAAAAATATTTATGATCAGAATTACTTGAAACTTGGTATTTATTGGTCTTAAATAAAATTAAATAAATACATGTTCTCCTATAAGGGGGTAAACTCAGTCTTTTTAACGTCCCACTGCTGGGCACGGGACATTTCACAATTCGGAAGGGAGTTGACCGAAACCAACTACTTCCCTTTTGGTCTAATAAATCAGCGGCAATTTTTTCAGGTTCTTTCAGACAAGCAGGTTATCGTATGATATTTTATTTTACCATAGAAGCTAGTGTAAATCATTTTGAACATGATGGACAATTAAACTTTCAGATGTGCGAGACCTGCATTTAATCTTGCTTCAAACTTTCGAAGCGAAGTTGGTAATGGCCTATCATGGTGTCATACGCCATCATCATCATCTGCAGCCTGATTCATCCACTGTTGGGCATCTTAAATGGTTGGGCTACCACTCACGGTCTCGTGCTAACCTCGCCCAGGCCCTGTCCGCGACCCTTGTTATATCATCAGCCGATTTCGCTACTGGACTACCGACGTTTCTGCACCTATCACCGTATTTCCATGCTTGGTTTTTTTATACCTATCTGAATTACCCATTTAAATTTTATGATTAAATTCCCAACATCATTTACCTATGTCCAGCTTAAGATCTTAATATTAGGAAGTTAGGAGCATGGTCTATAAGCGGGTATTACCCTTAAGTATGGTACGTTCCATGGTTGTATGTGCAACTACCACTCTGCACAGTCTTTTGCGTGAGCCTCTATGCCTCAGCACCATAAATCATAGTAGGTAGAACATAAACATTAAATAGCCAAGTTTTCAAATAAAATACTTCATTAAAAGCTAAATTATTTCACATGTACCTGATTCTGTGGCGGCATTGGCGGATGGTGCATAGGCGGGGGAGGCACGAAACCCTCACCGTATCCCTCTGGCCCGTAGCCGCGACCGTCGCGCTGGAAAAAAACCGTTAAATAAACTGCATTGTACTGTAAACCATACATTTAAAAATTGTACAATGTTATAAATCTGGTCATTTGTACAAAAATTACACAGCCTATTATATTTTAAACTTTTGAGTATTATATCAGTGGTAACATTACTCATATTATATTAAGCATTTTAATAAACGAGTTTCACACAAACTGCCAAACGTTACTGAGAAACACTAAAATTTAGGAAAAACAGTAAACACCCTGACCAAGACAATTTTTTATCGCATTACACGGAAAATCCAACGGAAACCACTTCATGTTCATAGATGCTCATAAACTTAAACTCGATTTCAATTCAAACTTAAAAAATCACTCCCATATGATCGCTGTGTTGGGAGCAACGGAGATGAGAGTAGGATAAACCAAAGTACACTTTCCCATTCACCTTTATTTTGATATTTACTTAGTAAGGAAATAGAATATTATTTTTTAAAAAGCGCTATTGTTGAATTTTTCTTGGGTTCTTCTCAGCAGAACTGCATTCCGAGCCGGTGGTAGCTTCCTTACGGACCGACTACACTAACATTTAATTTAAATTTATATTTAAATGTACAATTGACGATATAAATTATAAAAGTTAATTTGAATAAAGTATATTTTTTTGGTTGATTTTATATGTTAACTATACCGGATGATGTGGCGGCGGTGGTCCATGTCTCTCTTTCATCATCCCGGGCGGAGGCGGACCGCCACTACCGAACTCCATATCTAGAAACAAACAAGAAAAAAATATATACATACAAAAAATATAATATAAACCAATAAAATTATTCACCGAAAGGCATTTAAATTCATTTCAATTAAATTCTTCACCTAGTGACATTTTCTCGTGCCAGTTAAAAAAAAAAGAAACAAATATCTAAAACATATTAATTAAATGACCTTGCGTGTCTCTGGCTTCGTCTTAACTTTGCCTTCATGATATAACCTTTAATTCTAATAACACTTTCCCATACATTTAAAAATAATAATAATCGCCTACAACAAGCCGCTAAAATGAAAATTAATTTACGCATATTTTTAAACAAATTTAAATTTTAAATATATTTACTTGTGAATAAAAATTGTAATGTAATTTCTTTATTTCATATTTAAACAACGAATTAACAAAAACAAACGTACATACAAACCATAAACCATACCTAGAATAAAAACAATCGATCAACTTTACAATCATACAATTAAAAGAGGATGTATTTATTAAAAATAAAACGTACCTATAAAACCGCAAAAACCATACCAAATTTCCATTGAATTTACATTAAACCTAACGCCCTAACGTCGTTACAAAACAACCTGTCGCCTCGTAATGCAATAACAGGAATAATTAACGTATTCAAATGCCACCGGAAGTTAACCTAAATTATTGAGCCAATGGCAAATTGCATTTACATACATAAGCTCGCAAAGCTCCCAAAAGTCCCATTCGCATTAGCAAAATAAATATCGGCAATATTTGCAGTAATAACTTTATGTTAATAACTGACGTTATATATACATATAATAAAATTGTAACTAAGCCGAATCTGTATAATAAATATTTTTTGGAAAATCTTATTGAAATAAACATTATTAAAGATACAGAGGCCGAATCTATAGTTTTTAGAAATTTTGTCTGTCTGTCTGTTACCGCATCACAGAAAAACCACTGGAGGGGTTTTGATGAAATTTGGTATGATGATAGCTGGTGATCCGGGTCAACATATAGGATACTTTTTACTGCGGGAAAATATCTTATCTCTGAGAAATCTGTACTAAACGTTAAAACGTAAGTAGGGATGAACCCGAGCGAAGCGAGGATGAGTCGCTAGTACATACATATATTAATCTATAGGTACATATAATAACATTTTAACTGATCGCTATCTGTACATGGAAGATATTTGAGAAAAACTATATTGGCGGGTCTTTATTAACGCAATAGAACCGAAAACAATGGTTTTTAGAATTTTTGCCCGTTTGTCTGTGCATTTGTGCGCGCTAACCTCAGAAACGGCTTAACCAGTTTGGGTGCGGTTTTCACTAATGTACGGCAGTAAGCTTCACTTGACATTTAGCATTTATTTTATTTCAATCGGTTCGCAAATAAAAAAGTTATGTCAATTTAAAGAATGACCCGAGCGAAACGAGGGCGAGTCGCTAGTGGTAAATAAAATTAACGTAAGCTTCAATGACATGTCATATTTTATATAAAAAAGGCCATTTGAAAAGTCTTTTCGACCTGTACCATGTAAAATTAAAATATATCAATAACATTAATCAATCTAATTAACATATCTGGCGATAAACTACAGTGGTATAAAGTCAATAAACGTGACGATCGGACAGACAACACATATATATGTACATATACAACTTCGATACCATATAATATATAGATAGTAAATTTAAAAATTAAATTAATTATAGCACATTTAGAAGACAGTTGAAAAAAAGGTACATAGCGTTAACATCGTGCGGTTTGATAGATATAGTAGTACAAACTGTCATACATACATACATGCAGAGGGTTTGGAAGGTACGTTGGAAAATGAAAGTCAGTTTGGATGAATAATTTATTGTGTAATGTAAGTATACAATATTTGACTTATGTAATAGAATGTTTGAAATAACAATGTTTTTTTTAACTAAGTATTTATGATTTCTTAAAATGGCGACGTTACTTTTTTTGTGGAAAACCTCCTTCAATTGATTCGAAAAGTTGCTCTTGTATGGATTGAAGAGACAGCAATGATCGTGAATAAGATAAAATGTAGAACCTTAGCAATAACCTTGTGGCTTACTTGATGTTTCTGAAGAGAGTATTTAATTTAATATTATAAAAAAAAATTTGTAGGTCCAATTCTCTTATAAAGCGAAAATTTGCCAATTTAATTATAGGTTTCAAGATTCTGACTAAGTAACAAGTGGAAAAATCACATTTATGTCATTTACATTTCCATATATACGAGTACATTTAATTAACTTCTGACCCCGAACCCGCTTGCGTAATTTATTTATGTATAATTGGTTACTATTTAATATGTTTTTCTCATTAAATATGCTATAAAATTCAAAATTTTTTTTTCATATCTACCTAGCATTTCGTGAAATTAGAGCGTTCAAATAAACAAAAATACAATCTGTTAAGTCTTATGGCAATATATATAGAATAAGTGTTTTTTTTTAATTGAAGGCGGTTTATGCATAGACAGATAGTGTGTTTTGTGTAGTATATATTACACATACAGCTACAGGGTTAGGTCCACACACACACTTAGTGTCTAAGGTTACATAGCTACGCATGAACAAACATACCGACATGCTAACATGTCTATCAACGTATCCTTTGGATTAACGCTAGCTCTAAGTGACGTAGCATACTAGATTGCAAATTATATGTGAAATCGTATTATACCTATGTTTAAAAAAAAACAAAAAATGTTTAATAAACTACACTGAAATTAGATTACTTATTATTTCCAAGTTCATTCTATTTTATCTATGACAGAAAAATCTCTAATTTATCTCTATGTAAAGTTAATAAATCTTTATAATTTTTAGTCTTTATACCCAATGTTTTTCTACTACAATTTATCCACGTGAAGAATACATAAAAATATGTATATGCATATAAAAAAATTCAAAATAAACAATTTTTAAAATATTTTCTTTACGTTAAACTTTATAGAGCTAGCGTTACATTACAAATCCATACATATTTCATATAAATACAAACCATTTTGATCGCACGAGTGCTGGCTGTGTTGACTGCAGGTGTCTTCGCTGCACGCTCGAGCCACTTGTGACGTCACTGTCGTAGCATCTGCTTAATTTTCACATCGAAAAATTATTCACAAAACCACCCACTTTTCATATATTTTCATAAAATTTCTAATCTTATATGAATATGTTGTGTTTAAGTAATAGAGTCCTCTTGAAGTTTGTGCTGTAATGCGTGGTCGCTTCTTTCGATTAACACTTGTACAAATCGGTAAGTACGATGGAGAAACGTGTTTCATCACTAATTTACAATATATGTATGTATTTTATACGATAGTAAAAATTGCTATTACGAGAAATCTTTAATATAGTAGATACAATAACATACTCTTATATCTTCTATATAAATAAAAATGAATGTTCGTATGTTTGTCCTCTATGCGTAACTAAAAAATTGATCTGATTGTGATGAAACTCTACAGAACTGCGAAAATTCCTGGCCCAAAAACAATCTTTGGACGTTAGTTTTTGATGCGTTCCTAAACAATTCAAGCTTAGGGACGCACCCAAACTAAGCGTAAAGTATATACTACAATACACGCAAAATAGGCGCATAGTCGTCGAGTTGCGGAAAACAGCCCGAACATACCATATACTACAATAAAATTATTTTTTCATTGAATGTACGTACGTACATGTAATTATGTGTAATTTAAACCAAATATATTATTTATGTTTACCATTGTTGTCTCACACTTCTTCCGTTTCGACGAAACATCTATACATATTTATTGCACCTATACCAGAAGGTTGTCTGAAAGCTATCGCTGCTTTAGAAAAAACTCTGCTTTCCTACATGTCTCTTTTCTACTTATTTTGTTAACTTTCTTTATAAACGGTACACTATAAAACGTTATATTTTTTTTATTACTTCTCCTTTTTGGGAGTTGAGATTCTGCAACGCACAATAGTCTAGCACTAGAAAAATTGTGAAGCTCAGCAAAGTGAAAAATTGTGAGCATAGATGATAAAATTCTGACAATACGGCATATTATATTATAACTAGCGACTCACCCTTGCTTCGCTCGGGTTCGTCCCTAGCTTGCTTCCCAATACAAACTTTCATCCCCATTTTCACTCCGTTGAGGGATGATTTCCGGAATAAAAAGTATCCTATGTCCTTCCCATTGTCTCAAACTATATTCTTACCAAATTTCATCTAAATCGATTCAGTAGATCCAACCCCCTACGACGTCACAAACTCACAATTCACAAACTTTACCTCTTTATAATATTAGTATAGATGTATTAAGATAGACAGCATTCTGTGACTGAACGAAAAGGAAAGGATGAATGTCGAGTTGTTTAATGTTACTGGTATGACTGTTGTAGATGAGAGTATAACTAGGTTTGTTCTAACTTTCGTTCTAATCTTCCGGGCTATAATAGGTAAGAGAACGGTTTCAACTTAGAATCACTTTTCTCATTGTAATCTTCATCTTTTAGAGATTTCAATTCATTTAAATTATTTTATGAAGATTTTTGTTGATGCTTTTAATGTGCACTGTGGAAAGTAGGAAAGTGCAATGTGGGCTAAATAACCAACTTATTTAAAAAATCTAACATTAAACGATGTTTTAGTAGCAAATTACGTCATCATGGTTAGGATAATTTTCTGGGTTCTTTACGTCAAATGAAAATGTAATGCTTATGTGATCATTTACGTACATATATAACACAACCACAGATAGAGTACGTATCAAATATATATATTAAAGGCAAAAGTGATTGACTGATGTATCAACGCACTGACCAATCCATTTAAGGCTAGAGAATTGAAATTTCGCACACGCATTACTCATATAACTTATTCCACTAAGGTAGGATTTTTCAAAATTCAACCCCCAAGGGGGTGAAATAGGGGATAAAAGTTTATATGAAACATTTTTTTCCTTGGACATATTTGTATGAAATTTCGTATGAATTGAGTACGGCAAAAATAATGAGTTACGTACTTCAGCGGTTTCTAAAATTCAACCCCTAAGAGGGTAAAATAGGGGATGAAAGTTTTAAATAAATAATTAATATTTAAAAAACAGTTTTGAAATCCTGGATATTTTGAGTTACGATCGCTAAAATTAAATTTGTTTTCCATATATCTTTGATAAATAATATGAAACACGAAGTTATTTTTGCAAAAAAAAAAAAAATGTATTGCGAAAAAGTTTTTTTTTGTAGTTTCATCGCGGGCGAAGCCGCAGATTTTTTTTTTTTTTTTTACTATTCTTTATTGCACTTATATGTAAAATACAGAGAGTAACAAACAATAAAATTAGTTAGCAAAGGTGGACTTATCTCTAGAAGAGATCTCTTCCAGTCAACCTAAGTGAGTTAGAGAGATAGTATTAAAATGCAGGCTAAAGTGCAGTAACTCAAATGTAAATACTTAAATAAATATATATTATATATACATATAACAAAACATTATACATATTATATACCATAACATATGTACATACTACTACATACACAAATACATATCTATATAATATAATGCATAATAATAGTAGTTAATATAATTATTGTGGAATAACTTGGGTGAGAAAGTGCTGTTTTATTTTCTTTTTAAAGGCAGTTATAGAAGGGCTTAATTGGATGTCTTTCGGAAGTTTGTTCCAGAGCAATGCGGCATACACCGAAAAAGATTGTAGAAAGAACTTAGTGTTGCTCTTGGGTATGTCAAGCATCGCAGTAATGCAAGGCCGCCTGGAACGAGTGGGAGTAGGGAGAATTTGGAAGCGAGAACAAAGGTATGAAGGGGAATTGGGATCATTAAGAATATTGAAGAGGAATGAAAGGATATGCATATCACGGCGAAGGCGGATTGGGAGCCATTTAAGTTGAGCACGAAAGTTTGATATATGGTCATGCTTACGCAAGCCAAAAATAAAACGAATAGCGAGATTTTGAAGACGCTCTAATTTGTTGAGTTGCTCCTCAGTCACATCTAAATAGCACACATCAGCGTAGTCGAGTATGGGGAGAAGAAGGGACTGAGCAAGCATAATCTTGGTTGTGAAAGGGAGGAAGAATTGGAGACGCTTGAGAGAGTGAAGAGTATGATGCATTCGTTTGCTGACCTCGTTGACATGAGCCGCCCAAGTCATGTTACAATCCATAATTAAGCCCAAGTTTTTTACTTTATTACAGTACGGGATTGGAACACCAGAGAACTGGACTGTAGGTGTCGAGGTCCAATCGATTTTACACCTCAGTCGACTACTGCCAAAAATTATGGATTGTGACTTGCAGGGATTCACAAGGAGGCCAAAGGACTCTGCCCACGTTTGGACCCGGACAAGATCCGAGTTCAATGCATCAATAGCTTCATGTAACTCGGTCAGCTCACAATGTCGATATAATTGTAAGTCATCTGCATACAGATGGAAGGGAGAAGAAATGACTTTTGATATGTTATTAATAAATATTGAAAAAAGTAAGGGAGAAAGTACGCCGCCTTGAGGTACACCAGCAGTAAGATCTAGCCAATCCGATGATGCATCGTTGGTCTTCACGGACTGCTGGCGACCGAAGAGATAAGAGTGAAACCAGTCTATAACAGTACTAGAAATGTTGACCGCACGAAGAGTTCCCATAAGGATGTCGAGATCCACAGAGCTGAAAGCGCTGCTAAAATCAAGTAAAACCATCACAGTGAGCTTGGTTTTATCCATAGCACCACGAATATCCTCTGTGATATTCAGCAGTGCACCAACTGTACTATGGGAGGAGCGGAAACCGGATTGATAGGGACATAAGAGGTTATTGTGAGATAGATAGGAGTAAAGTTGATTGTGTGCCAATGATTCTATGACTTTGGATAGGATAGGAAGAATTGATATAGGACGGTATTGAGTGAGATACTTAGGATTCGGGGATTTAGGTAGGGGTATGACGAAAGCTTTTTTCCATAAAGACGGGAAGACATTGCGTGTGAATGAGAAGTTTAGAATGTGAGTGATCACAGGAGCAATGTCTTCCAGTACCGGAAGAATCATGTCGCGGCTGAGGTCGTCACTACCAATGGCTTTTGTGGAAATAGAGCGGACACACTTCTTTATATCATCTACTGAGACTGTTTCAAAGACGAATGGTGGTATGTCAGGGGGGGCGAGGTTTAATAAAAATGAAAGAGTTTGAGTTTTGGTATGCGAATCTAGAGTGATGGGTGGAGTGGTAAAATTATGATTTAAAGCATTGAGATCCACAGAACTTTGACAAGTTTCTGCGGCCTTGCCCACACCCAGTGACAATAAGAATCTCCAAACTTGCGCTTGACAAAGATCCTGAATCGTTGAGTGAATATAGCGGCGTTTGGCATCCCTACACATTCTGTTGCAGATGTTACGTAATTTTTTGTATGCATCAAGATTCTCGGCAGATGGATGCTTTTTGTTCTTAGATTTGGCCTTATCACGCTTGGCCATAGTCCTCTTGATCGCAGGTGATAGCCATGGGGCGGGAGCGTGTTTCATTCGTACCGGTCGGACCGGAGCGTGTTTGTCATACAACCTAATCAGCTCAGCAGTTAAAGAGTCAACCATGCTATCGATGTTATTTGTTGACAATATCGGAGACCAGTCAATATTTCTAGCATCCTCTCTCAAGCGGTCCAGATCCATATGCTTAAAGTTGCGCTGAAGTATAATCTTGCCTCTCACCTTTGGAGGACGCAATTTGTAAGCGAGGTAGATTAAGTCATGGTGTGAGAAAGGAGCAGTCATTTGACCATGCGAAACAGTGAGAGTAGGTTGAGAGACAGAGATTATATCTATGAGAGATGGGCGAGAATTAGGAAAGTAATGAGTAGGGGAAATCAAAGGGAGAATATGTAAATTGACTGAGGTATTTAAATCTTTTAATGCTTCAGTCCTGGAGTCATTTTTTATTAAACAAGTATTTAGATCACCCATGTAAATTACATGATCATAGCAGGGAACAAGGCTCTCAAGAATATCTCCTAATTCCTGAAAATAATTAATTTTATCGCTTGGGCAATACAAAACACCAAGAAGAATTTTTTTGCCGTGTATAACTAATTCCAAAAAAATATATTCAAGAGAGCCTGTTGAGAGTGAGATGGACTGTTTAACAACACAGGCGGCTAAATTGCTGCGCAGATAAATACCCACGCCGCCACCACCCTGACCAGTACGGTCATTCCGAAAAAGCTGATATCCTGGAAGAGAATAACTAGTCGATGGGAGTGAGGGTTTAAGCCAGGTTTCAGACACAAGTATACAATCGACTACGCCGGTACTAAAAGATGCGAGAAGATCTGAATAGTGAGCAGGAATGCTCTGCGCGTTAATATGCACTAAGGTAAGGAATTTAGAATTATTTGGAAATACCTTTGACAGTTTTTGTTCAAGTGTACCTTCATCCGAAATAGAAGCGTTTAAACTATTTTCAGCACTTTCAAAATCATCCGAAGAAGAACAAGAAATATATTCGATATCATACATAATACTTAATTATTATTACTTAAATATTAATATAAATATAGAAAATATATAAATATATATAAAGATAACCAAATATATAATAAAAATACTAGCAAAAAAATATATATGATTAAGATTAATATTATACTATACTCATGCATAAGTTGACTGCAAAAGAAAAAACATTTCTAAATAATATAACAACAAAAAAAAACAAAAAGAAACAGACAGTGATAAGCAGATTAAACAACAATTAAAAAAAATAAAACTCAGAGTAACCACAAAGTATTGAACGCTAGACAAAGACATCATTTTGAAATATTAATTTTGTATCTGTGAATAATTTTGTGTCAATGATATTTATGACAAATGACAATTGACATAAACACTTAATTATTAGTTGACAAACTGTGACATATTAGAAAAATAATGTGTTTTGAACTACAAAATATAACGAAAAATAATTTGAATATTGTGGATACCCTGCGAAAAAATTATATTAAGTCACAATAGTTCACATACATACTATAAACCGACCATATGAAAAAGTTATAAACAAATACAACCGTGCTAGTTATTGTCAGTTTTAGTATATTGTGCCATCAGTTTTTTGAGCTCGGACAAGGAAGTAACTTTTTTGCGGGACTTATCAGGGAGAAGAATCACTATTACACCATCTGCAGACCAGCACTTCTTCATCCCAAAGTGGCCACGAGCAGCAACAAACACATCTTGTCGGGACTTTGTTAAAAACTCAGTCACAGTTGTTTTAGTGCCTTTCAAAGAAGTTTTAGCCTTCCAAACAATGGAACGTGCTTGCATATCTGTGAACCGCACAAGAATGGGCCTGGCTGATTCCCTCTTTACACCTAACCTGTGGCAGGATTCAATTGAATCTGGCTTTGAGTCTGACAATTTCATTTGGCTGGTTAACACATACATGATTTTCTTCAAGACATCTTCCTCCTTATCTTCTTTAATGCCATGGAAGAGGAGAACCTTCCTTCGTGATTGAGTCTCCAAGCGATCCAAACCAAGGGCAACAAGCTCCACCTGAGATTTGAGTATGCCAAGGGACTTCCATATGAAAGTCTTGAAAGTACAGAATTCTGCGGCCAAAGCTTTCACCGTAGGATTAGAAGCAGTGGAACCAGGTGGTTGCAAGTTTTTCTCAAATTCGACCATTCTTGTATTAAACATAGATGATAGCTCGTCCATGCTCTTCACAAGCTGCTCAATTGGAGAGTCCATAATTCAGTGTGGTGATTTTGTGTGAAAGTGAGTTTACAGTCAACTTAAGCACTGGTAATGTAAACTTTAATACATATGTTCTATAATTATTTTTAAAGTTTTAAATAATATGGAGCTATTAAAACACGTCTAAACTCTTTTGTGTCTACCCGCCGAAAAGATTCTGCTAGTTTAAAATAAAACTATCTTTTCAGATTTTTTCCACGGAGTTATTTTGTGGTTTTTGGTTTCCGACGAGTGACCATATATCCGCCTAAATATAAGAAAGTACCTATGTGTAAAATACATGATGATGATTTGATCATATTCTACTTCAGTTTAATTATATATACATTAAGCGAGTATTTCGCTTTTATACAGATGCATAAACATATAAGGCATTTGAAAGAAACTTCAACAAGTTGCAAACTCTCATCAAAATCAATCCAGTAAACAATACATATAGTATATATATATATATATATATATATATATATATATATATATATATATATATATATATATATATATATATATATATATATATAGTACCTGGGCGACCGAGCTTTGCTCGGAGTTTTTGGCCAAAAAAAAAACAAACTAAGAATTTGAATAAATACAAAAAAAAAAACAAAATTAAAAACTTTGTGTCCGACCGGGATACGAACCCAGACACCTGTGGTTGTCAAACTTGCGCATTGGCCGCTTGACCATAATGCTTACGTCTGAGCGTGCGAAATTATCGAATATAATATTTTGCGTGGAATAATGCAAAAGAAATCATAATAATAATAAAGCTTTATTTATTGTATACATGCTTACTTATAATTTTAAATTATAACTACTTTTACTTAGGCATTTAATATTTTTAACATTGTATTTTAACATATCATATTTATAACTTATTTGATTATACTTAATTTAACTTCAATTTTTGGTTAGGGACTATTTATTAACTTATAATTTTTAACTAATAATTCTGTAATCTGGAATTAAATTATTTTAAAAATCTTTAATATTATTTGAAATGATATTGTATATATATAAATTATGATTAACAAATAAATAAATAAACAATCACAATAAATTAAATAATTCAATTGAGTAAATACTAAACATTTCACAATAATAAATATAAATAAAATTTCTTTCCATACATTAATTCTGACAATAGTTATAAATTAGGTATTTAATTTCATAATTAAATGTATTTATTTAGTAAATGTCTTTTTCATGTATAGACCCCTCTCGGTTAAAAGCCTCCTCCAAAGTAGTCCTGCATAGAGCTCTCCGTTGGAGATTATGCTTGTATGATTGCAAAGGGTTTCTTTTCAAATTTTGTTTCCAATATATAATTTGTTTCTGATATGCCTATAAAGTTTATAATTTTATCTTTGTGTTCTTTTGATTTGTTGTAGGAAATGCTGCTTTTAATTCTAGAAGTTTTTCTGGTGAAGATATGTATACCTTTGTTCATTGTATGTCTGTTTTTCTTTGGACGGTTACGGTTGAACTCCCCCACAGTGACCGGCCGTACTGAGGGATAAAGATGAGGAGGTTCCTACTGTGTTTAATATACTGTATCTTGCTGTGTTGTTTTTAGTTGTTCCTGGTTATCATTTGTGTGGTTGAAAGTTAATTTTGGTTGTTGTAATATAAAGTCTTTAATATTAGCAGGTTTGGTTTTCTTTGTATGTTGTTTATTTATTAGTTTTGTTTATAATTGAGGTAAGGCGTTTCTGAAAATACAGGCAGACTTCTTTTATTTGAGTATTAGCGAGAAGTGTTCTTATTATTATCCACAATAATTACTTTGTCATATTTAATGAAAGCTGTTTTGCCTAGGTCTTTTTGTTTATCTTCAGTTGGGCTTGTAACTCCTTGCGTTTGTTTAAGACTTTATTTTTTCCTCTAGTTCATGATAGGATTTTTTACCTTTTTCTACTCCGAACATAACCAAGTTCTTGCGCCTAATATGTCTTTCTAAATTATTTATTGAGGTACTTTGTTCCTGGATTTTTTCTCAAGAACTTCAATTTTTATTTCTAAGTGTTTAAATTTCTCATTTAAGTATATTATTGTTGATTGTATTTTTAATGTCTTCTTTCATTTCTAACATTTCTGTTTTCTGCTGTCTTATTTCTTGTTGCATGTTTATTAGCAACTTTTTTATCTCCTCCGTCTTAAGTGTGAAGTCGGAAGTAGAAAAGCTGATTGAAAAAGAGCACCAATTATACCTAGTTGAATTGCAATTTTATACAGAGTATTAGTTTTTGAGGTTATAAACTTATTTTAATATTTTACGCTTCCACTTCACAAATTATTTTGTTTTATTGTCATCACACACAGAAAATATGGTTTTGCACTGATAGTATCTATATGTTATGTTTGTCACTTTTGTATTTGTTTGGTAGGTGAATTTTTAAAAGCTCATTTGTTCTTCAACACATCTAGACTTGGTGATGTTTACATATTGCCCATAGATTTTATCGATTAAAATTTCTTAAAATTATTATTAAATTAATTAAAATTTAGAATTTTTCTTTAGATTATTTCCACTTAAATATTTTAAACTTGATGTAAATACGGACACGATATTGACAGTTGCACAGTGGCGCCTCCCACCCACCAGAAGTGACAACTGACAATGCAAAAATTGTGAAAATGCAAAAGAAAACCGCATGAAAATTCGAAAACACGCGTTTTTCCAGACATAAGACTAATATAGATCGATTTATCACCCCCGAAACCCTTTGTATACTAAATTTCATGAAAATCGTTGGAGCCGTTTTTGAGATTCAGATTATATATTGATATATATATATATACATATATATATACAAGAATAGCTCGTTTAAATATATAAGATATATGTATATATATATATATATATATATATATATATATATATATATATATATATATATAACAGTCTTTTAGTTAGCTAAGTCTACACTAAGTCAATACAAAGTATGTATAATATCTGTAAATTAGCATAATTATGTGTTTATATTAATTGCTATAGTTTGTAATAACGTCTATTAGAGCTATTATGGCATAGATGATAGAGGTAATTGATTGAAGATTATATACTATACTGCGTAGAATAACTGGCTTTTGTACTTATTATTTTCAGTGTCTTTGTGTTATAATGTATATGATACTCGAGGTTATAGTCTACCTGGTTACGAAACACCGACACACTCATACACGCACACATACGCACACACGCACGCATGCATGCACACACGCACGCATGTATGCATGCACGCACGTACGCACGCACGCACACACACAAATATTCGCAATTTAAAAAAAAATACAATGTTGTTCGTTGGAAGTGTTGATGTTGGTAACTATAAAGATCACTGACTGACTTAAAAAAGGAATAGTCTACTAAATTCGGATCTATACCTATATTTTTTTTGTGTGTAGATAGATATGTTACACGATATCTCCGCCACTTGTGAATCGATTTTCACAATTCAATTTTTTAACGAATAGGGTACTTTAAGAGTTATGATGTGGGACATACAGACATTCTAGAAATAAATGACCCCTTAGTGATAATTCTAAAGTGGATCGAGCTGTTCTTAAAATGAGTTATTATATACATACATACATAGAGATAGATAGCCTACTTTTTACCTCGGTGCATGAAAATTTCCATGTCATATAATTAATTCCATTACGAAAAATCACTCAGGGACGCTTCCAAGTAAAGCGAGTGTAGGTAATTAATTGTTTTCAATAAAAAACCATAACTTCACCACTTTCCCATATAAAATCCTATAAATATTATTTTGATTTAATCATAGAACAGTGTTCATACTCCTATAAAACAGTTCATGGCTATAAGCTATTTACATATTTTGTAATTTACATAACACTCCAGCAAGGAATTTAAACATTTGAATACTGTATTTGTGCATCACATTTCTATTTATTAGAATTCAACCAACGCTCACTTTGAATATTAGTTTAGATACAAAAGAGGGAAGACAATTTGATTTCCAAATCTTGTTAATACTGTAAATATAAAATTACTATAACGCCACCTATCATTTCGATCATGAATAACATTATAAATTAAAAAATTTAAAAATCCCCTACGCAAATTAATTGTCACTTCACGATTACACTGGCACGCGTGGAGCACTTAACCGAGTAATCGCCAATACGCCAAAATGCCTTCCATCATTTTGGAAAAGAGCTGATACTCTTACACTGCTGGACCGATATTAACCAAACATAGATAAGAACCACCGCAAGGAAACTGGCTTTCAAATGAAAAAAAAAGGATCGAAATCGGTCCATCCGTTTGAGAGCTATGATGCCATAGACAGACACACACACACACACAGACAGACACAGACAGACATCGACATCAAACTTATAACACCCCTCTTTTTGCGTCGGGGGTTAAAAAGGATTCGTAATAATATTTTTCTATGGTATTTACAATGTAGTATATACTCGTACCATAGAAAAAAAAAAACTTACAACAATAAGTTCAGGATCAAACAGCTAGCTAGTACATTCCTTAACCAATTACAAAAAAATCTGAATTTCTCCCTCCACACATTGTATTGTACTGCGAAAGTATTTTGTGACCGCATTTATAGCTAAAACCATTATAAAATAGATTTTTGCGGCCTACAATTCAGTCACGTAACTAACTATCGGAAATTTATTTTCGGCACACAATTTTAGGCAATGTTGTGCAAATAGAGTTAGAATACGTTTTAAAATTATTTTTAAACATGACATTTCTAACACACTGTATAAAAATACCGGACATATCTGAAACCAATAATGAATTGTTTGTCATATATTGCAGAAAAAACTTTCGAAAACAAGCTAATCTACTAAAATTGTATGAAAAAATGCCATTTTCACATAATGAAAAAAAAAAAAACTTTTGAAAACCTAAACAAAAGCATTTAATAAAAAAACAAAAAATAAGAATCATTAATATAAAAGGGAAATAACAGTTGGCTTAAATATTTTTTTCCGTTTTATCGTCGTGTAGCGGACACGAGTGTTTTAAAATTTACGCGACACCGACAGCTCTAGCGGAAATGAGAGATACAGCTTTACCATTCGCACTTTTATATCGTGGTATTCGGTACATTTAAAATTCAATGTATACTGAGATAGTTTTATAAGAAAAATTAACATAAAAAAGTGTTAAGTTTGCAATGCACGTATTACACATACACAAGGTATGTATTATTAATATGCACAATGCACATACGTAAGTTCATTATAATAATAAATAAATAAATAAATAAATAAATATGCTGGGACATTAACACATAGCACCATATAGTTCCATGGTAAGCTACGAGGCTTGTTTTATGGATACTAAATAGTTGATATACTACACATATATAACTTTAAATACATACATATTATAAATATAAACACCCATGACAAACATTCGTGCTCATCAAACAAATAAATGCCCCCAGCAGGATTCGAACCCGCTACGCTTAATAACGAAACGGTATACCATTATAACTAAATGGTAGTGAAAACTATATAAAACAAGAGAAAAGACAGTTGTCTTATTTCTAAAAACTATTTTATTGTCTGTACCTTCTACAGTTACGATTTCATACAATTTTTTTTCTATCCTAGGCGGTAATCATCAAGAGAAAAAAAAACCCGCTCATGTATTTGTTGTATATAGGCGAAAATATATTTAGTAATATATTTTTAATCTACCCTTAAAGGTCTAATAAAATTATTTTTAAAATTATTTTAAAGTCACAATACCTATTTAGAAAAAAATTAAATAATTTTTCAAGTATTAAGCTGCAAGGTGATTGCAATGATTGTGGGATTATAATAAACACTTGCCTCATACAAATTACACAATTTTCACATTTAGAAGACGAAGGCCTTGTACGTTATCAATTTGACTCTATCAAAAAGCCCATCCATGTCACTTTTAAATTGGCAGTACCCTTCTCTTGACATTGGCATTTACAGTATTTCAAATATTAATTTAAA
This sequence comes from Brenthis hecate, assembly GCA_951806755.1. NCBI lineage: Eukaryota > Metazoa > Arthropoda > Insecta > Lepidoptera > Nymphalidae > Brenthis > Brenthis hecate. The sequence goes on from OX638257.1 coordinate 1,326,712, forward strand.
AAAAAGAGTAAAATTTTCGGACTTATTCGCGGCTTTATTTTAATTTTTGGTTCCCGACGTTTCAAATATTTTACAGGAATCATGGCCGCAGGACTACGGTTTTAGAGTCTAAAACGTCTTTATTTATACATAGTTGTTACAGACAACTATTTTCAATCGTAATCTATACATATAATAAAATTGTAACTAAGCCAAATCTGTACATTAAATATTTTTTAGAGAATCTTATTCAAATAGACATTATTATCGATACAGAGGCCGAAATCCTATAGTTTTTAGAATTTTTATCTGTCTGTCTGTTACCGCATCACGGAAAAAGCACTGGAGGGATTTTGATGAAATTTGGTATAATGATAGCTGGTTATTCGGGTCAACATATAGGACACTTTTTACCGCGGGAAAATGTCTCATTTCCGAGAATAAATAAAAAAACTGCACTGTAAGAGTATACTAATATGTAAAACCTAAGAATTTCGTTTTTGGTCATCTGAACGCGGGCGGAGCAGCGGGAAATGCTAGTAGTTTATAAGTTCGCTAAATTAACTTTTTCTAGTATTCCAATAAAACAACCTACAGTCTTTAATGTATTAACTAAACCATATTTTCCACAGCAGTAATTCGCTTTTGCTTCAATCAGGCCCTTTTTATTCTCACGAGCGTCTCTTTAAAAACTCATGTAATAGGGTTATTCAGATATTCCACGGAGTCCAATTGACGGATGGGAGTAAATTAGCCGACACCCATGTTCATGTCGTGGAGTGATCGAGGCGATGTTGATGCGTTAAAGCGTAACAAATAAACAAACTCATTTTAAGTGGATATAAATGGCTTATGACTTGATTTAATCTATACTAATACTATAAAGAGATAAAGTTTGTGAAGAATACTACTTACATATGTATATTAATTAGTCAAACTTCGTAATATCTAAAAGAACATTATGAATAGACATACCAACATACATATTAATGTTAATAAATATTTATTGCAATTTTCACTTCTGGTATTTACTTTATGCAGAACACTTTTAGATTTTATATTTTATTTTCCGCAACAAGTCCATATTAATGGTGAAATTTGCATCGGCTTTTGAGTGAAACACAAATTAATTCTGCACTCAATTAAAATGTGTACACTTTTTTAGATGGAAAAAGTACAAGTAGTCTAAGAGACGATTGCAGTTTTTATTTACACTTACTTTTTTACAGTTTAACTTATGTTTTTACAGATTAACACGTCGTATATTGTATGTGCTAACTTATTTTATTGTATGTGCTTTTTATTGTATGTGCTATTGTATGTGGAACTACTATTTCAAATAAAACTGTCTTCTCAGTATTATTCGCGGATTTCTTCTGACTTTTTATTTCCAATATTGCTTTACAGCAAGGGAGAGACTCTCCCATGACCGTGATTGCTTTAAAGCATTTGAAACGTAGCAAATCAAAACTCTAAGCCAATCCGCAAAAAAAAAAAAATCGAAAAGATTATTTAAAATGTCAAATATTACCGTAAATCTAATAATATTACTTACTACTTTGTAGGTCAAAGGTTCGATTTCCTTATGGGACAAATATTTGATGTACTATCATCGGCCTGATATAAATATAAAACAATAATATATAGAAAAAAAATGTCGATTATATTAGAACCGTTCCCACGTAAAAAAACAAACAAACACACTTTCAGCAGTTACAACATTAGATATCCGAGGATAGGTCTAAACATTAAACCCAAGGATGAAGGAAAAGCAACTATTCGAGCAAAGTCGGTTAAATAAAAAAAAACATACTCGACAAAATTCGTGACTGTTGTCATTAAACAAACGCTAAACAAACACCAGCTGTCAAATAAACATCCACTGTAACGTAACGTAACGCAAATATTAAGGGCGAGTCACCCTTCACAGCTAAATGAACTCCATGGGAATACGTACGTATCTAAACGTCATAACTTAACTTTTTTACATTAACCGCTCGGACATTTGAATAATATTCCGTGTATTTTTTTCGTGTTATATTTTACGTGTTTTGTTGATGACTTTTACATTTCTATATGTAATAAAAATGAACTGTTATTCGCTAGTAAACAAGTCACTTAGGAAACGCTGTTTTTTTTTTTATAATTGATCGTATTGAGACTATTAATAATAAATTAGATTTTTAGGAGAAAAAAACTGGAAGTTGATCAGAAGAAAGGGGAAATTCGGGAGCAATTGAATATGCTCTTTTCTATAATATACCTAACCTTTTTGTTTGATCTAAAAGATCATAAATATACCTAATTGAAATAGAAAAAACATCGGTTGGATCAACTGACTAAAGAAAACAACTTGCTTAATAAAATTAAACATATAGTAATGTCTTCCAAATTCATGTTTTACATGCACTGTAATGACTCATTTAATCGTTGGACAGATGTCATCGGAACTTTTATGAGTTCTTTAATAAGAAAGCTGTCCCCGTTACGAAACCTTGGCAAAGACTACATATTGTAGGCAAAAGTTACTACACAAATACAATTAAAAAAAACCCATTAGAATTATACAAGAATTAAACGACAGACTAATGCCCGATTTCACCAACGACCCATAAGCTACCACCTACGTATGGGATCCCTAGCTTAAAATTCCCCTAAACTAGCCCCTAAATTAAATTTCGTCTTACGATCGTCTTTAAGCCCATATTTCGAGCACCTAAATTTAGGGGGCCTTTTAACATTTAGGTGACCCCTAGCTGTCGGTGAAACAGAAACTGTCCCCTAACAGCCCCCTAACCATGCTTAGGGGATCTCTTAAACTTAGGTGACGTTGATGAAATCGGGCATAAAACTATTAAAATTAATATCCAATACAGGTTGTATTATTAGGTAGTTTCGATGAGTTTCTCGTTCGTTAAGTTATTGTTCAACGAACTATACAAGATCAGCCATAAAAAAGTGTAAGCATTCCTGTGGAGTGCTACAGGGTTTTTTATTTTGTCCACGTTTGTTGATATTTACTTTACAATAACACGCGGTGCGCCTTACGTACAATAAATTAAGCCTTTATAAGAAGTTGAGCGATGTCGTTATCTATACTAATATTATAAAGAGGTAAAGTTTGTGAATTTGTGACGTTGTAGGGGGTAATCTCTGGATTCACTGAACCGATTTAGATGATATTTGGTGGAAGATAGTTTTAGACCCTGGGAAGGACATAGGATACTTTTTATCCCGGAAATCATCCCTTAAGGGGTTGAAAATGGGGATGAAAGTTTGTATGGGGAATCAACTTAGGGACGAAGCGACCGAGCGAAGCGAGGGTGAGTCGCTAGTTGTATATATTTAAGTGCATTGGCAAATTCCTACCATCTAGAAAGACATTCTGAGAAGAACGTGCATAAACCTGACAGTTGCTCTTTTTTTTAAAAAAAAAAACACTCGTCAGATTAAACAAAATACTTAGGTATATTGAGGAAAGTATATAATCAAGAGAAGCAGGGATTATATATAAATAAACTAAGCGAGCAGAGCCGGTAGTAAAAGCTAGTAATTACAATATATTAAATATATTTTTCACCGTGCATAAAGATTCAAAGTTCTGATTGCAAGTCCACGCACGAACAGTCATTTCATAATGTACGGCGCTTTAAAATATTGTATGAATTTAAACCATCCAGGACCTAAATCCAATTTACTTTCAATAGTCACGATAAAAATAGAATGTGTAAATGTGACGTATTCATTTTATATATATATATATGTGTGTGTATTTTTGATATGTAACTATATGTATGTATAGAACTGACGACTCATCCTAGCTCCGCTCGGGCTCGTCATTAGTTACATTTTAAGGTTTAGTATAGATTTCTCAGAGATGAGATATTTTCTCGCAGTAAAATGTATCCTATATGTTGACCAGGATAACAAGCTATCATCATACCAAATATCAAAATCTGTCCAGTTGTTTTCTCGTCATGCGTTCCCAGACATACAGATAAACAAAAATTCTAAAAACTGCTCAATATGTTATCTATACATATAAATAAATTCCGAGTCATTATTGTCGATACAAAGGCCGAATCTATAGTTTTAGAATTTTTGTCTGTCTGTCTGTCTGTCTGTGATCGTATCATGAGAGAGCCACCGGACAGATTTTGGTGAAAGGTATGATGATAGATGGTTATCAGGGTAAACATATACGATACTTTTTAATGCAGAAAAATATTTCACCTCTGAGAAATCTATACTAAACCTTAAAACGTAAGTAGGGACGAACGCGAGCGGAGCGAGGGTGAGTCGGTAGATAATATTCGTGTAGATATAATAGCAAAAATTGTATGAAATGGCGCACCGAGCAGTAGACAATAATGTCGATATGTTTTGAAAGATATCACCGAAGTCTATGAATTATTTAAGCTCCCAGGCACTAGAAGCGTCACAGATTTGCGAATTTTCATGTTCATATTTCAAATAAAACCAATTTTCGGATTTTTTCACTGAATAATTTTGATATTTGGTACCCAACCTTTTAAAAAACTTTACTATGCGTTATAATAACTTCTAACTAAATAAGCCACACCGACTTTACTTTAAAAGTTTAATATTATTTCGCCATTAAAAATGGCCTTACTAAAATCAGTTGACAGTACAAATAAAAAACATTTACCTACACAAATCCACTGCTTTAGAATTCGGTCAAAAATAAATGAGTATATTTGTCGGTTCTTCTATCACGGAACATCGGATTGACGTGATTATTAGCATACAAATAGTATGTAGGTCGGAGTATGTTGAAAAAACTTATTATGCCCATACAAATGATTCCTGTAGGCATAAATATGCAAGTTACAGTCTTAAAATACAGAAAAATATATATAAAAAAGAAAAATTGACAAGCTGTGAAGCATAATACTTTCTTAGATTTACGCGAATATTTGAAATTTTAAATAAAATTATCTTTTCGAATTTTTTCGCGGATTTAGTTGGATTTTCGGTTCCCGACGTTTCGAATACTTTACAGCATTCCTGGTCACGGGAGAAACTGACGTATCAGATGTCTCGAAGGTAAAGTTGTTACAGACAGCCTACCCACAATTAACAAAATGAAATTGCACCAATTACCTTACCATATTTTTTAACTTTAAACATTTTTATAATTTTAATTAGTTTTATAATTGAATATGGAATATTATTTATTTAATTTTTACTGATATTATTATAATTATTACAATTTTCAAAATATTAATTAGTAATCTATATTTAGTTATTATATTTATAACCATAAAGAAAAATATAAAATATAGTATTGATTATTTAAGCCATATAATTGTTCTATGTGTAATTTAAATAGTTAATATCCTTAATTAATTTTGACTATTTATTATGTCACACTCCAGCCCTTCAACAATCTCCACACAAAAATATCACGCCAAACCGTCACTCTGTTTCGATGTGAAAGAAGGACAAACAAACAAACACACTATCACATTTAAAGTATTAAGTATGGATTATTAGAATAAAATAGAAACATTTATACTATGAGTGTATAATTCTCATATAAATTTTCAACGCAATATGTAGCTACCTACATGTGCTGTGAAAGGACACACGATTTATAAACGTAATATGTACGGCTATTGGAAAACGTACGAATGAATCTACGTTTGCATATTTCAAATCCATTCGCTGTTCAAATTGATGTTTGAACGCAAAATCAATTACGCGGTTACTGTGAAAAGCTTTGATTATAACATACTTTGTGTATCATGGGGTAGTACGTTTGCGGTGTCTTTGTTAACCGACTTTAGAAGTAAAAGCAAAAGTGTTTGAACTGTGGAGAGTATTTTATATGAATAAATATTAATATTATATTACAATTTTAAAATCAAAGAAAAAATCTTATTGAAATAGTCATTATTATCGATACAGAGGTCGAATCTATAGTTTTTAGATTTTTTGTCTATCTGTTTGTCTGTTTATCAGTCTGTATGTCTAGGAACGCATCACGAGAAAATCACTGGCGAATTTTGATGAAATTTCGTATGATGATAGCTGGTTATCCGGGTCAACATATAGGATACTTTTTACTGCGCGAAAAACCAGGGACGAACTCGAGCGGAACCAGAATGAGTCGTTAGTAAATAATAATATTAACATAATTGCTCTACTTTGTAGAGTTATATTATAAAGAGATATAATACGAAAGAGCTGTTGGCGTCTGTATATAGGTAATATAGTAAATACAAAAGACACCTATAGTCACGCAAGCGAGTGAAGCGATGGTAAGTTACTAGTATAATTTTGAAATCTATCACAGAACAACAATACATATTTTTTATTCCCGTCGTTTTTTTGGATTCACAAGCGAATAAAAATGCCTGCACCATTGCCACTAACGAACTAAGCCATTACAAGTGAGCGATATAAGGCATGAGATATATGTATGTATGTACATAAACTAACATTCAAAAAAATAATAAATATATATAATACTTTTATAGTACTCGATTAATATATTCAGTAAATTCATGGTGAAAATTAGTATGTATTAAAAAAAAAAACAAATGCGAGCAAAGCCGAAAGCAAGACTTAGTTTTAGAATACAAATCGAGCCACAAATTGCTCTAAAATGGTCTGGTTTCAAATTCAACACTCAAGTGTAAGGGACGGAGAAATATGAATGTATTCATGAAGTTATTCTTGAAATGGATTCGACCTAATTGATATTCTAATTTTATATGCATTTGTGTAGACATTTATTATAATAAAAAAACATATAATATGTATCTTAAATAATAAAAATATATATAAAAAATAAAAATCAAGTGCCGTTCGTTAGTCTTGCTAAAACTCAAAAACGGCTGGACAGATTTGAATAATTATTTTTTATTTTGTTAGGGGAGTGTTAGGGGTGGTTTACGTGTAAAAAATAGGGAAAGCCCAAAAAACAAAACAGCTGAATAATCGAAAAGTTTAGAATTGCTTATTTTGTATGGTAATCGCTAACCGTTAACACGTACCTAGGGAGGAACCCGAGCGAAGCCAGGGTGAGTTGTTTGTTAAGAATGTATTGTTATTGATCTTCGAAACTTCCAATCTGACTTGATTTTTTTTTAAATTTAACTTATAGAATCGAAGGAGGTTGTATCTTATAATATTAAATGAGCAGTTCTTGTATATACGAGTATGTATGTATATAAATTTATTTCGTGCGTTTCGGAAATAGTTCTAACGATTTAGATTAAATTTAGTATTTACGTAAGGTTTTGTTTTTTAAGTTCATTATCTCGTATATAGGTGTCTTTTCTGACAAAATGCAATTTTATACCTTTCCTGAAAACAAAAAAAAACGCCGAACGAAGATCGGTAGCCCAGATACTAATATTAAATGAGCAATTCTTGTATATATATAAATTTATTTCGTGTATCCCGGAAACGGCTTTAGCGATTTGGATCAAATTTTGTATTTAGATAAGGTTTTGCTTATACTATATATATATATATATATATATATATATATATATATATATATAGATTGTTTTTTATACTATATATATAGATGTACTTTCTAAAAAAACGCATTTTTTACCTTTTCCAAAAAACACCCAGTGAGGCTCGGTCCATAGGTTATATATTATACTCGTAGGATCTGGCATCAATCAACGATCCTTAGGAGCAGAGTAATCTTTGTAAAATTATAAAGCGGTAAAGTATTGAGCTTGTGCGGTTGTCGGGGGTAATTTCTGGATCTACTGAATCGATTTAGATGGAATTTGGTAAGAAGATAGTTTGAGACTGGAAAGGACATAGGATACTTTTTATCCCGAAAATCGTCCTTAAAGGCGGTGGAAGATTCAATTAGGAAGCAAGCCAGGGACGAACCCGAGCGAAGCGAGGTTGAGTCGCTAGTTAGAGATGAACAGACTAAGTGACATGAGCATTAATTATTTATAAAAATGAAATTAAATCTAAGTACGATTATTTTTTTTACTTCACGAGGATTGTACACGAGATATTGTATACATTTTCAAATATTTCATTCAAAAATGTCACATTCTTTGAAAGGATAAAGGACACCCATAAATATGCAAGTCCAACTCGTACTTGGCCGGTTTTGTGTTCTATATAATATCTATTGCATTAATATATATTTTTTTAATATTTATTTAGTTAATATATTTAACAACAGTTAGCAAAACTATTTTAGAATAAGAAGCAGTAGGTGTATAAAAAGAAACGTTTCTGTATCTAAGGCGCCATTTCTGTATTCGTCGCGTGCAGTCTATTTTGCGCTTCAATGCACCGTAGCGCGATATACATATATGTAATTTAATTTAAAATAACAAATCATCCCCTTTTTATTTGTCTATTAGTCGTCTGTTATATTAGCTGGCCGTGGGTTCTATTCCCGTACAAAGTACATATTAAGTTAGTGTACAAAAGTTAAGTAATATAACAGTCAGCTGGCATCCATTATTATCTATTAAATCCCACATTAATAAAAATAAAAAAAAATACAAAGAATTTCAAAACGGCAAAATTTTTTGTGCAGACACACATATTATGAGTATTACCATAAGTATTTTTATTTCGATTTTTCAATATTATCGATTTGATTCGATATTTTCGATTTTTTATTTTTTTTATACCTCAATATATAGTCGAAATACCTATACGTAGTTGTTTTACCTAAATTTAAATATTAATATTTCATTAAAAAGGTCATCATGCTAAAAATTAAAGAAAATATTAACTTTATAATACAAAAAAAATAATTTAAAACAAGCCTTTTAACAAATTCCAACTAGGCAACATAAGCTTAACCAATTATGATAGTGTTTTTACTTTGAACGTATGGAACAACTCAAGTGTAAAACGACACTAGTCACCAATAGAAGTCTATCGACAACAAGAGACGCGATGCATTCGAGCGAGAAATTGACCGAACGCTTTGTGTAAAATATCACTCGTTTTTTTTAAAAAAACTACTTTTTAATTAAAATTAACTTTTTAGATTTTTACGCAGATTCATTTTGAATTTTATCGGGTGTCGTGATGTCTCTCCCGTGACCGATTGCTGTAAATCATTCGAAACGTCGGGAACCAAAAATCAAAAATATAATCCACAAAAAAATCCGAAAAGATAGTTAGTTTTATTTAAAATTAGTGGCTTGCCGTATCGTATACGTTTATTTTTTTGAGCGGAACCCTAATTGTGTTTCTAAAATAAAAGTAGCCTAAGTTATAACATCAGCTACCTGCCAGTGAAAGTCCCGTCAATATGGGTCCAGCCCTTTCGGAGATTGGCCAGAACAAATAGACAAGACGTCTACAGACAAAATAAAAAAAAATGCGTTTTTTCTTATAAATACCGTACCTTTATGTATAATTTATATGCATCTAGTTAAAAGCTGTTATTTCGACATTACAAATAGCCACTTCCATTTTATTTATTTATATAGATGTCAAATATTAGCGTAAGAAGAAAGTCTATTTCTAAGAAAGTATTAATTTTTAACTACTTAATAAGTTACACCGACCAAAACTTACTTTAAATGTAAATGTGTACATATATTGTATACTGAATATTACATTTATTCACGTAACATATAGGCACTTAGAATTCGTAGCTTTGCCCTTTGGTCTGAGAAAAGATCGCTAGTTTTATTTGAACTATGAGAATAGTGATGTTCTACTTCTTATTTTATTACTCAATATATTACAACATGAAAATATGTTTGTTAGTCTGGCTGTTTGTCTCTTACCTTACCTCAGTAACGTGGCACTTGATAGACGTGATTTTCTCTTCATATAAAACAGTGTGTTTGTACACTATCTATACATATGTATAGATAAGTTTGTATATTAGAAACTAAGAAGCAATAAAATGAAAAAGATTACACACGCGGTAACATGAAAGTTGCCTCGATACCGTCTAAAATTTAAAAAGTTTTAGAGGCTTGTACAGAAGTTACACCGAGACTAGTTCGGAATTCCTTCGAACCGCCAACAACTTGTCACCCACTTACACACAAGTAACTTATTTGAGATAAGAGCACTAATTGATAACGTAACATTGTCTTATAAACTTAGATTTTATCCAGTTTACGGTTGTTTCGAACGAAGTAATTTTTGAACAAGTCCATAAATATTGACGACGTCACGTTTGGCTCAGTTTGTAGTGACCGTACTTGCCGTGCCAACGGTTGCGGGTTCGAATCCCGCTGGGGGCATTCATTTGTGCGATGAGCAAGAATGCTTGTACTCCAGTCATGGGTGTTTATACTTATAATATGTATGTATTTAAAGTTACATATGTGTAGTGTATCAACCATCCGGTATCCATAACACAAACCTCGTAGCTTACCATGGAACTAGATGGTGCTGTGAACATATTTATATTTATTGTATTCATGTATAAAGTACTATTTATTCCCAAGGAGGGTTTTCGTCAGGCAGGCGGCCGGTCGTAAAACTTTTGCCAAATCCTATGAGCAGTACAGAAGATGTACTGCGCCGAACCCAAATGATTGGGAAACGGGCAGGGAGATGCTGACGTTGAATTATACTGGGTGACTGTTGTGAATTGAATTATACTGGGCGGTGTTGACTGTTTAATTATATTGGGTGAAAAAAAGTGTTTGTCGCATATAAAATCAGTGTGAAAAGTGTAAGTTAATTGCAAAAAAAAAACCAAAAACTTATATATTTTTCTTAATTCGTCTAAATCTTACTATTGAACTTATTCTTAGCCTACATTAATTAAATATCATTTAATTATACCTCAAAACTCGCACAATGCCAAAAACTATTTTTTTTTATACGAATACATATATGTACGATGATATACATAATATAGTACTTTATTAAACTCCAATCACACCATATTAATTCTTAAAAGGAAGACAGAGAAAACAAAAAAACTCATCTTATCTGTCTCTTTTTCGCTAGTGTTGTACTCTACGCTACATTTTTTTTAAGCAGTAAGAGACCTCAAAGTCTACCAATGATCAATGGCAATAAATTTTTTTACCTAAAACGGGAAGTGAATCTAAAATTTATTATTTAAGAAAATAAGTTCAAACTCACTGTAGGGCTGTGGTCGTCCGCCGGTGTACTGGGGTGACTGTAGCAATGGAGCGCTCCTTTGCGTTGGCTGGACATCTTCTGACACTGGAAGAGATGAAATATGTATAGGTAAATAAAATGAATGTGCAAAACCTTGAGAACGATGCTAAATATGCTTGAAATAGATATAGACTACGTCAATATCTACACATTACATATACTTTAAAAAAGTATAATAATAAAAATATATTCACAATAGAAGACATCTTGTAACATACACACAGACACATAAGATACTTAATGTTGAACATAGACGTTCCTAACTTTTTAGCAATCTTTTTCATCGAAAAAATAATTTATACCAGTGTATAAATGAACGAGTCACTTTAAAAAAAATATTTTCCTATGGCTAATATTTATTTCTGCAAACTGGACTAATGCTTTTTGTTACAAAACCTCTAAAAATCTATCAAAACGCTCTTACAATTATAAATTCATTCCTACATAATCATTGCACTAAATGGGGATTCTGGATGTTGATATCTATCTTATTTCTAGAATAGATACGTGTAGCGTTAAAAATAAAAATATTTTTTTTTTTTATAGTACATTGGTTATTGGATTTTTTTGGACACAGTATATTCTATTTAGATTATAAGTTTGTATCTTCTGTGTGCCTTTGACAAAAAATATATCATGATTTTAGCTATAGCTACAAAAAAATCATAATCATATATCAACTAAAAATGCTTAATCCAAATGAAACTTCAAATGCACACTATTCAAGTGTTATTTTCACGCAAATGTTCTAATTTAAAGTTGATCTAACTAATCTATACGAATAATACTGTCTTATATTTATGCGATTTTAAATAAAACTATCTTTTTAAGTCTCTTCCGTGACCATGATTGCTGTAAGGCGAGAAACGTGGGGAACCAAAAATCAAAATTAATCCGCGAAGAAATTCAAAAAGATAGTTGTATTTAATCCATACGAACTATACTATATTTTATAGTTTAAAAATAGCAGTAATATTGCCATAAAAATGAGAAAGAAACTAAAAATAAGGGGAAAAGAAACGATTTCACTACAACAAAGTTTAGATGAGAAAACTAAAAACACAGATAAAAAAAAAACAAAAAAAAAAACGAACATGCTAAACAAAAATTGTAAAAAAAAACTAAGCAACTACTACTAACTAAGCTAGGAGCTTCATTAAAGTAACTGGGCTAGCATTAACGATCACAGCTCAATTATAAAATGTCGAACAAATTTGAACGTTAACACACAACATAATAGGATTCAATATTGCATTCACCTAACTTACCGTGATTTCAACCGTCGGTATCTTCGCGTTGAACATCCCACCGTCACTTCCCTGCACATATAAAAAAGACGAGACCACTCTTTATTCAATCGTTTTATTCTCCTTTAAAAACCCCATGGTTTTATTTAACATAGCGTCAACGGTGCATGCCAATTTCGCCATAGTCAAAGCTACAAAATAACGATACTAAACAAAAATGTATATATATCCGTTGTCATTCCTCTGACTGTCTGTGTGAGACATTTTAGTGTCGTGTTTGATGTTTTTGCATACGTTTCTTCATATTGATGTGGTTTTTAAATATATATTTTTGATTTGATTCTTCACGTTTTTTTTATCTCTCTATATAATATTTTTTAAGAGTGTGTCTGTCTTTAGTTTTATATGTGCATAGAAGATTCGATATAACAATATTTATTGGTTATAATATCTTGTACATCGAAGCTCGGGTTAGGTTCACCAAAAGTTGCCACGTGTCGATACAAAATATAATATACTAAGTATACTAAGCTTTTAAGCTCTCTTTTCGCAGCACGCAAAGCTCAGTCATTGAAACAGTTTAAAAAAAAGCGTTAATTACGACTACGGTCGATAACGATTTTTACATCGCTTTGTGTTTGGTCAACCTCCCCTTCGCCTCATGTGTACATCTGTATGTTAATATACACTGTAGTGGATGCATTAAGAACTATGTAGAAAAAGCTAGACAGTATAAGTGACAAAATAAGTTTTAGAAGAGAAAAGCACGTGCTAACGTTTCAGTAAGAATAATCGAGTAAATATCGATTTTTATCCAATCAAATCAAAGGGTTAAATCATAAATTTTTAAACACTCTGAAACATTAACACTCATGTTATAGTGATCGTAAGCAATACATACCAGATATGGAGTGCAGAAAGCTTTGCTGTACCTAAATCGGTAAAATTTGTGTTCTATTCGGTCGATAACAATTCGATATTTACAGTAGACCTAAAATTTTATTAATGAAATGCTTATACCATATTTCGGGATGGAAATTATTCATCAAAAATACCATCTCATACACCCTTTTTGAAATCGGCCAAAAATGACAACAACCTACAAGAGGCTGTGACGAAATTTGTTATCGACCAAACACAGTGTGCAAAGCTGAAAAGTATAATATGCATTTGTTCAAACAGTTTTCAAATGATGAAGTCAAATGATGTTTTAAAGAACAGTGTAAAAGTTATTTTAAATAAAACTATCTTTTCGAATTATTTCGTAGATTTATTTTGATTTTTGGTTCCCGACGTTTCGAATGCTTTACAGCAATCATGGTCACGGAAGAGACTCTCCTCCTGAATCAAAATAAATCCGCGAAAAAATCCGAAAAGATAGTTTTATTTAAAATGTCAAATATTCGCGTAAATCTAAGAAAGTATAAGTGTAAAAGTTAAATATATATATTGTTCTTAAAGCAAAGTAGGTAAATGAAACATGAGTTGAGTCTAAGCACTTTCCTAAGAACTCAATATCAGTCTATAATATAATTATAATTTATTTAATAAGTTCGGAAGGATTTTCCATTACATATTCTTGCTAACAGCTTTTAACTGAAAGATGTAATATTAGGTTAAAGCTTTTAAATAGAAGCTTGAATATTGATGTAAGTACGATGTGAGGAAATTATCTTGAATTCATTTTGGTATATTAAATACATACGTCGCCTTATATGTATTTATGTTTATATACGTAAATAAATACGTATACGAGGTCTAATAAATTGATATATGTACTAGAAAAGTCCACTAAGCCAGTGATAGCTCGATGGTAGCGTGCTCGCTTAGGAAACCGAGTGAAGCGGGTTCTCATGTGTCGGGTTTTCATGTGCGAATCATTTCCAACATGATTACCACTCGTCTTACGGTGAAGGAAAACATCGTGAGAAAACCTGCATGTCTGAGAGAATCCAGCAAGTTTTCGAAAGACATATGAAGTCCGCCTGCACTTTGCCAGCGTGATGGACCATGACCCGCTCCCCCTCATATTGAAGGGAGATCCATGCCCAGCAGTGGGACGTAAAAAGGGTTGAATGCATGTTCTAGAAAAGGTCAAAAATTACAAAAGTTGACCAGCGCCTCTAGTTTCATCAAAAAACACATGAAATGGTTGTATTAAAAATAAAGGATCCGTAAATAGAAACAGAGTCGCGGACAAAAGTTAGTTTCAATATGAGTGGAAATTCATAGTGTATTTCACGTGCACGAGAAAATTCCTCGGAAGAAACCTTGTTGTTGGTTTCCTTCGAGTTTTAGCTTCTGAGAAACTTAGTTACGTACATTTAAGTTTTAATCAACGAGAGTTACAGAAATATTATGCTTTAGATTAAGGCCATATTGTGTTTTAATAATAAAGTAAAACTAAATAATATTCATGGAGAAGATTTTGTTCTGATATAAGGTTTAAAATATTTAAGTAGATAAGTGTTAAGTTGGCTTTACGCTTTTAAGATCGCTAGCTTAGTGATTTATATGAGAACTAGCGATTCACCCTCGCTCCGCTCGGGTTCGTCCCTGCTTACATTTTAACGTTTAGTATAGATTTCTCAGTATTTTCCCGCAGTAAAAAGTATCCTATATGTTGATCCGGATAATCAGCTATCATCATAACAAATTTCATCAAAATCCCTACAGTGATTTTTCCGTGAAGCGATCACAGACAGACAGAAAGACAAGACAAATATTCTAAAAACTATAGATTCGGCCTCTATATCGATAATAATGATTATTTCAATAAATTTAGATTTTTTTGGATAGTAATTACGATTTTGGAGTATATGGGAATATACCTAACAAAGCCGTAACAGAATGTATGTATGTACAATGTGCATACATTGACATGTTACATGGTGTTCAATAAACAAAAATATATCTGCAAAAGCCTTCAAACGGTATAAAGGCATATCCACACGAGTATATCTCGTATAAATCTCCTTTTAGGTGTTATTTAGCATTCTCTTTGGCACAAGGGAAGTGGTAAATTCGAATTCCTTGTCTTCTATGGGTCGAATTCCATTTGGAGTCTCATTTCAGTCGTGTGCGCTAAATTTGAGATATTGAGACGGAATACGGTTTGTTCTTGTTGAACAATATTGGATTTATTGGCAATTTAAATATGATCAGGACGCTTTAGGTTTCAGTTTTATTTGGACTAACTATCATACTATGTCTCAAATATTGCTTGAATATTCATCGATTTTAGAATCGCCTGTCAAAATTTCACCATAGTGTCAACACAAAAATTATATTTAAAAAAAATCGACGTACGTATAAGTGTGTAAGTTTGTATGAATATATGTATGTATGTTATTCCTTTACGCTGAAACGGCTGGGCTGATTTGGATGTACCTAGAGTAACTCATAGTGTACTTTTTTTCGAATGCTTTAGAGGAATCATGCCCCGTGACCATGATTGCTGTAAAGCATTGATCTGTGTGGATCGCAATAATGACAGTAATTCTGATTATTATATATTTTTGTCTATATTTTTTGTCTATAAAGGTAGCAATAGTGTTGCTCAATATTTCAACTTTAATTAATAGCAATCTAAATTAATATTTTTAATTTTTAATATTCTTTATGGTATACTCGTACATAATATAATAATAGCAACACTAAATAATATTAGTAATTAATAAAGTTTTTTAAAAATTGTAATCTAATAATAATAACAGTAAAAATTAAGTAAATAATATTGCTATATTTAATTACAATATTTATTAAAAATTTTAAAATGTTTAAAAATAAAAATATTGTAAGGTTACTTTATTGTCATTTTTTGAATTTTTGAAATCATTTTTGTAAAATAGTGGGTAGGCACTGTCTGTAACAAGTACCTATGTGTTTCAGACGTCTATAACCTTAGTCTCTCCCGTGACCATGATTGCTGTAAAGCATTCGAAAGGTCAGGAACCAAAAACAAAATAAATCCGCGAAATAATCCGAAAAGATAGTTATATTTAAAATGTCAAATATTCGCGTTAATCTAAGAAAGTATTAATATAATGTTGTTATTAAAACAAGAAAATTTCATTGAACAAAATATTTTAAAGGGTATAGTCTTGCTAGTACGATTTATTCAATGTTTTGACAGCGACGTCAAATTCAAGCCGTGGGCGGGATGTGGGCTGAAAGCTTATGGTGCATAATACTTCACAATTACCTAGAAGCTGTTCAATGGTATTTTAATTATAACTATATTTTATAATTTCAAATGTTATGTTGTATCTATATTCTATACTAATATTATAAAGAGGAAGGATTTTTTTGTTTGTTTGTACCAAATAAGCTCCAAAACCACCGGACCGATTTAGATGAAATTTGGTGGGATAGTTTTTATCCCGAAAATAATCCCTCAAGTGGGTGAAAATGGGGATGAAAGTTTGTATGGGGAAATCAACCAAGGGACGAATCCGAGCGAAGTGAGGTAAGTCGCTAGTAGGTATTATAGAAGCTTCTCTTTATTAAGATTATATATAAATGTGAAGTATGTTAGTTTGTGTTTCTGCATAATTTATGGGTTGTGACATTATGACTCTTAATTCGGATATATCGATTGATTCTCGTGAAATAGTAATCTGGGATGGATGGTGATGGAAGTATCTCCAATGCCCATGATTGTTGTAGATCCTTCGAAACGCAGGGAACAAAATATCGAAATAACCCCCCAAAAAATGCGAAATATCTAAGAAAGTAATTATTAATAATGATCTGATAAAAAAGAAGTAAGAAAAAGAAAAGGCGGGTCATAAAAAGTTTATAATATTATAGGCAAAGTATTAAATAATTACTAACAATAAGCAATTTTGCATTAATTCATTAAATACATCGATTTTTAGGCACAATTTTTAATTTGAGGCATCAAGTTGTGAATAAAACACATCCATTTAAAAACAACAAAATAAAAAGGTCAATGTAAAACTTTCAACTAACAATCACGTTTAGAACTAAACCTTTTGAGTTAGTGTAGTGTTAAAAAAATAGTGTAATCTAGTGAAAGTAATAATATTATAGTGCTACCAATATAGAACACATGAACAAAGTGTCTTCGCCTTAACTAGAGACTTTAAGAAAAGTGCCATTGGACACATTCTTAGATATTTTATTTTATAAAACTAAGTTAAAGTTAAATTATTCATTAGCCTTGTTGGTTAGATCGTAATAATATTAGGTTACAATATTTTAGTACTGTTACCTAGAAAAAAAAACTAACAATCACGTATGTAACTGTAAAAATATACTATGTTCATATATTCTAACGCCGCATTATTTATTCTCGAACGACCCGCGTCGGCCCCTTGTAGGATCGAGTTATACGAACAATTTGTTGGTTTTTCGATCCTTCCACGATCGCAGGCTATCAATCGCTCTGATACTTAACCTAGGACATAAAAATAGTATTTTTAACCTGCACTATACAATTCGTAGGCAGCGGTGGGATGTGATAGCCCAGTGGCATCATGCTCGCTTGATAAACCAAGTGAATGGTGTTAAAAAACAGAGTCTCGTTCGTACTTATGATATTTTCATGTGAGAATCATTTTCACCATGAACTGCCACTTGGCTTTCAGTGAAGAAAAGTCGTGAAGACATCTATCTGTAAGTCCGAGAGAACCTAATTAGTTTTTGAAAGATTTGTATATTAAAAATAAAACATATACTTATACGTCTATATAGCTGATTACTTGTAAAAATTTTAACATAATAATAAACATATTCTCCCATAAAATGTTAGCGGCCAACTTCCCATCCCGTCGATGACGCTTGAGCGTTACAACAAAGTACGAGTATTTGATCTGCACTTATACTACGGCTTTTTGATTTTTCACTGTAGAGTATTTCCCATATCTTATTTTAAGTCATTTTAGTAATAATTTTTGTTTATTATTTTTAACTCGCGACTTTCTCTGGTTTCGTTTGGATGCGCCCGTGGATGGCTAGAAGACTTTCTATCTACATATCTAGAAGTATATCTTTGTAGGAAATTTCATCTAAATCCGTCCAGCCAGTAACAAACATAAGAAATAAACACACATATAGCTAATCTATAATAAGCTTTCGCACCTATAATATCTAATAATGTCCTCGACGGCGGCCAATCTCATTTAATCTACATTTTACTGCGAGAAAATATCTCATCTCTGAGAAATCTATACGTAACGTAACGGTGAGTCGCTAATAATGATTATAAAACGAATTTTATAATGTTAATAATCATTATACATAACTCTCCCAAACAAATACACAGGAAAGACATTTTGTCAAGTACAATATAAATCCTGTAAAAAATGGCATCTATACATTTCATATATATGAGAACCCTTTGGGTTCACATTACATCGACACCGGAAACACAATACGCGTATATTGGTCGGTAAAGTTAATACTGCATGTTGTCAATTCAAAGGTATTCTTCGAGAATGTTCTCGATATTGAATCGAACTTCGAGCTTTTAACCGATTTTTAAAATAAAGTATATATATATATATATATATATATATATATATATATATATATATATATATATATATATATATATATATATATATATATTATGTACCTACGTGTTTAGCCAAGGACATTTTATTTTTATGATAATTTTATGATACGATAAGGCATAGTCACTTATCAAAGTTAACATTATGTAAATATAAATAACCCGAATTACAAACACTATTACCATATTAATTACATATACCGCCAAGTTAATTAGACATTTAACATAAAAAAGCCTAAAATGTAATGTAAGAGTGATATTCAAGAACAAAAAAAATATGTTTCATGGCGGAATACTGCGGGTAAGTCAAATTATGTAGTATTTAAGATACTCGGAAGAATTGGTAATTCAAGCTACCATTTAAACTATATACAAAATTGCAAATTTAACTTTATCTTCAAAAAGTTGCGGGAAATATTTATTTTTATGAGCTTGAGAATTTTAAAATTTTTAAGATTCACTTAATGTTCAAAAAGTTAGCATCATTGCATACCAGTTTATGCGAAACAAATAGTACCCACGGTAGTTACTCCGACTAAAAGGAGGATATGTTATAACCCCTTATATAAGCTACTAATATAAATTTCAAATTTCATTTATATTTGTTGAGCCATTGTCATTACCGTAGTCCATGAAGTACTAACAAACACACAGAGGTAGATTTACAAACTTTTGCATTTATCTACATACTCTACTCGGATGCGTCCCTACTAATATTAGCCTGTGTCAATACACAGGCTAATATTAGGTACATGGAGTAATTTCCATCATAAAATGTATCTGAATACTAAATTTCATCAAAATCCGTTCAGCCGTTTTATCGTAAAGAAATAACAAACATACACACAAAAAACTTTCTCAAACTATACTAATATTATAAAGAGGTAAAGATTGTGAATTTGTGAGTTTGTGACGTTGTAGAGGGTAATCTCTGGATCTACTGAACAGATTAAGACGAAATTTTTTGGGAAAAACATAGGATACTATTTATCCCGGTAATCATCCCTTAAGGGGGTGAAAATGGGAATTAGAGTTTGATAAAAGTACGATTGATAAAAATTCCCGACAACAAAAAGCATTTCTTGTATATATTAATACTAAAAAGTAAAATTCCATATTATTTTAAAACATTTTGTTAGAAATATTGCAGTCCACAATAGTTGTTCGAATTATTCAGTATCCACTTCAGTGGAACAATGCAAATAATAATATATCTAAACCCACATCGGTGTCGAGTTCAGTTCCTATTGCCTGACAGAGAGAAATCGTAGAAGCGCGATGTGTGAAGACGATATCTATTTGAAATGTCGTATTGTTTATCTTATTTACATGTTGAAATACCTGAGAACTTAGACAAGAAACAAGATATAGCTAGCTATCTATAATCGATATCGCTACTGGAAGCCCAAAAATGTACAGTAAGCGTTATTAAATCACTTATTTCCATATATGATTTAGTTATGTCGTTATCGATTGAATGAAGTAAACTTGTATCGATTCAAGAAAGTGTACGTTCTGCTTATGCCTTTTTGATAACTAAAGCTTTATAATTTCCTCTAGGCCGAATTCTCATTGATATAAGTCAGATGCGCAGGAGATATATAGATATAGTGCAGGTACGAGGCACGAGGGTGAAACACCGCCAATCTCCCAACACCGGGCTGTCACTGAGAATATCTTAACAGAAACACTCAGTAATTAAACTTTGCCCGACCCGCGAAAAAGCTTTATATGATTCGTCTTCGTCTCAGCCCAAACACGTCCACTGCTGGACATAGGCCTCCCCCAAAGATTTCCACGACAACCGGTCTTGCGCCATCCGCATCCAGTGGACTCCAGCGACTTTGACCAAGTCATCGGTCCACCTTGTGGGAGGCCTGCCCACGCTTCGCCTTCCGGTACGTGGCCGCCACTCGAGAACTTTCCGTTCCCAACGACCGTAAGTTCTACGAGCGATGTGCCCCGCCCACTGCCACTTGAGCTTGGATATTCTGAGGTCTATGTCGGTGACCTTGGTCCTTCTGCGTATCTCCTCATTTCTAATTCGATCTCGCAGGGAAACCCCGAGCATAGCCCTTTCCATTGCTCTCTGTGTGGCCTTGAGCTTTCGTATGAGGCCCATCGTGAGCGGCCACGTCCCTGTGTCGTATGTCATTACTGGCAACACACACTGGTCGAAGACTTTTGTCTTGAGACACTGCGGTATTCGGGACGAGAGGATGTTGCGTAGTTCAGTTATATGATTAATATGAGTGAAATTTCATACCACTAGTACAAGTAGAAAGTCATATGATAGTGCTCATTAAATCAAGGATATAATTTATAAAAGGGGTTAATAATTATATTTTTCTGTTACCAATTTTTCGGTTTCGATTTCGATTTAATTACTTACGTCCAGATAAAAAAAAACGTGCTCAACCCGAATAACTATTATAAAATTAAAAAGGCCAAAACTTACGAGTAAATCTGAAAAGCATAGGTATTCTTGAATTTTTGTAAGGCACGTGAGACTTTCAATTTTTCATAACAAAACGCGTTATCGTCCTTTATTTACGAGCGCTTTTAAATACTCCGCGCCTAGTTACGGCGTTATTTCATTAAAAGTTTTAATGAGCGGGCCCCGTTCGCGATGACCCTAATAGCATTATAGGAGTGCCAGCTAAGGTTTCACCAGTTACGATATTATGCTTATTTACAATATGTTTGGAAAGTTAAAATACGGAGAAAATGTGTATGTTTGTTTTTTCAAACATTTCTAACGTTAGAGAAGCAATTTTTTTGCTAATAACTCGTAGTAGTGTGACAAGTTGAATGAAAGGTATCTCTTAGTGATCAGGACTTCAAAGGTGGAAGGAAGCTTACTCAATGGAAGCTAAGCTATCCATACTAATATTATGAAAGTTTCTGAGGATGGATGGATGGATGGATGTTTGTTACTCTTTCACGCCAGAACGGCTGAACAAATCTGGATGAAATTTGGCACAGAGATAGATTATAGTCTGAAATAGCACATAGTTTCTATCCCGGAAAAATGTACGGTGCCTTTTGTTAAAAATAGTGGGATAGATTTGTTTTTGTCTTAGAACCAACCGGAAGTGAAACGAGGATGAGCCGGTAGTTATTAATAAATATATGCAAAAGCTTGTAAGTATATGTATACATATGTGGAAAATTTACTCCGTCACGTTGAAATGGCTAGACGGATTTAGATGATATCTAGTACACAGATAAACTATGCTCTGGAATAGCATATAGTCTACTGTTAAAAAAATGTCAAAAGGTGACGTTAACGATATCCATATTATATTTATACCATTGCTTCACTGCTGGGCACGGATCTGCTGTTTTGCGAGAGGGATCAGATTATAGTCCACCACGCTTTCCAAATGCGTGTTGAAGGACTTCTTATGTCTTTAAAATTGTTAGGTTCTCTCAGACATGCAGATTTCTTCACGATATCCGTCACCGTAAGGGAAGTAGTAATCATGTTTACAATGGCTCCTACATTATAATATTAGAGATGCGAGACCCAGGATTTGAACCCGTTTCACTTGGTTTCCCTAGGTTACCACTGGGCTACCCCCGCTTTAAACTAAACTGTTTTATATAGATAGAAAATCATTACATTTTATTTGTACATCATACATCAAGGGCACGTTTGCGTAGTTTAAAATGTCAAAGGCTAAAGCAGACACGTGTCGTAGGAGCGCTTTCGCTGTACGTGGGTATTATTTTGTATGCAATCCGTAAATAGGATAGGTAATGTACATACATATATGTACGTATGTATATAATATACAACGTGTATTCATTGCTGTCAGTATCATTGAGTAATTTAACTGTAACTATTAGCTTTAGTTACTTTATACGTACGCTAGTTTATTTCTTGCATATAGTGAATTACACTTGTATTATTATTAATATAAAACCTTGCGTATTTGTATGTTTGTTACTCTTTCACGTTGAAACGGCTGGACGGATTCGGATTGAAATTAGTACACATATAAGCTACTGTTCGTAATAAAATTTGCCAAAACGTGGCGCTGATATTATAAACATAAATGGCTTTTATGGATGCAATCGTGCAAAACGAGAGTACATATATCTGGTGGTTATTCCAGAAATTGGAAAGAAAAATTCTATCCCTAAGCGAGTAAAGAGTTTTAAACGTAGTTTTAATATCCCTTTAATACGAGGGGGACCAGGTCTTAGTCTACGAAAGGATACAAAATGTGTACATGAAAATTAAATATTTACAGTCACTTTTACATTTATAAACAAAATTCATTTTTATTTCGTAACAAAACGCTACAATGACAGATAAAAAATAAACAAGAGTTAAACGTTTAGCGTTCATATGCACAGTGGAGTAGCACGGTCTTTGACAGACCGCATCTCGTAGACGTCTACGGGCCGCGCTACGGTCGGTGGAAATGATGCAACCGAGTTTGCGGTATTGAAAATTAACGTACGTTCGTAAAATGCACTTGGATTTTGTAAAATTTTACTAGAAAATATATATTAAGATGAGTAAAGTTATTTTTTTTTAATAAAAATGACTCATTTATTTAGTTTGTACATTTTTCTGGGATAGAAAACCCTCCAACTATCTCCACACATAAAATTAAAAAAATCCGTCACTCTATTTCGACTTGAAAAAAGGACAAATAAACAAACAAACGCCGTTTCACATTTATAATATTAGTATGGATATAATAAATCTTAGAAATAAAGCTTTGTATTTATACGTAAAAGAGAAGAAAATAAAATTGTCTACTGTAAAATACAACAAATATTGGTAGTTTGAACAAATAAGGACTGTAGAGAACAATGACGCGACGTAATACCCTTCATTAATACGAAAGTCAGTTTGCCTTAGTTCATTGAGTAACGAAGAATTGCTTACAACAATAAGGTTAATTAATGGCTTGGATTTCAGAGAGTGATGTAGGCTCTTCATTTTAGTACATGAAGTTGATTCCAATGACATTAACGACAAATAAAAAAAAAATATACGACTTTGATTTAGACTTTAAATGAACCGGAATAAACACAAACTATCTCTTTGTTTTTAATTTAATTAGTACTAATTTTACTTATGTCTTCTAGCTTAAATAATTTGACGACACGTTTGGCTCAGTTTGATGTGATCCTACTTGCTGTGCCAACGGTCGCGGGTTCGAGTCCCGCTGGGGGCATTCATTTGTGTGATGAGCACGAATGTTTGTACTCCAGTCGTGGGTGTTTATATTTATAAATGTATTTAAAGTTATATACATATGTATAATGTATCAACTATCTGGTATCCATAACACCAGCCTCGTAGCTTACCATGGAACTAGGTGGTGTTGTGTGTTAATGTCCTGAAGTATTGATTTATTGATTTTTTTATACTACAAAAAAAAAAACGACCCTAAAATTATTCCAAAAATCCTAGAAATTCATTAATAAACAAAACGTATTCAACGCATTTTGACACGAAAACCTAATAAAATTGGCCAAATAAATACACATGTCAAGCAAGAATCCGCGTCTGAACGAAATACAATAAAGGAAAAGAGGTTTTTACATATAATTGAATAAAATATTGGGCCAGAGTCAATATCGGCTGCGCGTTCTATGAATACTGATTTTTGTAACACAAAGACGGACGAGAAGTTTCGGAAAAAATTATACTTTTTTTTTGAGGAAAAATTAATTATATCGAGATTGAAATAAGGATAAAATAAACTAACTTTCAACCGCGGCGCCACTTAGTTGTTATGTCGATAATTTTATATATTGTTTCTATCAAAAAAAAGAAGTTCTAAAGTACATTTATAAGGAAATAAAAAGAAAATGAACATACGATATACGCATATACATATACACACACACACATATATATATATATATATATATATATATATATATATATATATATATATATATATATATATATATATATATATATATTGCTTTCGGGATCATTTAATTTCTAACAACATCCATTACAACTTTATCTAATATCACTTGGAATATATGTATTAAACTAACCACAACAAGGCCTATGTAGGCCACACTATCAATGTGCGTGCCAAGTGTCATCACGATAGGTGGAGGCGTCGATGCGCCAAGAGATAATGAAAAAAAAAACAACATATTTCCCAAACCACATATAACCAAATAAAATGTCGTTTCGGTCACTTATGAGACCTACAGTTACTCCTTTAACTCTCATGACTCTCATGGCGAAAATTCTCAACAATCAGACGGATCGGTCACTTTCCGATTAACATAGAAGAGTGAATTACTGCCTACTTCCAATCCCACTCTGTTACTTAGAACTTCATGACAAAAATCAAATAACTAGACTAACCCGACCCGGACCCAGATCCTTCCAGACCCAGGACCTTCGGATACATTTTTTACATAATCAATACTAATATTATAAAGAGGTAAAGTTTGTGAATTATGAGTTTGTGAGTTTGTGACGTTGTACGGGGTAATCTCTGGATCTACAGAACCGATGTAGGTAAAATTTGGTGAGACGATAGTTTGAGACCCTGAGAAGGACATAGGATACTTTTTATCCCGGAAATTATCCTTTAAGGCGGTGAAAATGGGGATGAAAGTTTGTATGAGGAATCAAGCTAGGGACGAACTCGAGCGAAGCGAGGGCGAGTCGCTAGTAATACATATACTACAAAACCATCAAATCAATGAATAATAAACAACTAAACCCAAGTTTCATGGGAACTGCATATAAGACAGCAGTTGAAACACGCAAGACCTATAACCTATTGCCCATAGACTATAAATAATAGGCGATATCGACGTTTGCGGCTGAATACTAAATCGCTACAATTACCTGGAAATAAGTCACGATAGGTCCACGTAACGATTGGTTTAAGCGAACGTATCAATTTTTGAAGGGACAAACGGAACCCCTTTTTAAGTATTGACATACTAGTTGTATTATATAAAATTTCTATTGCATTTTCTTAATTCTTTTTATTAAAGATTTGAAGCTTACCAGATACTATCTATTATTGTTACTTTAAAACTAGATTTTTTTAATTAATCTTATAGTCCAATCAATAATGACAGACAAAAGGATATTTTGCTTGAAAAGGTCAAGAAGAGTTCTAATTGTGTACCTTTTTATAGTTTAAATATAAGATTTCTTATTTTAATATCATCAGAAAAAATCATAAAATTTACATTTTACTCCTACCACCGCTTACGTAAAATAAAGCTACGAAAAGTCGATATCAGAGTCAATCGTACAGCGATTACGGCTTCAAATATTCAGAAAAGTCATAACAACGTTTACTCGAAAATACAAAAAATACAATTCCAACTTCAACCGCAAAAAGTTTTTCCAAATTCCCAAAAAGGCACTTCTAATACGAGAACCACGAAGGCACTTCATTACAATTCATTTAATTTGTACCCTTCTACTACTGTACATTTACGATCTACCTACATACGGAAATTGACTTTCAGAATAGTGTTTTAAGATTTAAATTCGAATGACAGCACGTAAATCCTATTTCATCGAACATTTTAATGGAATATGGTCTTTATTTTGTACGAATAGGGTTGAAAATCCGAGAGATACACTCATAGGGTAGTTGAATATTTTAGGGAATAGAGTCACGTGATGCTACAGCATTCAATGTCGGTTTGCATCGTACGGTCACGGAAGGTAACAAGTATCTGGGACATAAGAAATACGGTGATAAATAAACCGATACCGAAATCTTTAGAATATTGCTTGAAACCTGTCAAATGCAGGAGGGAACAAAACCTTTGATGTTATACCTTATACTCGTAAAAATTAAAGGTAGCACGCTTGAAGTGGTATTGCTTGTGACAATAGGGATGAAATACGAGCACAGCTAATCTTTTATTCTAATGATGAATGATTTTTTTTTAATCTTTACAAATATTAAAAACGTTAAACTGTGTTGGTCTGCACTTCCTTTTGAGTAGTTTTGAGTAGAAATTACATAAAAGTATATAAAAAAAAAGAAAATAATATGTTCTCTAGCAGCAAAGTATTCAAGAAACCTAGTTACCGGTATACAAAGTAGTTCCCGTGGGATATTACTTTTTTGAAAAAGTAATAAACGAGTAATATACCTTATATGTAAAAACTTATCTAACTCTTAAGACGTAGTAAGAAAAAATATCTCAGACTAAATTTTCCATCTAAGAATGGCAGTGGCAAAATTCTTATTCTAAAACATAGTTGTAATAAAAACATTTAGAACGAAAATAGAAAAATATAAAATTGTTTCAACCCTCAAATAAAAACATTAAAGCATAACAGTAATTTCGACATATAGATACAAGTCAATTGATATTGTTACGTGAAACACTTCATTTGAGACGTGCCATCTTCTGTACTGCGTCTATATCGAGCGAATAGCGGTGACCGTAAAGTAAATTACATTATATTTCAGTACGTATTTCTACCAATTCACTTCAATTTAAACAAAACTCAAAGAAAATATTGTACAATATCGGAAAACAAACGCGCACACAATTTCTGCTGAGACCTATATCCATCTCGATGCATTCGTATTGGTCATACTAATAACATAAATGTTCGGAAAAAATATTAATTTAACTGTACTAATTAAGACATAAAAATGGGAGATGAATATGAAGAACTATTTTTTATTATATGAAAGATTTTTTTCTCTTATTCTATCAATCATTTACGTCGTAATAGATCTTATTAATATCCAAACAGACACTGTAACCACACCCTGTCTCTAATGGACGGAAACGAAAGGGGGTGTCGTGAACGCGACGGAGGGGAGAAGAGGTAAGGAAATTGCACTTCGCAAGGTTCCCCTGACCTTATTGTATGGAAATACCGCATTCACGCGTACCGGTGAATCGGATGAACGATAATTAGACGTTGAAAGAGAAAGAAAATCGATTTATTGCCTATCAATTTATGGTAATTTACGTTATGTCGTCTTGCGAAAAATAAGAAAGTAAAATTAAATGAATACAAGATATGACAGAACAGGATATGATAGCGATAGCCCAGTGGTAACGCGTTTGTTTGGGAAACACAGTGAAGTGAGATCAAATCCTGGGACTCGCACCCCCGATGTTTCATGAGTGAATCATTTTCACAATTATTACTATTTGTCTTACGGTGAAAGAAAACACCGTGAAGAAACTGCATGTCTGAGAGAACCTAGCAAGTTTTCGAAAGACATGTGAAATCCGCACATGGTCATCATGGTGGACTATGGTCTGATCCCCCTCGTATTGAAGAGAGACCCTTACCTTGCTGTGGGATGTTAAAAAAAGACCTGAATACAATGCAGGGTATGAAATAAATACTTGACTGGTGAATTCTAAGCAAAAAAACATTTCTCAAATATTTACTAAATACATTTGTATCCATACAAGAGATAATAAGAAGTCCGTTTTTTAAATTTACAACGGAAATATGTGACGTCGGGTTGTTCTTACTAAAATCAAGTTTTGGCTTAAAATACTAGAACATCTATTATTGCACTACATAAAACCTAATTATGGAGTAAGTATCGCAACCAAGTTACCGACATAGTTATACTGGCGATGGTACTGAATATAAACAGTGAATTTATTTTACTACCAAGATTATAATTATTTCTATAAATAAAAAATCTGAGAATTTTCCCTCTTCAATTAATCATTCTCATTAGTTGCAATTCAAATTGGACAAGATATCCGTCCCAATTTCCACGGTCAACAATCATTATTTTGGCTACGTTACTTAATTACGTTATCATTAAAATTTCGAACATCAATATTTCTGTCCATTACAGACATTTCCAAACTGAGTGACTTTTGAATAAATCGGACGTAGAGATAACCGAAGCGATAAAATATTCGGTGAATCTGGTTTACAATTTTCCTCTTCTGTCCGGTTGAAAACGATCGAGTCCATCCGGTAAAATAGAAAAATTTCAATAAAGTGCCGCACATTGGAGTTCAAATCAAATATTTTGTTACAGCCACGCGCGTAGTTGCGTGCTTGGTAAACATTTAGATCAAACAGGATAACGTAATATATCCTTTATTTTTTGGGTTATAGGGACCATTATACTTTGATATATGTATCGTTCAATCTTTGGTGAAAATAAATAGCCTTAGCAACTAACTATTGCGGATATTGGTTATTTTGTGTACAAATACAGATTTGATGATTCTCAAATATTTGTTCTCAACGAGAAATAGAAGTATAACAATTTATTGTTAGGAAAAATTCTTTATTTTAACTGATTAAACCTACTATTGTACTCAACTTTCATAGAAATAAGTTAGACATACAATAGTGGCAAAGTATAAAATCCCATACGGTATGAGCGATAGCATATTGCGATCCGCAATCATTGGAGACGAGCCAAAATGATCCGACGGCTTTGTATCGAGGGTAGTTCGAGATTTGCGACACTTGCCAAGTTGTAGATATTACCTGTCTGGCGTGGGTTCTTTGTAAATAGCGGCTTAATCTTAGGAGATATTGCATATTGTTTATTAGCAAAACAATGTTGGCGGTTACAGGGAGAAATAGTGCAACTACAAATAAAATAGAATGGAAACCTTCATTACTTTTTTACAAATAGAAAATAATATAAGTAAATTATAACCCCTATCTTAGTAACATATGATATGATAGCTTTAATAAAAATAGCTAGCAGCTTTAGTAAAAATGTTGGAGTTGGTATTAAAAGTTGCAAAATAAGCGTCCAGCGATGCTGTCAAGTTTTATATAAAAGGTAAGAGAAATATATTTTTTGTATTATCGTTGGGACAGTAAAGCTTAAAAATTGTAAGAAATGTTGAAATAAACAAAGACTCAATAAAAGTTTCCCTCTAATCGGAGCCCACGTTGGGCGCCAAAATGGCGTCGTAAAAATAAACGTAGCGGAACCGAAACAAAATTTGTATTATAAAAATATTTCATAGTACCTAATATGGCTTTTATAATGTTTTGTAGATCTTCCCTAGAGCCAAGTCTGCTTTATATATAACAAGACTGGTGAAGTATGGCCAGTTTACTTTGCTAAGTTAAGTATTTTAAGTAAACTTAGTTTTTAAGTAAGCACATTCTATTATAACGCTTAAAAACTACTTATCACAAGTTGAGTTTTGCTTATTTTTCTAAGGATTGAATACATGGTCAACACAATTAACTAGGTGTTTCTGGGATTCATTTCTGTTCAAGACAAAAAGAGACATACATATCCAATGTTTGTTATTTCTTGGACAGAGAATCTTATTTGTATGATTGTACTTGTCACTTACTAATTACACTATAGTCTCAAAGTGAAAGTTCATAAGCGTCTGCGTTTTAAAATTACGAACAACACTACGAGTAGAATAAGATATTAGAGATTTAGCGTACGGCAACCAAGCAATTATACCGCAGTGACACATTTATTATAATATAAATATTCCCGTGTCACGATGTTGGTCCGGGATGAACTCCGAAACTACTTATCCGATCTTAACGTTTTTTTTTTCAAATTGTGTGATTTGTTCCAAATTAAAAATAGGATAATTTTTATCCCCATTATATCCTTTTTTTATTGCAAAATTAACTATTTTCATATGTGTGCCATAGCTACACGTAGTCGGGTCTTCTGGTAAACTATAAAATCTAAGTAATAATATCATATTTCGCATTCAAAGACATGGAAAACACGAATACATAAAGATTTTGCGATAAACAATATCTCATAGCAAATTTATATTTCTAAAGCTCAAAGACTGCGCATTCGTGATCCCTATGAATTATTACAAGTATCTACAACAGGTTTGTTTCGACGTTTTCGAAGAAAATAGTAAAAGGAAATTTAGAAACTAAGTTTTCCAAATTTTATACCATCGGGTTGTATGTAGTTTTATGGCTTGGCTGTTGTGACTTTTATGAAAGTCGCTAGACCAATGAAAAAGAATTGCAAAAGAATGAAGAATCTTGATAATCAACACACTTAACATAACCCCTTTTTACCCGACTGCGGTGAAGCCAAAAGGAGGGTTATGTGTTTGATTTACGAGTATTTCTTGAAGTAAATAGCCCCAAAACTCTTGGTGAAATGTATTAACAGTACTTACAGATGAGCATTCAAGACGAATCTATATTATATATTTAAAATGAAGTTCATTTTGTGGTGACTTATGTTGTGAGATATGACTTTGTTTCAGTTTGTATTATATAAGTATCGTACTACCAAACATGCATACTACCAAAGCATATAAAATATCATGCGTAGATTTGAACATTTCGTAGCAAAATAATATGTAAAATCAATTCAGAATGTTTTAATATAAATTATAATAGCAGTTTTAAAAGCATTCCTTCGTAATATCTATAATTTAATCATAACCGTAAATAAAACTATTTTTCTACTGAACAAAAATCTTACAATTAGCGTTCGTATATTAACATTTTATTTATTTTAAAACAGATGCTCTTCACTGTGACAATTTAGTTTTATTCACGATTATGAGAGTTTAGGAATGGAAATATAACCATATATATTCATAAAAATAAACTTTAATTGTGAATAAAATAATATTTGATAAGAAATCATAAAACTTTTTAAGTACCATATATAATATATGATTAAAACACCGTACACTGCAATTTTTTTCCAGAATTGTAAATGAATCCTTCCTTACATGTATGTTTTATTTTATTCAGGACCCAACCTTGTACTGATTTATTATTATATATAAATCCTTAAGAATCATGTTATTTATTAAGGACAACTCTTTGCCAGCGGCTTCGCTCGCGTGTAATAAGCGGAGTGGGATTCAAAGGTAGCAAGTATGTCCGATCTCAAGATGCAATCTACACCCTTGCCAAATTTTATCAAAATCTATTCAGTAAGTGTGAAAACTAGGAGACAGTTACATTTACATTTATAACATTAAATATGGATGCAAAATGCAACGTTTATATTCTAGCGTTACGTGGAGGAATTTATGTTATACGATACAATACCGGTAGTCTGTTGAGAGCACGCTGTGTTTGGAATCAGAGTGAAGCAGTTCAAAACTCGGTTTATGCATTTTAAGAGTTTGGTGGGAATTTGATTTTGAAGATTATATTCTTGCTGATACGGTGATAGAGGAAACCGGTATGACTAAGAGAACTTGACGTCTCGTCAAAAGCATTTCAACTTTCAACATCCTAAGCCTTGTAGTGGGACGTTAATTTATTATTTATTTATTTAGTAACTAAACAGCGTTACAGTTTTAATTAAGATTGTATATTGTACACAAAGTAGATTTACAATAAGACTAAAAATAGAATACACTGTTAATCTATACTAAAATTATAAAGAGGCACAGTTTGTTTGTTTGAACGCGCTAATCTCCCAAATTACTAATCCGATTTGAAAAATTCTTTTTGCATTATGTATATTTATATTTTGCATATCCCTGGCTTGCTTCCCAATACAAACTTACAACCCCATTTTCACCCCCTTATTAAGGGATGATTTCCAGGGTAAAAAATATCATATGTCCTTCTCAGGGTCTCAAACTCTCTTCTTACCAAATTTCATCTAAATCGGTTCAGTATATTTAGAGATTACCTCCTACAATGCACAAACTCACAATTCATAAACTTTACCTCTTTACTATATTATATAGTATAGATTAAGTAAGTACGTGTGTAGCGATCTTAAGACTCAAGTATAGAATGACAGTCTCGATGTAAGCGATGAACGGATTTTAGTCCATTTTGTTCTATTGATCGCACTAGGAACGATTAACTTAACAATTGGTTTATCGATTAAAAAATACATTCATTCGATACATATAGAAATAGAAAGAGAAATTTAACAATTATCTACTTATAAATTTTTTTAATGTAGTATATTAGAAGATTTGATATCATAGGCGTCATTTTTGAAAATTTGCAATGTACGGCGATTAAAGGAGCAATGTAACAATTACTTAAGTGCTTAGATACTTACATGTGTAGTCCCAGCTGTCTTGGTCATTTTTGAACACGTTCAATCTTTCAGGCTGTAACAAAAAAATATATTTATATAATAACGAATCTATAAACTAATTAATGTGTAAAATAAAACTTATAAAATAACTAGATTCATTGCCCATACAAAATTTCATCCCCATTTTCATCCCCTTATGGGAGGTTTTCCGGAATCATATCCTATATCCTTCCCAGGATCTCAAACTATCTTCTTACCAAATTTCATCTAAATCGGTCCAGTAGTTCCGGAGCTTGTTCGGTACAAATAAACATACAAAAAATCTTTCCTCTTTGTAATGTAAATGTTAGCATAGATAAATAAAAAATAAATAAAATAATAGTGCTACTTTTGTAAACGCTATAAATTGTGCAACGCTTGGTCGGATTTGAATGAAATTTAGAAAGTCGCTAGTATTTTCATACAAATAAGAGAAAAAAAGGTTATTGATAAATATCCCATATGAAGCACTTGAGGTACAGAGTTTAATACATAGCTTATCACTCTCCCATAAATTATCTATACATATATGTATGTACATATGGACATGGAATTACTTATCGCATTAGTATTATTAAGTAAGGATATATTAAAAATATATCATAAATGCCGTTCATAATCGGGAGGCATAAAGTTGTATGGGTCGCACATACTTACAACAGGTCTGGTGAAGTGTTCAAGTTCAACCCTTTGTAAGGTTTCTTAGTACGCGCCATTTGCAACTCGACCTAAATTTCAAGATTTTTTAAAGGGAAACTTCTTTAGAATTGTTGTGATTTGAAACTCGATGAAACGGAAATGAAACATTAAAAAGAGTCAAATATAAATATATACGATTAAGCCGACGAGAGATTGAGATGGACTACATTGCCATGGTAACCGTTGTTATTTGAGATAGAATACATTACACAGGAAGTGAAAAATAATAAAATTAATTACTGAATAATATGTAATGTATATTTATGTCAAATAAAATGTAAAAAAACTTTTAAACTTGGTAAAAATATAATTAAAAAAAAATAAACCTTATAATTATCCTACTCCTGATACTCTATATTCGTCTCATTCTTTCGTAGGTTACTTTTCTGAAGTTTCACTTCTATCATATGTGAATGGCACACACGCACACTTTTTTAATTTTTTTAAATAGTAATCATCATAACATAAAAAACGTAATAGAAATTGATGCTTTATTTATGTATTTTCAACTTATTTATTTTTATTCTCATATTAAAAGCTGGGTCACTTGGGTCACTATCGCTTCAACTTTTAATTATAGCAATATTTTATAGAACTTCGTTGTGTACATATATGATTTCTTTCTTTTTTAACCCCCGACATAAAAGAGTGGTGTTTTAAGTTTAACGTGTATCTGTGTGTTCGTCTGTGGCATCGTAGCGCCCAAACAGTTGAACCGATTTTATTTAGTATTTTTGTTCGAAAGTTAATTTAATCAAGAGTAGGTAGGTATTCTTAGTTATAAACCAAGTAAATCCGTTCAGTTGTTTGCAGGCTACCAGCTCTTTTCTATACGGTAAAAGGATATGAACGACTTCCACAGATCCAATCTATTCGAAACTTAGCATCCCATTACTTCACTGACATTGCATTGATATGGCTACCTTGGCCTGATGCTGCAGCGTCACCTGGAATCTGCGAGATACTTAGTTCCTCACTAAAATACTGCAGAGGCATCGTGTTTAGGCTCATTGAAATGTCCTTAATAAATAGGTTATTGTATTAGGTTGTTTTTTAATTTAAAAATTATTTTTTTGTTTCACACATAGCGTTAGTAGATATCTACATACATACTTACATACATACATACATACATACATACATATATACATACATACATACATACATACATACATACATACATACATACATACATACATACATACATACATACATACATACATACATACATACAAACATCTTACCGTCAGTAAATGAATATGTAATGTTCAGTAATAACGTGCTTTACATCGAAACTAATATACATATGAAAGTTCTAATACACTAAATAGAAGTGACAGATACAAATATCCATTTTCAAACCGGTTAAAACTCGTACCTCTGTGAGTTTCTCTCGCACTTCTGAGAGAGACAGAGAGAGTAGATGTACATATCTCATTTCCATATCACAACTTGCTAATACGGCTAAGGAAAACATCGCGGAAAAACATGCATGTTTAAGATAATGTAACTAATTAAAATAGAAAATAATTGTGATGTACAAAGAAAATATAAATAAATAATAAATAAATATGTTGGGACATTAACAAACAGCACCATCTAGTTCCATTGTAAGCTACGAGGCTTGTGTTATCGAGATAGTTGATACACTATATATAATATATAACTTTAAATACATACATATTATAATTATAGTACAACCCTGTGTGGAGTATGCCTCCAGCGGGACTCGAACCCGCTACCGCTGGCACAGCTAGTGCAAACGTGTCGTCTAAGAAAATCATGCGCTAAACGAGTTTTAACTCGTATTTATAGGGATGAAACTTTGTAAGGGAGTTCATAATTTTTCAATTCGATCAATGTATGCCAATTTCAATAAACCACGTCTGAACGCTCTCTAACCTTGTAAGAATTTACATCAAATCAATTTAAAACAAAATCAGTTCGAATCGAACTTACAGACGCCACATATTCTATATTATAAAGCTCAAATGTTTGTTGGTTTGTTTGTTTGTTTAAACATTATAATTTCTGAAATCATTAGTACGATTAGAAATTTTACTTTGAATTAGGTAGCTTATTTATTAATATAGGCTACCTAAAACCGCGTTTCGAACGTAGCACTTATATACATATAAATAGCACAAATGCTAGTATATAATATATGCAATTTATATGTAAATATTCTACACTGCGCGACATAACATCCGATAACTAAACTAATGTACATCTTGAGTTCCAAAACGCTTTCACTCCAATACGTTTTGGCTTCAAACATCGCTTATACCAAGAATTTGGCAAGTGAAAGAGGTCAAACTTTAATATTACGTAAGTTATCCATGTAACTGCATAAAATACATCTATAAAGTAAAAATAATATAAAAAATAAACAATCTTACTTGATATTTCATAACATTAAGTTACTTATTCTTACTTACCCACACTCTTGTCCTAAGTTTTGTTAGTAATCATGTGTTTGTTATACGTTGTATGAATGTATATATATATATATATATATATATATATATATATATATATACACACACATTGTACAGTGCTATGGAGCATATTTCTTTTGGAATTTTAAAATATCTTTAGGAGATATGTACTTTCTTAGATTTACGCGAATATTTGACATTTTAAATAAAACTATCTTTTCGAATTTTTCGCGGATTTATTTGGATTTTTGGTTCCCGACGTTTCGAATGCTTTACAGCATTCATGGTCACGGGAGAGACTGAGGTGTTAGATGTCACGATGGTATAGTTGTTATAGACAGCCTACACACAAATAACAAAATGAAAAATTGCACCAAGTACCTTACAATATTTTTTAACTTCTAACATTTTTATAATTTTAATTAGTTTTATAATTGAATATGGAATATTATTTATTTAAATTTGCTGTTATCATTATAATTATTACAAT
This sequence comes from Brenthis hecate, assembly GCA_951806755.1. Taxonomy (NCBI): domain Eukaryota; kingdom Metazoa; phylum Arthropoda; class Insecta; order Lepidoptera; family Nymphalidae; genus Brenthis; species Brenthis hecate. The sequence goes on from OX638257.1 coordinate 1,363,239, forward strand.
TTTAAAAATGTTAATTAGTAATCGATATTTAGTATTGCCATTATTATATTTATATCCATAAAGAAAAAATATGAAATATAATATAAATCATTTAAGCCACATAATTGTTCTATGTGTAATTTAAAAAGTTAAAATTAATTAAGAATAACAATTTTCATTTTGTTTGCTATCATTTAAAAAAGACAATTTACTAAGCAACACTATTACTATATACTTTTACAAATGAAAAATGAAAAATATTAATCTAATACTCTTTAGACTAATAAACTCATATATCAAAACGAAAATAAACTTCTAAATACAAGAAAACTTTCACTTATATATCAAATAAATAAAAGCTTTCAAATAAATTCATATGTGATTCCATTTATTTTATTATGAGTAATGGTATGGAAAGTGGCTTGGGGGAAAAATGATTTGTTCAAATGACCCTTGGACGAATATACGATATCTTTGCTTGCTTAATATAAATTACTGCAGTATTGTCTGGACGTTCACAGAAGATTAAGGCTCATAATTCATAAAATGAAAATGCCAGCCAATTTTCTTGATATTTTCTATGTTATAATATTATACGCGTTTTCTATGTTAGATTTACGCGAATATTTGACATTTTAAATAAAACTATCTTTTCGGATTATTTAGCGGATTTATTTTGATTATTGGTTCCTAACGTTTCGTTTGGTGCCATTTTTGAATTTTAGAAATCATTTTTGTAAAATAGTAGGTAGGCACTGTATGTAACAAGTGTGTATCGCCTTTGAGACGTCTATAATCTTAGTCTCTCCCGTGACCATGATTGCTGTAAAGCATTCGAAACGTCGGGAACCAAAAATCAAAATAAATCCGCGAAATAATTCGAAAAGAAAGTTTTATTTAAAATTTTCTATCTTATTAAATGTTAAAACTAGCAACTTACCCCAGCTTCGTTCGGGTGCGTCGCTAGGTACACGTATTTTGTTCACAATTTCATGAGTTTTAATTCTTTTGCGCGGAACCCTCATTATTTTTCTAAACTAAAAGTAGCCTAAGTTACTTATAACATCAGCTATTTGATCTAATCTGATCTGACAGAGAAACAGACAAAAATTTTAAAATTATTTTTTCTCATAAGTACCTTATATACTTTCTTATGTACTTAGTAAAAAGCTGTTAATTTGACATTACAAACAGACAATTGAATTTTATTTATATAATATACGTATGATATCACATACATACATACATATGTATGTAAGCAAATGATTTAACCCATAAAGTTAATAGAACTCTCAAAACTAACGTTTTAAGAATTGTAGAGAAATCCTTAAAACGATAAACTGAAACCGTATTTAAAAATCTAATTAACAGAACGAATAAATATAAGCAATGCTTTACAACATAACTGAAAATAAAACAAAGATTACATCACTAAAAATTATAATACTGTCAATTTCGATTGGCTTCAAAAAAAGAGGCAGAGGTACGAGTGTACCTATTCTTTGGGTAGGTATATGTTACGCAACGCAATATCTTTACCAATTGTAAATCGATTTTAATAATTCCTAATTAAATCGATTTTTTAGTAAATAGATTATATATACATGAAATAGAAAAGTAATTACAATAAAAAATCTAAGAAAAAAAAGAAAGTGATTTTGAAGTCAAGCTGCTATTACTTCTCATGTAATACTTATGTTATACTGATGGGTACATATATAAAGATTTATTTATACTAAAATTACGTGACTCTTTTTGTCTGATTGTTTAATTTTCAAAGTCGACAGACATAGTTTGGGTATATCGTTAGTATCGCTATATATATATATATATATATATATATATATATATATATATATGAAAAACAGTAAATTAAATAGAAAACACTTCAAATATATTACAAAGTATGAAAAATAATCTCTAAAATAACAAAAGCCAAAAACTTTATAAAATATGATATAATAACTTTTATCTTACAATCTCCGTTATTGTAATCCGGATGTAACTCGTTGTTGTAAGTTTCGATGCCAAAATTTGGTATTATAACTTTTAGTATAGAACTTTTAGTTTTATATATTAAAAACTTTCATGGTCACTGAAGACAATATATAGGTATTATCTATACTAATATTATAAAGAGGTAAAGTTTGTGAGTTTGTGACGTTGTAGGGGGTAATCTCTAGATCTACAGAACCGATTTAGATGAAATTTGGTAAGAACATAGTTTGACAGCCTGGGAAGGATATAGGATACTTTTTATCCCGGAAATCATCCCTTAAAGAAGTGAAAATGGGGATGTGTAGTTTACCCGTGACCATGGTACTTGTAATAATGCCGAGATATCTACTACTCTCAAAAGTGAGTGCCAAACATGGTAAATATCCCGGCTTTTACCATAATAATATAAAATGTTTACATAGTATAATGCAATACGCTAGTTGGGCTAGGTAACTATTGTAAAATTGATTAAATGGGCTAAGTATTAATATATACCTACATATAATGTAAAATATTTGTACAATGTGTACTGGGTACTGGTTCTTTATAAACGCAATAGACCCTAAAACAATGATATTTTTAATTTTTATCTGTTTGTCCATTTGTCTGTGCGTTTGTGTTCACTAATCTCAGAAATAGCTTAACCAATTTGGATGCGGTTTTCACTAATATATTGTGGTAAGCTTCACGTGACATTTAGTATTAGTTATATTTCAATCGGTTCATAAATAAAAAAGTTAGGTCAATTTAAAGAATCACCTAAAATTTAAAGAGTCGCTAGTCTAACATAAAGTCTTTGAGTTTCGCTATGTACATTACGAGTATATACCTCTATCTCCCTCATAATGTAGGGTTTAAAGTCTATGTAAATGAAGTTTAGAGCGAGTAGATGCTTTATACTGGGGCCTCGTTTTGTATGCAAGGATTTTTGTTTCGTTGATTTTTGTTACCTATCTCTTTCATCGCGCGTCGTTAGAGAGTTATTTAAAAATGAAAAGAGATTCAAAAAACACTTCCTGAACAAATGTTGTTTGGCGGAATCTTTTTATTTGAAAGGTTGCCTTGGAAATATTATGCTAGTGACGGGTTTTCCAGTCATTTCCAAAAATTCGCAATGAAAATTTGTAAAATGCATTACGTCGCGTTGTAAAGATACTTTCGATTCATTCGGTTAAGACACCAAACGCTACAAAACATTCATTTTAACTCAGTCTTGTACAACTAAAATACGTTGAGAATACCCACATGATATACCTACGAGTAAGAACTCAGAGAACTCTCGTTTCAAATAAAATATGTTTGTTTATTGTAATTAGTTCAAAATTGTCAATATCCAAACAAGTATAATTTATTATATTTGTTAACAATATCATCGCCATATTAATACTTACATTTATTAGATATTTTTAATGATAGGCTCGCTACGTACAAAATTAAAGCTAATTGTTTAGATTAATACATACCTGGGAATTGAACACGCATCCCTTGGTTTTAAAGTGAGCGCGTTTCCACTGGACCACACACACGGCTATATAAAATTAGGTAGCCAAATATTAATTAACAAATATTAACGATCAATGATTGCACAAAATGAAGAAATATAAATATTGCACACAATCAACATTCATACGAGTATATGTACGTCCAATATTTACATACATATCCCCGCAAATGTATAAACAAATAATATATTTCTACACTAATATTATAAAGAAGCAGAGTTTGTTTGTTTGTTTGCTTGAACGCGCTAACCTTAGGAACTACTAATAATAATAATAATAATAAATACTCTTTATTGTACACCCACAAGAGAAAAAAAGAAAAATTTACAAGAAATATATAAAAAAGAGTTATGTACAAGAGGCGGCCTTATCGCTAAAACAGCGATCTCTTCCAGGCAACCTTAAGGTGTTGGAATTGACAAACTGTAAGTAAGTTAGTTAAGTAACTACTACTAATACGATTTGAAAAATTCGTTTTGCATTAGATAGTCCGTTTATTGATGAAGGCTATAGGTTATATATCATCATGCTACTATCCAAGGGAGTGGAACAATAATCATAAATGTCAACAAATCGGGCAGACTTTCATAGATTATTGTTAAACTAATGTTTATAATCAAAAAAATAATGCGGGTGAAACCGCGTGGCTTAGCTAGTATATTATAGCTTTGCAAACTTTATCAAATTGCATAATCAAGTGGCAGAGGTTAAAGCCTATATACATACATCTATGGTGGACTTTCTACGGTAAGTTTGTCTGTCTATTTATCTTGCATATCATCTTGTCGACAATTGCAAAGAATCAAATTGTAACAATTATTATTTATCAATTGAATTTCAACTATAATTTCTTATCTAAATTATCTCAATACTGAGTTACAATTTTGTTCCATATAATAAAGAACGGCTGGTCGGATTTCAATGCAACTTTCTTATTGTATAGACAATATTTAATTAACTAAAAGACGACTCACATTTCTATAAAAAGCGGGCATTACACATAGTGGGTGTGGTCAAAACAGAAAAAATAACACGCGAGCAAAACCGCGTGCAACAACTAGCTCGTATAAAAAAAAAGATAACATGCAACGTCTGTCGAAATAAAAAAAAAAGCATTTCGCACTAAATGTATGGAAACAAAGCGAATGAACATTGCAATTTATAGCTCGAAGGGCGGCACAGATAACAGTAGCGCCAGTAGTCGCGGCTAAATGGCTATCATGGCCCGGGAATTCGTGGAAGGGATGCGCAGGCCAACCAAGTTAAAATACGGTTAAAATGCGACGTGAATATCGTGCACCGATAAGTTTTTTCTATTGGTTCCGTAAAGCCCTCTGATTCATTGTGTATCCTAGCAACTTAACGGATTTTCTACGAGCCTAACGCCTACGTGTTACTCTAGGTAAAAGTCTGTTTGCATAAGTCAAACGTCATCCAAATCGGTCTAGCCGTTTCAGTGTGAAGGAGCAAAAGCTAATTTTTAAGTACATCTTCTTCAATATTTTTTATAAGTACGAGGACTTCAAAATACTTATAAGGACGTGTGACACGAATGCAGCAACTCAAATATTAGAAACGATTAAGTGTATTTTTTTTATTTATTGTAATAGAGATGGACGAAATAGAGAATTTTTATGTAAATAAATATTAAATAAAACTATCTTTTCGGATTATTTCGCGGATTTATTTTGATTTTTGGTTCCCGACGTTTCGAATGCTTTACAGCATCCATGGTCACGGGAGAGACTCCATGGATGCTGTAAAGCATTCGAAACGTCGGAAATCAAAAATCAAAATAAATCCGCGAAATAATCCGGAAAGATAGTTTTATTTAAAAATGTCAAACATTCGCGTAAATCTAAGAAAGTATTAAATAAATATTATATAAAAAATGACCTAGAGATTTGAGTGAAACCTATGGGAGCTCAGAATCGCGAGTCAAAAAAGCTCCAAAAGCGAAGAATTTATTATATTTAATGAATAATTCCATTTACAGTTTAACAACAATTTTAAAGACTGCCACGGAACGCTAAAAGAGCGCTACATCCCATTTTCTGCAAGCGTCGAGCTTTTAAAGGTAATAAACGTTAAGAGTGAGATTAAAAAATGACATGTGTAAAAAAATAATTGAAAACTTTGTCAGTATTAGTTTAAAGAATTTGCTGAATCAAAAATACAACCGTGTTAATGTTTATATATAATTAACTTAGGTTTATATGCAATCTCACTATAATATTATATATATGAAAATTTAGATATTTGGATGGATGTTTGTTACTCAATCACGCCAGAACAGCTGAACGGATCTGGATGAAATTTGGCACCAATCCATAACACAAGCGTCGTAGCTTACCATGGAACTAGATGGTGCTGTGTGATAACGTCCCAACATATTTATTATTTATTTTTTTATCACATAAGATACTTTTTACTCATGTACCTATTACGTAAGCAGAGCCGCGGGCAAAAGCTAGTATTTTAAAAACCCGCCTAAAAGAATCTCAGCCGGCCATTTTGTATTTTCGCCTTTTAACTATCGGTTTGTCATTCTTACAAGATAATTTATTGCAAGATTAGGTAATATAGGAAACTAAACCCCACACAAATAAATGTATATGAGGATTCTATAAAATATTTATTTATATTTTCATTATATAGGAAAAATATCTGTTAAATCAAATCTAATCAAAGTATACTTTATCCAAATAGACTTTTACAAGCAGTTTTAAATCGTCACTTTTACATTTTCTAACATTAAATGTCAGTATGTACGTCCGTCAGGAATCTACCACCCGCTTGGAAAGCAGTTCTGCTGATAAAAACCGGAGACAAACTCAGTTGCTCTTTTAAAACAATATTGGCTTACAATACTGCCATACAATAATTATCTACTTATCCTACTTGAAACCCGACCCGATCAGACTTTATTCTCACACATAGGACACACTGTAGGACGTACAGAGAGTAATTAAGGCCTAAACGAATCGTGAGCGGGTTTCGAACTGGCTACCCTCATTACAAAGTACGTAGACTCTACCACTACACATAGACGATAGGAAACATTAACCTAAGAGATTAAAAACTATTTAATACAGCTTTCTTATACTTTCAGCGTTATTTAAAATTATACTATCTCCTTCCTACGCTGGGGAGGCAATTATGCAAACTGCTTAAGAAGGAAATTATCTTATGTTAACACAAACAAACTACCGCTGTACAGTTTATGCGCTCTCTTAGCGGCACTTACGTTTGATTATAATTCATAAAGTTATATTCAGTTATAAAAACTAATTTAATAATAACAATCTACGACCTGTTTATTGGCTTAAAGTTTAATTTGAAATTTAAGCTTTAGCATAAGAAATTTATATACAAGCTGTGATAAAATACTCAATCACTACTTTTATTAGATACTATAAAAAATATTATACAAAATATTTTAAAATTAAATTAAAACATATTGCAAGGTACTTTGGTGCTATTTTCCAATTTTTTGAATTCATTTTGTTAATTTGTAGGTAGCTTTAAGACATCTTACACCTTAGTCTCTCTCGTGGCCATGATTGCTGTAAAGCATTCGAAACGTCGGGAACCAAAAGTCTAATTAAATTCGCGAAAAAATCCGAAAAGATAGTTTTACTTAAAATCATGAACGAATTAACCACAATTCGTTCATGCTTAAAATATATCCAATATTGTTTCATTCTTGTTTATTTATAAAGTTATTTATACATAAAAATAATTTCATTTTCTCCACAGTAAATTTTAGAAGTACTCAATATGAACGGGCCTTTACAATTTCAAAACAAGAACAAACGCGTTGGCCCGACCCCTAACAATGATCCATCTCACTCTGTCAATATCGGAAATGTGCGAGAGACATACTCACTACTCGTCTGTTAAAAAAAAACAGACTATAGCGACTCACCGTCGCTTCGCTCGAGTTCGTTCATTGGCACGTTTTAACGGTTAGTTTGGAAAGAAGACAAACAAAGTCAAACTGTATATCGTAGAAAGAGAAAATTTCAAATCTACAAATGCATTTAAGTAGTTTATATTAATTTTAAGGTTGCTTAAAAGTAGTAAGGAAAAAGAAAATGTGATATTTTCGTTTTTCCGTGAAATTTTTCCAATTTTTCTCTTCATAAGAACATTCCTCGGACTTCAACGAATATTTGAAATTAAATATTATAGCCGAAATGGTCCAGCCGTTCTCGAGTTTTGCGCTTAGCAACACATTCAACCATTCATTTTTATTTATAGAGATAAAAATATGATGATAAAAAAAAAATAACGAAAATCAGTATAAAATTAGTGAAAATATAGTTTACACGTTAAAAATACTTATACAGGCGAATTGAGTATACCTGTGTTTGAGGTCAAAAAAGAGGGCGCGATGTTTGTGTAAGTAATAAGATCTATATCTGAGTGTATGTTTGTTCTTCTTCTAGTGCACCTAGATTTTTGGTACTATTTTCATTCATAGTGTTACGCGAAAACAGAAGAAAATCTAAAAAACTGCGCGAAAATAAAATTATTATAATTATAATAATTTATTATGTACTTTAATTATTACTTCTATTACATACCAGGTAATAAATTACACATTTTCTCTGTAAAAGCAAATAAGACTATCTGCATGATTTATAGTCTGAAACGACGTAGCGGCCGGCGTAGCTGTAGCTTCCGATTAAGGAGAAATAAAACACTCGAGACTTAACGCTCGTTAGTTTGTTAATGTATCTCTATTCTTATGAAAATATAACTCAGTTACTTAATAAATATATTTATATTTATAACTAGCGGCTCACCCTCGCTTCGCTCGGGTTCGTCGCTAGGTAAGTTTTAAATAGATATAAATAGTTCTCAGCCAGCGTTAGCCATATAAAATTCATTTTTTTTTCGTTAATTTTTCATTTTTTTCTCTTTATTAAAACCTTCCATGGAGGTGGACCTTAAGGAACATACGAAAAAATTTTTAGCCGAATTGGTTCAGCCATTCTTGAGTTGTGCGCTTACCAAAATACATTTTTATTTATATAGATAGATATGTATCTATTCAAAATTATATATGTGTAGTGTATCAACTATCTGGTATCCATAAAACAAGTCTCGTAGCTTACCATGGAACTAGATGTGCTGTGTGTTAATATCCCAACAACATCATATAATAAACCATGAGTTAAGTCACATTGGAGTGAAATTCTGATTTATATTAAAGTTAAAACGCGAGCGGAACTCGAAACATTACAAACAAACACTTCAATTTTGTTTATTTGTTTAATATAGATTATAAATAAACCCAAAAAGGCAACGAGAAATGCATCAGAGCGAAGCCAGGGTAAGTGGCTAGTCTATACTAATATTATAAAGTGATAAAGTTTGTGAGTTTGTGACGTTGTAATCTTTGGATCTACTGAACTGATTTAGATGAAATTTGGTAAGAAGATAGTTTGAGACCTTGGGAAGGACATAGGATACTTTATATTCCGGAAATCATCCCTTAAGGGGATGAAAATGGGGATGAAAGTGTGTATGGTGAATCAACCTATATAATAAAATATTCATTAAGCCACCGGTAGACAGTGTAAGCAAAGTTAATCACACGCCGTCGCACGTCGCTTTGAACTAGTTTGTTTTGCACGTCATAGTCACGGTCGGGCTATGCGTGGCATTGTGAATATTTATCAACTATTATTCTAACATTTGAATAAATACCCTTATATTATTGTGTTCTTACATTTGTCTATTTAAGATCTAGCACGTGAATATGTGAACAAGTTGTAAGAGCATCATATTAAGACGTACGCACATATGTCTCTTTTGAGCCATGAGAAGAAGTAGTAATTTTTTGTATTCGTAGTATTTACTTAGATTTACGTTAATATTTGATATTAAAAAAACATTTTTTTTTTAATTTTTATCATCGTCATCAGCAATTTTCAGTTGGACATAGACTTCTCCCGGAACGTGTCATTTTTATGGAGGTTTTAATAAGATATTTGCTATATAGCATTCGAAACATGAAGATCTTCGAAATTTGAAATATGTGAACTTCGAAATATGTTTGTAATTTTTTAAAAAATGAGATATTTTTCTTTCTTTTTATTTCTCGAGGAGTCACGATCATAAATATTTTTCTATGTTCCGTATATTTTTAGAATAAAGATAATATACACATACACACAATAAACTATATCTATATGTATATAAATTAAATTCGGGTTAGTTATACCGTTTATACACTCAAGAACCACTCAAGAACGGCTGGACCGATTTTGATGATCTTTTAATCCCTCTACGACCGCGGACACGTCGGCGTTACAGTTAACAATACATTTCCTAGAAATTAATTAATTTCTTAGAAATTTACCTGGAGGTGTTAATTGTTAGATTTTTCTTCGCTGCAAATGGCTGAGTATCTGTTAAAATATCGGAAAAATTCCCGAAAAAATCTACACGGCTAACGCTGGCTAATAACTATTTATTTCTATTTAAAACGTATGTACGTAAGTAATCTTTATCATAAACACGAGTCCAAGCTTGGATCCTTAAAAATAAACGGCTAAACACACACTAAAATGGCTGCGCTGATTTGAATGAAATTTAGTAAGTACACAGATACTGTTAATTAAACTAACACATATACCGCTAGGTAGCAGAAGGGAGAGCAAGTCTCTAGTAACCTGTATGTCTAAGCAAGCAATTTCATTTCACGAAATCGAATATCACAAAAACATATTTCATTTTTTAGTCTATACTTTATTACTAACATAAATATTTTATATGTAGAGAATATTTTCATTTACTTTTTCTCATTTTCGATAAGTTTCTAAAGTACGCCCAAGGGATAAGTACATTATTCTCAATAACAACTCCAAAGTCAATAAAGAAAATAAAAACGTCTTTAGAACATCCTACAATGTTATACGTTATAAAATATTGTAATAATACATTCAGACAGACAAAGCGATAGCTATATATAAATTAGTTTAAAGCAGTCTCCGTAACAGTGGGTCGAATGAAAGGCGATTTTTCGTCACCTGTAATCTCCGCCTGAAATATCGGATAGCATTGTTAGCATGAACAGGAGCGTTATTGTGTGAATGGGATCTTATACTGGCATATTGAATAAAACTGCTTTTAAATTTACATTTAGATATTTTTATATTATAACTAGCATTGCCCGCGGCTCCGCCCGCGTTCAGATGACCAAAAACTAAATTCTTAGGTGTTACATATTAGTATACTCTTACATTGCAGTTTTTGTATTTTTCCTCAGAAATAAGATATTTTCCCGCGGTAAAAAGTATCCTAGGATCGCGCGCTACATCGCCCGGTTTATATAGCTTGAGCAGGCGGTCGAGCGATGCGGGGCAGAGGGGATGGACTCGCCGTAGGCATCTCAATGCTCGCCAAGCATTAAAAATGTTTCGCTACTAATTACTTCTAACAACGATATCTCAAAAACTATTCATCTGATTGATTTAGTGTAAAGAGCAATTTTAATCTGCATTAAATGACTAAGCTAACTAAAATATTCATTTGGATAAGGATTAATACCGAACTAAAGAAAATAACTTTGAAAATAACGTAATGTTTTTAATTAAAAATGTTAACATAAAAGTGGTTATTGTAAGTCAACCGTAAGAGATAGAGATATGCTATCGCGGACTTTTTTGTAGCATTTTTATAGATTTTGAATTCTCTAGTACATTACTTAACTGTATCTTTGCTAGTTTACGCGGCGTTCGCGTGGAAAGTTCCCATTTGGCGAGATTTTTTGCGACCTCTTCAACATTTGTCGCCGTATTTCAGCTAATTTACATAAAAGCATAATAAATTATATACCTAAACCTTCCTCAAGAATTACTCTTTCTATTGTTGAAAACCGTATAAAAATCCGTTCAGTAGTTTTCGAGTTTATCGCGTTCAGACAGACAGGAGGACAGACAGGAGGACAGACAGGAGGACAGAAAGACGCGGCCGGGGGACTTATTTTTATAATAAGTATAGATATTTGGAGCTGAATTTTTCATCCATAGAAAGTTAAAAGGAAATATGGTTCTGTATGTAAAAATCTGTTTAAAAGATAAAAGATATGAATTTTTCCAGCCTATTGTAGATACCTATGCCAAACTATGTACTATACTATACCTATAGAAAAAAAGTTTAATGTCGATATATGACAATTGGTAAAAAAGTTTTATTAAATCAGTTAAAATTCTTTACTATTTATGGTTTTATCTTTTTTTCTCGAAAACGGAAAACTCTATGTTAAAAAAAACTTATTGGATTATCTCGACACCTACCATAAATACAGTTTAAAGTAGCGAAATCGACTAAGCCATCTCCGGGAAATTCGTGAACATACATAAAAATATTCATACAGACGAACATAGAACCCCTTTCTTTTTGGATTCGGTTAAGAAAACCAAGTATTTATAATATAACCACTTATTTATAATATTAGCAAGAAAATCTGGAATTGAAAATAACTTTGAAAACAGATACAGATGTAACAGTCATCGAAGATCCATTAAACATACATATTATGTGTTTAATACTTTCTAAGATTTACGTGAATATTTGACATCCATACTAATATTATAATAGTGAAAGTGTGTTTGTTTCTTTGTTTGTTTATTTGTCCTCCTATTAAGTCGAAACGGAGTGACGGTTTGGCGTGATTTTTTGTGTGAAGATAGTTGAAGGACGGGAGAGTGACATATGCTACTTTTTACCGCGGGAGATCATCCACTTCCCACGGGAAAATACGTTATAATACAATTCAAAAAAATATTTATGATCAGAATTACTTGAAATTTGATAATAATTCTCTTCAATACAATTAAATAAATACGTGTTTTAGCATTTTTCAAAATTCATCATATAACCCCGGGGGTAAAATAAAATAATTTTTTCGCGTATTTATTTTGATTTTTGGTTCCCGACGTTCCGAATGCTATGCAACAATCATGGCCACGGGAGAGACTAAGGTTAGAGACGTCACAAAGGTCTATACACTATCACAGACAATAACTACCCACAATTTTACAATATGAAACGCGCGAAAAGATAATGTTATTTAACACATACATATGAAAGTGACACGTGTTTATGAAAATGTGGATCATATCACCTAGATACTGTTTAGCTCTTCTAAAAATATCGACAGCAGGCTTAATATATTATACTCATTCAAGAGTCCCCTTGTCTTTTGAGTGCCATTAAAACATTGTGTGTCAGTAAAGCATATTATTATGTATATTAGAGTTTCTTATAGATGAAAATGTGTGGAATTAAGATAAATTGACACGTATGCGGGATAGCTACTTTGTTGTTTTAAAATTACTAAGAGCAGACCGTAGGTTTTTCTAATCTATATACTTACAGATAAATAAAATTGAAGTGTCTGTTTGTAATGTCAAAATAACAGCTTTTTACTCGCTACATATGAAAGTAAATACGGTACTAATAAAAAAAACTAAGTGTCTGTTTGTTCCTGCTAATCTCCGAAACGACTGGACCGATATTGACAAAACTTTCACTGACAGATAACTGATGTTATACAAAGTAACTTAGACTGTTTTTATTTAAGAAAAAGAATCAGGGTTCCACGCAAAAAAATTAAAACCCATTAAATTGAGAACAAAATCCGCGTACCCAGGGACGCACCCGAGCAATGCTAGGATAAGTCGCTAGTAATTATCAAGTAAAGATTTCTTGTCTCCACCAGTAGATTAGCTCGATGGTAGCAAATTGATGTACTGTAACTACAAAGTTTCAAGTTATACTACAAAACAGATCTACGTTCAAATAAAACTTACAAAATTCTATAACAACCTTATTTTCAAGTATAACTAACATAAGCATGATAAAAATAACTAAAATTATAATTAGAAATTGGTCAAACAAATAAGTAGTTAAACAAATGACGCTCACGTGATCATCATTACCTACTCTAAAGCATTTGAAACGTCGGGAACCAAAACACAAAATTAATTTGTGAAAAAATCCGAAAAGATAGTTTTATTTAAAATAAATACGAGTATGGTTTAGTTTTACCCTATGTTTAAATAATTTAACAAGTTTTTTAATGGTATATTCCACACAATAGTGTGTACCCGCTCGCATCGAATATCGCATAGACGCATTGTCCGTGAAGGGACAATATGTTGAATAATTTAGTATACAGAAAAATAATGAATAACTATACTCATATTATATTCTTTGTACTCACCGGTAATGATGTTCATATCTGTCATATACATCAAAGGTCGCGGGTTCAACTTCCATTCCATTCTATTATAAATGCAAGTGTGTACGGTGTATGTTGTTGAAAAGACTGAATGGTATTTAAGTACACTTGCTACAGTGTTTTTCTTTGAGCAGTTGTATTTACGGTTCCATTCCATGTTCTAACGAATTAGTAAAGAGCGCGGTGGACTCGCAAACGACAAGGAAATGAATGACAAAGTAGGAAAACATTACAATGAAAAATATATTCAGATCAAATATATCAAATTGACGTTAAATTACGTAATCCCAAGCCAAATTAATATTAATACAAGCAATAAAACAAGTCTTTTATCGTGATTATAAAATTATGTTATTAATTTGTCAAAATCTACTCTAGTATGTTCAGTCAATTTTTATCTTTTCTATATACTGCATACAATACATACACCCACAGTGTGTTTTATTTTATTAAAAACATTTATATTAAAAACCTATACATACACCCACAGTGTGTTTTATTTTATTAAAAACATTTATATTAAAAACCTATTAGACACGTTTTTGGTAGTCTCTCTTACTCATCTAAACCCATTCAAAATTCTCAGAAACGAATGACACAAAAAAGTAGAAATTAAGCAACTCATGACTACATTTTCGCAATTTAAAAACCCAGTTTACATCCGCAGGTGTAACATTACCCCCGACGGAAGTTCTAAAAACGGTTCTTTTGTGTAAACGGTGTCGCGGTCACTCCGGCCGTAAAGCGATTTGTCCTTTTCTAAGAGAACGTTGTAAATATTTATTATAGCCTTTATGTGCGGTGACTCGACATTTAGTGAACATATTTCTGCGTGATGATAATTTAGTAGACATATATTTTAACATAGTAACCCGTGGTCTCTCCCGTGACCATAATTGCTGTAAAGCATTCGAAACGTCGTGAACTAAAAATCAAACTAAATCCGCGAAATAGTCCGAGAAGATAGTTTATTTAAAACTAGCACTGCCCGCGGCTCCGCCCGCGTTCAGATGACCAAAAACCAAATAAAGTAGCGCAGCGCTATTGTTATTTTTTTCAAGATAAGCTATTTTTTTGCCTTATTTACTGAGTTACCTTACCAAAACATATATAGTATCATCGTGGTTTTATTCTAACCAGTTTTTGTATTTTTTCTCAGAAATGAGGTATTTCCCCGCGGTAAAAAGTATCCCATATGTTGACCCGGATAACCCGCTATCAACATACCAAATTTCATCAAAATCCCTCCAGTAGTTTTTCTGTGATGGGGTAACAGACAGACAGACAGACAGACAAAAATTCTAAAAAGTAAAGATTCGACCTCTGTATCGATAATAATGTCTATTTCAATAAGATTTTCCAAAAAAATATTTAATTTAATTTATTATATGTATAGATGTCAAATATTCGAGCACATCTAAGAAAATATCATAGTGGAAATTTTAAACAAAACTATCATTTCGGATTTTTGCGCGGATTTATTTTGATTTTTGGTTCCCGACGTTTCGAATATAAAAAAAAAATAATATTTGAAATATATGACGCTAATAGAAAGCGAAATGGGGAAATGAGCTCATACATCAGAATAACACAGGTTACTGTTTATCCCGGGAAAATAAATGTACGGTTCCCGTGGGATAGATTCGTTTTTGTTTTTCTAGAGGCGAACCCGAGCTAAGCGATGGTGAGCCGCTAGTACTTACATATATCAGTATAAATTTTCGATACACTTATAACGTATGCTTTATATTTACACAGGAAAAAAGGATAAAGTTATTTTTTAGCTATTATAAAGCAGCATGACATTCGAAAATTTCCTAATCGCCTCCTTTCTTGACCCAATGTGTACTAAGCGGTGTCGTAGGGTCGAGACGCGAATTCTCACCCGAGGGAACGACATAAATATTTATAAGGGCTCTGTAAACGATTATTATACATATAACTTATGTTTATGTGTTTATAATTTTGACAAACGATTGCTTATTTTAAGAAGAAGAATGTAAATACTTTCATATTACTTATTCGCATAACTATACTAATATTAGAAAGAGGTAAAGTTTGTGATGTTGCGGGGGGTAATCTCTGGATCTACTGAACCGTTTAAGATGAAATTTGGTAAGAAGATAGTTTAAGACCCTGGAAAGGACATAGGATACTTTTTATCCTGGAAATCATCCCTTGAAAGGGTGAAAATAGGAATGAAAGTTTGTATTGGGAAGCAAGCTAGGGACGAACCCGAGCTAAGCGAGAGTGAGTCGCTAGTTGCCGTTATATTTTTGTAGTTTTACGTATTACTAGCAGAACCCGCGGCTTCGGCCGCGTTCAAAGTACAAAAAAACAAACTCTTCTTTTTCTTCCCTTTACAATAATGTATTTGTTGCCGGATTTGTTGACATTTATAATTACTGCTCCGCTCCCTTGGGTAGCAGCATAATGAAAAAACGGACTATCTAATAATCTAATAAAAAATGAATATTTCAAAGCAAATTAGTATTTTCTGAGATAAGTACGTACATACAAAAAAATAAACAAACAAAATCTGCCTCTTATTAATACTAGTATAGATCTAAATTTCTTCGCTTATAAGTAATAAACAAACAAACAAACAAACAAACAAAACGACTTAATAAATGCTTTATATTCTTACACTGACTTATTTAGAAGAAACACGAGAGACGAGAAATTTTGCCTAATGCAACGAAGATGAGGTACTTATAAAGGATTTTCGAAAGTTCTTTCTATCGATCGATCAAGAAGTTATTTATTTTCGAAGTAACAAGCATGAAAGTTAGTATGAACACAATCGAGCACACTCCAAGTAAACTATAAAATCTTAGTCTTTCCGTTTGTCGGAAACTACATTGCGTCCGGTTCACCTACGTCCTATATAGTTCTTTTTTATTATGGAAATATGTTATCACTTATCTACAATGTCAATTGTCTAATTAAGTTACGATATATATAACCTAAATATTATATGCACTAGAGACTCACCCTCGCTGCGCTCGGGTTAGTCCCTAGCTACGTTTTAACGTTTAGTATCGATTTCTCAGAGATCAGATATTTTCCCGCAGTCAAAAGTATCTTATATATTGACTCAAATAACCAGTTATCACCATACCAAATTTCACCAAAATCTGTTAAGTGGTTTTCTCGTGATACGGTCACAGACAGACAGACAGACAGACAGACAGACAGACAGACAGACACAAAAATTCTAAAAACTATAGATTCGGCCTCTGTATCCATAATAATGACTATTTCAATAAGATTTCTCAAAAAATATTTAATGCACAGATTTGACTCAGAAATTTTATTGTAGGAGAAGATAAGATATTGTTGAATAAGAATTTCATTAAAAAATACAAGAAAAATCTTATCCGATAACACAGTTTTGACTGTGATTAAAGCTAAAATATAAGCTCACAGCCACATTCAAGTTTAAACCAACGCAATCGCAAACACAGTGTTACTCAACATCCTAAAACAACCAACAAATATTCTAAAACAACGTTCCTCTACACATGTAGGTACCTATTTCAGCTAAAAGAGCGCACCAGTTATAAAAACAACAATGAAATCTCACTAATTTTGCCAATGCTTTCAAAAAATTCGAATTGTGTCAAAAAACAGAAAAAACTCGAATATCCTTCTGAGAAATACGGTACAATTTTTAAAAATTCTCTACTGGGCTAAATCTAGAGCTCGAACTGTCAAACAAAAGTAAAAGAAAAAGCCTTAATGCGATAGAAACATTCTCAATTAGTGCAATGCGTTTAGAAATTTCGAAAATTGAGGGAAACGAAAATGGTTTTAATGTAGGTTTTACAGACTTCGTATTCAACCCTTTTTTAAGGTCCCACAGCTGGGCATCACTGGTCTCCCTTTACTACAAGAGGAATCAGGCCGTAGTCCGCAGTAAGACAAGTGGTAATCGTTTTGGAAATGGTCGGTACATAAAAATATCAGAGGTGCGAGACCCGGGATTCGAACCCGCTTCACTCGGTTTCCCAAGCGAGTGCGTTAACACTGGGCTATCATTGCATTTTCACACAGATACCGGCTTCAGTGGATTTATTTATAAGTTTAGGAGTTTAGGAGTTGTAGGAGTGTAATACCTGTATACGAAAAATCGAATCTCGTCTAGACCTAATAACACCAAGTTTAATTGATAACAAAGTAGACAGTCTTTAACCAACTTCCGAAAGGAGGAGGAGAAAAAAATATTTTTTTTGGCCAGTATTTTTTAACATAAACAATATACATATCTTATAACAAAAATATAGGTATAGATATCTATCTATAACGACCGTAGATAGGTTAGTAATTTTTAAAGTATTAGCAAATCGCTACCCACTAAACTAAATATTTCTATGAAACAAAAAAACTAGAAGACTCTTTCTGAGAATCATGACGTCACAGTAATATAAATGGGAAACTGAAACGAATATGCGACACTAAAAAGAGACAAACATATAAATATATACGATTAAGCTGGCGAGAGAATGAGATAGAATACATTGCCGTGTTGCCATGGTAACCGTTGTTATTGTCTGACAAATATATAAAATTAAGTTTCACTTCTACCATGTGTGAATTGCACACAGACGTACTTTTTTTAATGACGTATCTATCAAGGGGGCAACTGTGGGCGAAAAGTAGCCTTTACACAAAAATTGCGTAGCATAATTTTGTATACGTTTTGTTGACCGTAACATGAGGCGTTAAGTGGGGAAGTAGCGTCGTGTCAAGTTCCGCATTGAGTTAGCTTATACATGAGGGACCTCAATTAATGCAGGAAATTGGTTGCAAGCCACTTAGTTTTTGGTAACGAAAGATGCTTACAAAATATTATTCGTGGATACGTGTATGTAAGCTAACAAAAGCAACTACACAAAAATGACACAGAAGATACAAATATATCAAAATTCCTTAAAAATTAGAGATTAAAACAAAACGAGCCATTATTTTGGAATATATTTCGTAATATAACATAACACATACGAATGACGTACTTCCTCCTTTTTTTAAATCGGTCAAAAATAACACCTAATTTTAAGCTCTAAGCTTTGTTTAAAAGTTAGTCTAAAGGGCACGCAGCGATGGAGCAATGGCCGTAGAAAGTTAATGGGCCGGAAGAGAAGATATTAAGTTATTAATTTTAAGAAGAAAAAAAATTATTGTTGACACTAAAGCTCATCAATTGCGACTAAACAAAAAAAAATCGTTAAACACACGGAGAAGGTACGGAACTGTTTTGTGTTTGCTTATTTATACAGGGTCATTTTTAATTTACTGAAAACCTTTTGGGAATATACTATTTACATCATAACAACAACATCTGTAACAAGAAAAAATATATTTATTAAATTTTACAAAAATAAAAGTATTTTTATTGCTCCTTCTAAACGGTAATAGTCCAGTAATTAGCAAAAGAATGCGCGTGACCGGTGGAGGGGGGGTGTGGAAGGGGGGAAAGGGAGGGGTGGAGGGGTGTAGGAAGTGGCCTTTACTCATTTAAACTTGGCCAGATGCTAGAACTTTACCGATTAGAAGGTGCAATAAAAATATTTTTATTTTTGTATGAAAATAAAAATTTAAGAAATATAATTTTTTTTTCTTACAGATGTTGTTGTTATGATGTAAATAGCATATTTCCAAAAGGTTTTCAGTAAATTAAAAATGACACTATAGATAAATTTATTTTGAACCTGACGCTTACCTAATTTATGCTCACTGGTCTCTATTTTTAACATTGTTTCTAAAAACAGTTAATGAATACAAATAAAAAATTTTAAATTAACCAATACAAAAGAAAATAAGCATATATTATAGTACAACTGGTAGGTTTTGATATTTGACCACATGAATTTCCTGCACCTGGAGCAGAAGGAAGCACGTTTGGTTACGAGATGTTCCAACCACATATGCATTGTTCAAGCTAAGTGATAGGTTACGTAACGATACAACGAAATCTATAAGCTCCTTTACATACTCGTACTATGTTAGCCATTATTTCAACTATGCCAAATTTAATGACACGAAAAATTTACATAAAATAAAAATGACTGATATTATAATAATTAAAAAAAAATATATTAACGCAATATTTTTTGGTGCATAAGAATTATTTATTTTTTGTTCTCTACACTTGGCAATTTATTAAAGGAAAACATTTTTTTTTTGTATTAAAATAATTACATCTATACTAATATTGTATATGCGAAAGTTTGTGAGTATTTATGGATATTTGGATGCATGGATGTTTGTTACTCTTTCACTCAAAAACTACTGAATGGATTTTAATGAAACTTTACAATAATCTAGCTCATACATCAGAATAACACATAGGCTACTTTTTATACCGAAAAAATGTACGGTTTCTGTGGGATAGGTTTGTCTTCGTTTTTCTAGAGGCGAACCAGAGCAAAGCGAGAGTTAGCCGCTAGTATTTAATAAAATAGTGTATTAATTAAAAAGAAAACAATTTATATGACAAATTATAAAATATACTAATTTTATTAAAATATATAATATAGTGTAGCGATTAAGAAAACACAACATGTTCTTAATCGCTACACTATTTATATAGTTCTACTCAACTTAAAACGGATATAAAGTAGAACTTGATTAAGATTCACATTAAGTTTAATACAGCGTGTTAGCTACGTGACCCGCTACGTGACGCTACGATGATCTACGGCTGTGATACCGTCGCCGTAACGCGAGCCTTGACCTTAGAAAATTGGGATAACTTTATTGATCCATCAAACTGAAAAGTTGAAACATTTAGTTTCTAAAATTTGTTCGTAAAATTAAGGTGGTTTCTTAGTATTTGTGAAATCTATAAGGCAAATTTTGAGTTAGAATAAATAAATAAAGCTATTTGATCGTATTTCACTTGAGAACGAGTTTTCTTTCGGAGTTTATCTTGTATAATAAATAAATAAATATGTTGGGACATTAACACACAGCGCCATCTAGTCCCATGGTAAGCTACGAGGTTTGTGTTATGGATAACAAATAGTTGATACACTACACATATTATATAACTTTAAAAACACACATATTATAAATATAAACACCCATGACTGGAGTACAAACATTCGTGCTCATCACACAAATGAATGCCCTCAGCGGGACTCGAACCCGTGACCGCCGGCACAGCAAGTAGAGTCACTACAGACTGAGCCAAACGTGTCGTGTATATGGAAATAGTTTGAATCAGATCAATCAAATGTTATAATTTGAATGCAAAAGTCTGGGGACGCACCTTAAACCAGTCGCATTCCTACACGCCTAACAATACAATATGTGTTACTTACGTAAATAAAACCATTCGCATTCATTTACAACTTGTTGCCCCATTACCAAATTCAAGCCAAAAAAATTGTACTTTTTAAAAATTGAACTGCATACATTTTACGATAATAATCAATTATGTATTAAAATACTTTAAATTCATAATTAATATATTAAACAAGTCATTAAATCACTAAATTATATAGTATAACTACAGAACCAAATAGAGGAAAAGCGACTACGAGTGAACAATCAATCTTGCAAAGGTTCGACAGTAACCGAAGGCGATAAAGTGGCCTTCCTGTTTGACTGACCATAATATCGTGTTTCAGATTTGAGTGCATCCGGTACAAAATTACCAACTCTGTATTTGGCAGTTTGGAATATTTCAATGATATTGTAAGGGTTTGGTTAATATTTAAATCAAAACATAACAATATATTTGGTCCAAATAGACTTTTACAAACATTTTTGTATAGTCAATTTTTATATTTTTTACATTAACCTATACATAAAATAAAATTCTAACTGAATCGAATCTGTACATAAATATTTTTTGATAAATATTATTGAAATAGACATTATTATCGATACAGAGTTTTTAGAATTTTTATCCGTCCGTCTGTGATCGCATCATGGAAAAACCACTGGAGGGATTTTGGTTAAATTTGGTATAACGATAGCTGGTTATCCGAATCAACATGTAAGATACTTTTTACTGCGGGAAAATATCTCATCTCTGAGAAATCTATACTAAACGTTAAAACCTTACTACGTAATTTAAATATATATTATAAGTCCGTAAGAAAGCTAACATCGAATTGTTATATATGCTAAGTACCCACTATATATAAAGAAATACACTCATGCTTCTTTTTATTTATTTATTAGACAGTAAATACCCCATAAAATGTAAGTTTACGTACCGAGAGGTAGTCTATGGTTTTGTCCAGCCCATCACTTATTGCTTGAACAAAAAAATTGATTTGACAAACAGGTAGTCGCATTTGTTATAAGAATAATACCATTTAAGTATAGTTTTAAGTAAGTTTTAGTCAAAGAAAAAAAAACTAAATACAATACATTCATAAGTTTAGGCGCTACGATGCCACAGACGGACACACAATAACACACATCAAACTTATAACTCCCCTCTTTTTGCTTCAATGGTAAAATATGAATAAAATGTTTAATTTTAATAGCATTCTAGCCAATCTGAGAATCACCATTACAAATTTCATTCACGTCTGGTTAATACTATTTACAACTTAAAACTGTACGAAAGCTGCGCTTTTAGACTCAACCTTCTATTTTGTCTTACCAAAATCGATTAGCCATCGAAACTTCTCGAAACTTGAAGCCACGCATATTGCCGCTTATGCATACAAAGTTTCCGATCGATTATTAACTTGGAAACTTTCTCGTTCCAATTAAGGAGAAACCGTAAAATACGTAACGAGTTAACAAAGCATTGGAGCTTAGTAGAAACGATGTAGTGTTTAATAAAATTAACATTCACACTAAAAAATAAATAATACATATATTCAATTCAATTATTCTATTTCGTGGCTTCTAGGAGTGCCAGTTGGGCAAAATTTACTTCGCCAATGTCACGTAGAAAGAATAACATAGACAGAGTCCGCCAAAATAAATGTTAAAGTCAAAAATAGTAGCGTGATTTGCTGTTTATGCTACTTTTCTCGATTTCGTCATACAGATCGTTTAGTTTCCTTACATTTTTTTACATATGTATTAGTTAAACTGATAATCAATTTTATAGAATAAAATATGAATGGTAAAAATTACACTATATGTTCTTTTGTATTTTTTAAGCATTCGTTCTCTTTCCCTTGGATATTGGCTTATATTTTTTCTGTTAACTATTTAGGATCTGTATGGCAAAATCGAGAATACTAGCATAAATAGTAAATTACGCTACTATTTTCGAATTTAACGTTTTAGTCCGAATGTTAAAGTAATTAAGAGTCTGTAAATATGCGTACCGACCTCTTACTTTGCCGATACTACACCAATTCGCTTTATACACGTACTAAAAACCAAAAACAAGACTATCAAAATCGATTCAGCAAAATAAATGTAAGCTATTATCTCGCATATCCCACATGTATACAGAGTGACAAGTACCGAAACTTAAGGACTCGACTAGGAGTATGAAGAGAATGACGACTTGAAAGAGGCGCAAGAGGTGCTCGTGTAAACCGATCGTGGCACTCCCTCGCTGCTTATCTCTCGAGGGCTACAGGGTTTCGTCAAACGTGCATTTATTTTAAAAATGTTTTTAAAAATTATGAATACTAAAGTTAGAATATAGTGACTAACTCATATTTCTGTGTGCACTTTGGGACGAATGTTTTTATTGATCTTCTATGTATTTGTCAACTCCTGAAATCTGAAAAAATTGAAAATGTATATACATAGTATCTCTGTGTGTGTAAAATTATATAACGGCATTTATAACAATAAACATGAATCATATTAAATTATAAGATATTCAAACTATACAAACCAACGTACAACGGACCAAATGCGAGTCTAAATACGGAAAACGAGTCCAATATATAATACAATACTACACAAACGAGTTCAGTAGAAAAACAAGTATCTAACATAAAATATATTGAGTCTGATTGAGATTGCTGCGCCTGGTCCTAGATTCGATTCATGCACGGACTGTACATACATACTTATACTATAATAATATACACATATAAAAATTATATAATACATTTATTTAATTGAATGTAGTTTAATAAAATTACAACACAAACAAAATCGGTAACAAAAACTAGTATACAAAACCCACCTGTAATAATATTTCATTAGTCGTAATTATATAAAAATGTCTTTTTACATTTAAAATGATGCAAAAAGGAACGTATTTTCTAGGCCACCTTACACAAAGACCGGGTTTTCTTTAGGCCGAAATCCGGCAATTTGGTAGTCGAAAGAGACTTCCCGTTTTTTTATAAAACAGTCTTAAACTTTTGAACTTCACAGTTCCAAGTATTGAAAAGAATATTTTAGTACGGTTTAATTAATTGTACGAACTTAAAAGAATATTGCTATTACGTAAATAATATAATCTACACCAAAATAAGAATTAAAATATAACTTTTTTATATTTCCTTTATAGCGTATTAATAGTGTAGTTTTTTGAAGTGAAAACTTCTATAGACAGGTTCGGATGGGGAGTAAATCCATGTAAGTCGTCATCGACATGGTCACGTGACGTGTTAGCGCTAACACTCAGAGTGCCGATAGATGTCAAAATCAGATAAATGTAAACAGTTTTAATAACCAAATTTTAATTTAAGATCAAACAATTAATTTGAATTGGTTAAAAATGATTCACCCATGAAAATATAAGAGTTGCAATACCCGGGATTTGAACCCGCTTCACTCGTTGTCCCAAGCAAGCGCGTCACCACTGGCCTACCACTACCAACTTTTACTTGCTCTTAATTTTTACCGCTTACTCTAGAAAAGCACTGCTGTATCGTCCCCCATCATCCACTGTAATTCCCGTGAGATATAAAGTATCATAGCAAAAAGTCACTATAAACATATTACCAGTTAGAAATATGTAGGAAAGTTTAATTAAAGCCACCTGACTGAAAATATACCAACATTATTCAAATTAAAGCTCTCACTTAGGTATTAGATTTTGCCCGCGTCTCTGCTCACGTATTATTTACGAGCTATTTTGATATATACTTATTACATATACTTGTTGCGCTCCCAAGGTTCCTAGATGTATTCAGCCCTTTTTAACGTCCCACTGCTGGGCACGGGCCTCCCTTCAGTACGAGGGGGATCAGGCCATAGTCCACCTCGCTGGCCAAGTGCGGGGCGGGTTGGCGGACTTCACATGTCTTTCGAGTTCTCGCAGACATGCAGGTTTCCTCACGATGCTTTTCCTTCACCGTAAGGCAAGTGGTAATCATGTTAGAAATAATTCGCACATGAAAATATCAGAGGTGCGAGACCCGGGATTTGAACCCGCTTCACTCGGTTTCCCAAGCAAGCGCGTTACCACTGGGCTACCACTGCCTTCCTAGATATTCATACTAATATTATAAATCTGAAATTAAGTCTGTCTGTTTGTTACAATTTCACGTTTAAATCACTGAACAGACAGAATGTTAATGAAATTTAACTAGAACTTAAATTGTATAAGGAGGTCTGGCACATGCTAACTTTTATCCCTGTTTTCCATGCGAATGGAATGGCGGGCAAGAACTTTAGCCAAAAAAAATCATATCTGTCTGTTAGTTTCAGAACTAAGCGTTCAAACAAACAAAAAGCACAATTTCTCCAGTTTAATAATATTAGTAGTAACTCAACTCATAATGAGGTCTAACATTAAACCAAACACATCAAGTAAATTAGCAGCTTTTAATAATTCAGTGCTACCGACAGAGGTCTGTCAGCGGTCATCCTTTAAGCGTTAAGGCTTACCAAATAATTAATGATACATAAGGCTATCAATAAATTGGAATAAGACCATCGACCAATAAATCTAGGACAAGTCTTGATAAGACCAGGATAACTGTACCTATATACTTTTTATTATTGAAGTTATACTTCTTTTGACAGGTTTGGGAAAAAAATATGAGAGTAAAATTTTTACGATACGCGTGCACACCGACAGCCAAAAAGCAACATGATGAAGTTAACTGAAAGCGACGTGATGAAGTTAGCTGCATTTTTTTTACAAACAGAGAGTTATGACATACGGGATGAAATCTTTAGCTATTTTTGTTCATAGCGAAGAAGTATAACTTCTTACGTGCGTACATAACGTACACGCACGTATTTTTTTCTTAATTTAGAATGTATTGCGATGTAGGCATCGCATCGTAGAAAAATAAATTACATATACGGTTGAGAATATCATAAAACACAGAATAAATTTGCAAAACCGCCATTTTCGCGCGTTTCGAAAGACCCCTCAAGCAATACCCATGTCATCGTTTTAGATTGCTATTATATTACGCACTGAAATAACAACAATTTATTTTCATTAAATATTACGTATACTTCATAAATGTTAATAACACAAATCCCGCCCCTACTTCATATATTTTGCACTCTCTATTATAGCTTAATACCAAGAGCACTATATGCCACATCCAATCTATACTAATATTATAAAGAGGTAAAGTTTGTGAGTTTGTGACGTTGTAGTGGGTAATCTTTGGATCTACTGGAACGATTTAGATGAAATTTGGTAAGAAGATAGTTTAAAGCCCTGGGAAGGACATAGGATACTGTTTATCCCGAAAATCATCCCTGAAGGGGGTGAAAATGGGGATGAAAGTTTGTATTGGGAAGCACGCTAGGGACGAACCCGAGCGAATCGCTAGTCATGTATAAGGATCAACGAACTACTTCTTTAAACTACGTATATCTGATCCATGATCATACAAAATTCTGTGATCTGTCCGTCCGTCTTTAAGCTGGAACGTATTAAGTAGTCGTATAGCAACTAAAACAAATCCTTAGGGATTTAGTGTGACACGTGCGTATACCGAAAAGTGTGAACATGACAGGTGAAGCTACTGGGACCACTTACTGTTTAACGGTAAACCGTAAACAAAATATAAAGTTATATTCAGACATGATGATCTGGACCAGAGATCGTCGGTTTAAATTCTGGTCTTATTTATGTATAGACAATTACATTTGAGTCTTAGCGAAAATATGTAGTTACCAAAAAAGGAGGAAAATTAAGTTATAGAGTTTTAAATCTAATATTAGTAATATTGGCGACAAAAATGATGATTGCAGATGTCTATCTATCTAAAATAAAAGAATAATTGAACTTACATTTGAAAGCTTAATAATTTAAATTCTGAAAAGCTTAGTAAGACAATACACACACAACAACAGTAAAATGACACTATTAATATTTTTCTCTTTTCGCCCATGTCGCATTAATTTACATATATTGGATACCAATCTATACTAATATTATAAAGAGGTAAAATTTGTAAATTGTTAGTTTGTGAGCTTGTGACGTTGTAGGGGGTAATCTCTGGATCTACCTAACCGATTTAGATGAAATTTGGTAATAAGATAGCTTGAGACCCTTGAAAGGACATAGGATACATTTTATCCCGGAAATCATCCCTTAAGAGGGTGAAAATGGGGATGAAAGTTTGTATGGGGAATCAATCTTGAGACAAACCCGAGCGAAATGAGGGTGAGTCGCTAGTCTTAATATCAAGTAGCCCAGCTTTTTATATCAATATTTTTTTGCCTTACACAAGAATCGAACTCACAACCCCCATCGAATGCTAAGGCTTTAAAAAGGCTTAAAAGGCTTTGCAAAACAACTACATAGTTAAAAAAAAATTACAACGTCAATTTCCAAAGACTGGATGGTGCGCCGTATTTCTTAAAAAAAAATCTCTTCACTCAGGGTAATTGTTATTCCCGTAGCAAATATCGCGTCGAATTAAAAGTTATAAAGGAGCTTAAGTACTTCCGTCTCGTTTGAAACGCTCTCTGTGACAAAGAAGACTCGTTTCAAATTCATAAGCGGTTAGGCATTTAGATTTTGTGCTTGCTCTATGTTAAATTTTTGCTTGCGAGTTAAAAAATGTTAAATGTTCCCGAAACTCAATAAGAAAATCTTATTTATTCACTTATTTCTGCTTACAGTTTCTCTTACAATTTAATATTATCGACCTAGTTTGTAGTGACTCTACTTGCTGTGCCAGCGGTCGCGGGTTCGAGTCCCGCTGGGAGCATTCATTTGTGTGATGAGCACGTAAGTTTGTACTCCAGTCATGGGTGTTCATATTTATAATATGTATGTAATATGTGTAGTGTATCAACTATCTAGTATCCATAACACAAGCTTCGCAGCTTACCATGGAACTGGATGGTGCTGTGTGTTAGTGTCCCAAGATATTTATTTACTTATCCCTATCTTGAATAAAGAGTATATGCAGAATCAGAAGTTATTATTTTTTATTATAATAATTATAATACTTGTATGAAACCGCAAAGGAAAAGTCATTATTTTTCATCAATTATACAACCTCTTAGTGTAAGTTAAAAACTCATCCATTCATTCCAAAAGAAAATGGGCAAAAAATATTACTGAGAAGAATTAGCGAGAGAAAGAACAAAAGTTTGAAGGAGTTTTGTCCTTTTTTGTTAACTACTAACATTTCCTTACGATGGTGCCTTCACCGTAAGGCAAGTGGTAATTATGTTGGAAATGATTCGCGCATGAAAATATCAGAGGTGCGAGACTCGGGATTTGAACCCGCTTCACTCGGTTTTCCAAGCGAGCGCGTTACCACTGGGCTACCTCAAAGTATATTGAACATATATAATTTAGAAACTTTATATTAGTTTACTAAAATAAATAAATATTAACTGTCGAATCAAAATTAAGTCACAATAAATTGTGGAAAAATAAATCTAAATATACTAAAAATACTTACCTTATATATTTATATCATAATAATAATTATTATAAAATTATAAAGTCCACTAACCTTTGCAAATTCAATTTTCAATGTGCAGCATCCGGAGTAAATGTCGCAACCGTGGAGTGCTTCCTTGGCGCGGGTCGCAGACTCGATGCTCTCGAACTTGTGACCAGGAGTTAAGGATATTTTTTTGGAAATTTTGACATATATACATAAATAATATAAGATATTATTAATTTTATTTACAAGTCGAATAATATAGTCTATACAATATACATACAATAAAATTGAAACTTAGCGAAATCTGTACATATTTTTTTTTAAATAATGACTAACGTATTGTGTGCAGGATATACATAGACCCCAAAACAATAGTTACTAAATTGTTTGTCTATTTGTCTGTTTGTGTGTGCGCCTTTTACACAAAAAGTATTGAATAAGGTAGGTACACTCGCAATAATATTTATACCTAGTTAAAACCTGGATTCGTTAGTATTAGAATAAATGTAATCACTCGAGTCATATAGAATACTCTATAACATATTGATATTATAAAACATATTCAGTAGCTTTTGATTTACATATAGATGCATATACATAGATATATATACATATGTGGGTATAAATAAATAAAAAGGAACACACCATTGCAATGGACGTAAAAACACATACATAATACAAATATTTACTCACAATAGAAATCGAACCCGTTACAACCTACGTTCAGGAAACAAAAACACTTATTCCTAAGCTTCAGTTATAACTGTATTATGTAAACATCACACTGCTTAAGCACACGTTGATTAAAGTTGCCAGCTATTTTCATTTATTTAACTGATACCCTTTGAATATACTCATTCACTCACTCACTCATTCTCGTATCATTATCGTGCCTGTAGGCGCTGTGCAAGTTTTACAACAAGGAAGTTGTTTGTTTTTATTGTGAAAATCACAATAATAAAAACGAATTTGATAATAAAATATGTATTTATTTATTACGTGTTAAATTATTATGTATCTTTTTTATTTATGCAGATTTATTCCAAAAATCAAACCGCTGTAACAACTAACAAACTTCATGGCGGTTGTGGTGACGTGGTTCCTATTGCATACGTGTTCACTCTCAAATTCACTCCAACATAAAAAAAAATGTCCATAGGATTTTTCCAATCAAAGTTACTTTTAATGCTACATCAGAGTTTGAAAAAGTTAGAAAAGCAATCAATCCAACGTAGAAAAAAGCGCACTTCAGTTTGCACTAACATTTTAGTATGAAACATACATACTCTAGTTTAAAACTTTCTTTATATAGGTATTATCGTAGAACAAATTTAGAATAAAAATCATGAAAATAGATTTAAAATTGTATGTAATGTATCTATAGAAAAGTTTAAAAAAATCTAAAAGGCTAATTGAGTATATTCTGCCTTTTAAAAATCGGTAAAAAATTAAACGCATATGTTATACCTACGTATATTACAACCTATATATTATGTACCTATATATTCTCATGGGAAGAGATGCTATTTCTCATGGGACATTCTTATCATTCCGATTCTATATACTAAAGGGTTATATTGTGGTTTTATAAAAAAAAATACTTTCCGAACAAGGGCAAACGGATGTTAAAACAAAGTTAAACCGACTTCAAATACACTTAAAAGTAAGAGAAAAAGGGTAGAATAATTAAATTATTATACCCTCAAAGGTGGAATTTTCGTTTTTAAATTTACATAGAACCACCTTTGTGGTATGTAATTATTTAAATATATGAAAATCAATTCTTAATTACATGAATATTATAAAGATATTATTATGCGAAGATATCGCTCAACATACACAAGAAATCTGACAAGTGCGATTCCGACACTCACATCGAGGTTTCCGTAGCATGAAACGTTAAATTTATATTTTGTTATAACGTACTAATTTGTTACGTCAAAAATGAAATAAAATATTAATCCATGTACATTTTATTAACAATTACTATGAGAAACGAGGTTAAAACGAGCTGAATGGCCGTGATAGACGTATAGACGGATATGGCGTAATTTTAAGGGTACTGTTTTAGACATTTGACTACACAACCTTACAAAAGAATTACAGGGAAATTTCATAAAATTGACTGCTAAAAGAAAGTATTATTCCGAAAGTAAAAAAAAAATATCCAATCAGTGAAAACGTTTGAAATGAAACAAACACCTGCATTTTCACAAAAGTTTTACAAACAAGCCACAATCTCTCAACGGGCAAATTAAATATAAAATAAACAGCAATACGATGAGTGAATGGCACGAATTCAAAAACTACATAAGACTACTAAAAACTAACGTCTATAAACGTCTATGATAAAATAGTAAAAAAAATATTTTAGTATATTATATTTATTACATATACATATTGTATGATTCATCATTATATTATGTACAAGCTGCCCGCTATTTCGTAAAATGACTAAGGCAATTTGTAAAACGTTGGATTGTAAACTATAGCAATGTAAGGATTTCTGGGTTCAAGAAAAAAGAAAATCTAACGAGAAGATTAAGATGGCTCTCACCTAATATAAGATCTGTCACCAAGCCTGTATTTAACATAATGCAATATTGAGAGTAATTCCTGTCGTTTTACATAGTTAAAATATTTTGACCTTCTAATAGCTAATAATTTTATAAATAATGGTTACGTATTGCCGAAAAATAAATTAAGTTCAGAAGCATCATCTATTTGCCTTGGGCATTTCACAAACCAGCGACCGTTTATAATCAGAAGGCACCGTTTGTATTATGACGAATTATACAATATGCCTGCGACGTACATAAATATATTAGCATAATATTATTTAATATTAACATTGTTTAGAATTCACACCCTTATCTCTTACTGTTATTTCCTTACGTAAAGATTGCCTGGAAAATATAGTTTTTCCTGTAATAAGGCCGACCCGTATGTTCTTTAATTAAGTACTTTATGTATACTTTCTTCGATTTGGGTGTAGAGTAATTAGTTATTATTATAATTATACTTGTTTATAATTTTTCATGTACTGATTAATTGTGAACAAAATATTCAATATGTAATATTTATTGACAATTGTATTGAAACGTGTATATTTCTATAATAACATATAATTATTATGTTAATGTGAACAAAATCAAACTTGAGAATTAAGGCGTACACATAGCCGTTAGTTATCCTAGATATCCAAACGAAAATTTAAAATGTTAGACGTTTGGACAGACTCCTAACATGGTAAATATTTATAAAAGCTAAATATATACTTAGCTAAGCTAACAATTATAAATGATTACTAAGTTACTGTCAAACACACAAAAGTTAGTGCTAGTATATTTCGAAATGTGCTTTTCACGTTAACTATTTAAATGAAACTACGCACTTAAACATCGATACGCGATATGTCGATCATGTACCACGGGAGATACATACATACATATTTTATATACATATTATGTATTTTAATATTGTGTTTTACTGCTATCGTAAATACTTGCATCCCTTTGATCTCTCCACGTGGCCTGGTCTTTACTTATTATCACGCTAAAAGCTTTAAAGTTACTCATATCATATCATACTCTATACTCAATTTGTATAAACCATTGATTTGGGTGGATTTCCCATACAAATTTTCATACCCATTCTCACCCCCTTGAGGGATGATTTCCGGGATAAAAACTATTCTATGTCCTTTCCAGGGTTTCAAACTACCTTCTTACCAAATTTCATCTAAATCGATCTAATAGTTTCGGAGCTTATTCGGTACAAACAAACGAACAAACAAAAAAATCTTTCCTCTTTATAATATTAATATAGATAAATACACTGTTATTATACGTATGTTTTGATTCATACAAATTAATTTTATGAATATGGAACACGTAAAGGAATTTATTTTTCAAATATTAAGATCAAATATAGCCCTATTTGTCTACATTTGTATGAATTTTTAATATTTTGATCATAACATTACATTGTAAAAAGTCGACTTAGTAATTTTTAGTCCGAAATTTGATTTCCGGTTAAATAAAAAATGAATACTCTAATAAAGAAAAGTTGACATAATACAAAAAAATTAGATAGACAAAAAAATATGTCAAAACTCGCAACTACTCGTGACATATAACACAAGAAAATCATTTCATTCACTCATTCAATCGTGATAAATAAGTATAAAATTGTATAACACGAAACATCTCAACACGGGTCTTCTATATATCATCGACGATCTTACGACGTAAATCAAACTGTGTATATTTTTTATCAAATCCTCAAATCAGTCTCGCATTTTCTCCCCACTATTCAACAATATGACTAATGGCAGGCAATTTATATTTAAAGTTTGTCTTGACTTTTGATAGAGCTTATAATTCGCTTTAGTTTTTTTTCTCGGTGATGGATGTTGTTTGAAAACCGAAAAAAACGTGATATATTTGAAGATAATTGTCCAGAAAAATTTGTTTCACCGACTTCAAAAGTAGAAGTAGTCCTCGATTAATGTGATTTTATTGTTTATAATCGTCAATTTTAAACAAACTTTTATATAATTTTTAATAAAATATGTTACATCCGGTCGCACATCAACGTCATAAACAATACTTGAGATATTTTTCAACATAATTACCACTTGCCTAGCGGTGAAATAAAACATCGTAGGGAAAATTGCATATCTCAAAAACCTAGCAAGTTTTCGAAAGACATGTGCTGTCCGCCAACCCGCACTTGGCCAGCGTGGTGGACTATGACCTGATCCCCCTCACATTGAACAGACGGCCGTGTCCAGCAGTGGGACGTTAAAAAGGGTAAATACGTAGGTGGAGTATCTATTAGGGAACAATTACTTTTAAGGTGATGACACCCAAATTACACACCTCTTTTTGGAGGTAGGTTAAAAGTCTAAAATTTCATTCATTCATTAGAATCAATCGGTATTTCATTCATTATATCACCTCAGTTAACCTGCCGTCATCGCAATCCACCTTAGCATTTCGCTTGTCTGTGACAGGTTGGTAACAAATTTATTGTGGCTACACCTCCGTCGTCTGTCACAAAGAGAAATGCCTACACCATTAGTAAATTAGACATATTGTAGCTATTATATCTACTAATAACTTCACCTAAAATATTATTTGACAGAAATTCATTGAGGAAACGTTATGACTGGTTCATCTATATATGTATATAATAAAATTCTAACTGAGACCGAAAATCTAATTGAAATAG
Source organism: Brenthis hecate (assembly GCA_951806755.1). NCBI lineage: Eukaryota > Metazoa > Arthropoda > Insecta > Lepidoptera > Nymphalidae > Brenthis > Brenthis hecate. The sequence goes on from OX638257.1 coordinate 1,396,985, forward strand.
TCATTGTTATCGATAAAGAAGTCGAGTTTATAGTTTTTAGAATCTTTGTATTTGTCTGTCTGTCTATCAGTCTGTCTGTGATCGTATCACGAGTCAGATTCAGAGTCAAACCACTAGACAGATTTTGTTGAAATTTGGTACGATGATAGCTGGTTATCCGGGTCAACATGTAGGATACTTTTTACTGCGGGAATATATCTCATCTCTGAGAAATGTTGCCAAGCGAGGTTAAGTCGCTAGTTAGTCTATAAAAAAGTGTAAAAGTAAAACTGTACACTAAATTAATTATAATATACCTAAAAACATAAATTCCATTACTGGTATTCTTATTAAATGATTTTTTCATAGTACTAATATTTTATAATATAACTGAAGTTTTATCACAAAGGAGCCCTGTCCTTTGGATGGCTTGCGTGAGCACACAAGACCAACATGTATAGAGAACGTATAGAGAACCTATTGTGAACCCCTTAAGAGATTTTTTTTAATGTCACGCATAAGATGGAATCTATCTCTGATATATTAGTACGATTAAATTGAATTTAATGATGTTTAAGATATCGCTCAAACTCTATACATACAAAACTGCAACTAAATCAATTAATGTTCTAAGAACTGAGACTTGCTAATTTCATATAAATAACTATAACAAACTATAATAAAAAGAAAACTTATGAGCTGAAACAAAAACACTAGAACCATATATCCGTCTCTTTCATTCACTACTTAAATACGTATTTGTTTTACAAACAATTTTCATTTTTACGACTTTAAACTAGTATGAGCTTTTGATGCTCCTTACTCTAATACTATTAAGGTTCAAAATGATCTATTGAATATGAAATTAACCGATATATTTTACGGCGGCAGTAAATACGTCAACGTCTTTAAACCACAAGTGGGTAGTTCCATAACATTTATATTTGTTAGTGATTTGTTATTATTAGATACACTACTTCTTTTCCTTAGAGAATGACTGAACTCTTTGTTCTCTGCGAACTGCCTTATAATATGGCAAAGGTCTTCACCCATACTAAACAAGAATATACTCTATACATATGTATTTAAGTAGCGCAATAAATATAATGTCGTCATAAGAGCTTTCAAGAATTTCTTGGCAGAAAACCAACATTGCTTATTTAGCCTGACTTGGGAATCGAACCCAGGACCTAGTATATCAAAGTCAAAGCTTTCAATTTACTTATAATATTTTATTCTACTACATACATCTTTTCAATTACACCCAGAAACAAAAAAATAGGTCGTACTTATAACAACATCACAATGTAATTTCAACCTTGTTACATTAAGAATTAGAATTTATTATACAATAAACACACTAGACAGGTATAAATGAGGGCGTATGTTTACATAAAAAAGCACTATCAAACGTTAAGACGTGTTTATTTATGTACCCTTTTTACTGTTAACGATATGGCCCATTGCGGTTGAATGAAAGTGTGGGTGCGAGTTGTAGCGGGTTTTATGTTAGACTAGCGACTTAAGCTCGCTTCGAACGGGTGGTCTCTAGGTATTTAAAAGCAGCCTATGTGGTTTTCCAGACATTAGTCTATCTATATGTACAAAATTTCACCCAAATTCGTCTAGCCATTTTAACGTGAAGAAGAAACAAACCTACACACACATACACATACACACCACACATACATACATATACACACATACAAGCTTTTGCATTTCTAATAGTAATCCGTTAAATGAAAAGAGTAAGTATTAGAAAAAAAGATAGCGTAAAGAAAGTTCGCGGTTTCCTATAAATTATGTAAAAAAGAACACACACTCGCACAACTGATATAAATACCTCGCCTTTTACAGTCGGTCAATAACAGGTTTCAAATAAACTACATCATGTTCGATAAATATTTTTGTATATTTTTGTTATTTACACATATTTTTTATATTACGACTATGTTATATCATTTTATGGGATAGGCATTCAATCAGCCATCTGTGGCCAATAAAAAATAATTTCTCAGGCAATAATCGAACCCACTATATAAATATACTATAGTGAACATACAGTGTTTGATAAAACGTATGAAGATTTCCAATACGCCTTGCTCGCACTACGGCTCTATCTCACAAAGACGATAAAAAATGTAGTAGATTTTATGATTGACGCCATCCTGAGAGGTTTGCATTATTTCATTCAGGTTAGTGGGCTTTTGTTGTAATTATATTTAGGTGAAACTTTATTTGTATACAAGAATAGAGTGGGATGTTTCATGTTATATTCTGAATATTTATTGAACGTGAGTAATAAATAAATAAGCAATTATTAATGTCTCTACGTATGTTCATAAATAACAGGTTCGATTTCTGACCTAATCAAGTAGGTAGTAATAGTACAGTAGGTTATCATTTCACCGTTCACTGCCTATTTTTTTTAAATTACGTCTAATTTAAAAAAATGCACGCAAAATGACAAACATACACACGTTTATATGGTTCCATATATATTTATGTGCATGTAAGTTTTAGTATTTGCTAAAAGCTCGTAAACATAAATTACTTAGAAAATATTAAAAGGTAATAATAATGTATTATATTAGTATTATTTCTCATTGAAAAGGATATTCAACCATCGCCTGTACACCATTTTTCTTGAACACGACGATCCTTTGCACTTGACCGTGAGGCGTACTTATTGTGTGTATCACATCCTGAAACAAATGAGAAATTGCTTAATTAACAAAAAAAACTTCGATAATATCTTATTAGGTGTCTATAGTGAATAAAAACCCCCTTTTAGTATTGTTTTTTTACTTATCAGTATCTAGAATGCCGGTTCTGACCGGATTTTGATAAAACTTTACAGTAATATAGCTTATAAATCGGCGTAACACAAAGGCCAAAATTTTGAAAGATATTGCATCAATACACAATAAAGTTAAGAGCCGCAGCCAATCGCTAGTCGCATCGCATCCGAATTAGTCCATCCGTTTTAAACTACAAAACCACAAGAAAAAACACAAGCAAATGTACATACAAAATTTATAAAAAAACACCTCAATTTTTGCGTGGGGAGTCAATAAAAAATACTCTCATCATAGGTTGATTAGAATGTCATTTATGTACATTGATTACTTTTCTATTATCGAAATTGATTATATAATCTTCGAGATAATTATCGAATCTCGTTTGTCTGAGGATGAAGCGGTTTCATATTTTCTCATGCAGAAACATTTAATAACTTAAATATGTTTTTATTTTATCGTTTAAAAATATGCCAAGCAATGCTTATTTGTGAGAGCGTTCAAAAGAACTTGTAAGAATATTTTATTAATTTAACATTTATGCTTTACATAGAGTGTTAGACGCCTAACATTTGTGCACGTTGTGTGACGTTGTGTTCAACACAACGTGCCAACTCTCCCAAACAATTCATGCAACCTTTCAAGCGAAATCAAAACAAAAAATATTATATACCATTTTGTTCGACATTATATGAATACATATACATTCATTTACATATAAATTTTCCGTTGGCTCATTCAATTATATTCATTTGCTTGGTAATAAATAAACTCAATTCTGTTTATTCAATTTTGTTAGAATAATTTGATAATTCGAATCTATACAATAAATATATAAATAATAAAAGAACGAAATTTGTAACACGGTCGTTTGAAAAACTAAGAGTAGCGGGTTTGAATCCTAGTCTAGCACTAGGCCAGCGTGGTGAACTATGACCTTATCTTAGTAGTGAAACATTAAAACGCCTGAATTTTTATATATTACTAGCATTGCCCGCGGCTCCGCCCGCGTTCAGATGACCAAAAACCATTCTTATGTTTTACACATTAGTATACTCTTACATTAAAGTTTTAGTATTTTTTTTCAGAAATGAGATATTTTTCCGCAGTAAAAAGTATCCTATATGTACCTGGATAATCAGCTATGACCATACTAAATTTCATCAAAATCCGTCCAGTAGTTTTTCTGTGATGCGGTAACAGACAGACAGACACACAAAAATACTAAAAACTATAGATTCGGCCTCTGTATCGATAATAATGTATATTTCAATAAGATTTTTTTTTTAATATTTAATGTACAGATTTGACTCAGAATTTTATTATATGTATAGATTAGTTTCAATCTAAGAAAAAATTAGCTTGACAGATTTATAGCTGGTAAAATTGATAGAGGTATAGGGGCCAGTTAAAAACTTTTGAGATATTTATTTTCACAAATTTTGCTAAAACTTCATTGTTTTTTTTGCTCACGCTCTAGAGGTTCCGGTAGAGATCTCTTAAAGATATAAGCAATCCTTTGTACACAAGGTATCTGTTTTCCATATTTATATGTATTTTTGTGGTACATAAATAAATAAAACTAAAAAAAAATGGTAGAATAATAACATAAATGATAGATTAGCAATACATAATCCATAACACAAACATTCTAAGCATAACGTAACCCAACTTTAACTTCAACACCACCTACGTTTGACAAAACAATCTGTTACATAAAGAACGATCAGATTACGAACAAAGATAATAATATAATTTACTTAAGGAACTTTAAGATTAAATCAAAAGTTGTTGTTATTCTAACTTCTCATGTCAAAATATAGTAAGTATTAAGTATCAATTGTGAGAGATAATATTTGAACTAAACTACAGCTGTGATTAAATTATATGAAATGGGTTGGGACATTAACACACAGTACCATGTAGTTCCGTGGTAAGCTACGAGGATTGTGTTATGGATACCACAGATAGTTGATACACTACACATATATAATTTTAAATACATACATACTATAAACACCCATGACTGGAGTACAAACATTTGTGCTCATCACACAAATGAATGCGCCCAGCGGGACTCGAACCCACGACCGCTGGCACAGCAAGTAGAATCACAACAAACTGAGTCAAATGTGTCGTCGAATGTCATCGAGTGATGACTCCTTTTATACTATTAAATCATAAATTAAGAGGCACACTGACTCGAAAATGACTCAAAAGTTAATCCACCATTTAAGGTGGAATATTTGGTTTATTAAATGTATTGGACCACCTGGAGTTATACAATCATTGAGGTATATATTGAGTTACCTATTCATTAAAAAAACACACACACACGTACACAAATAAAGCGTACTCTTAAAGTCGGTTAAAAATACAAGTTTAGTATAATGGATCTTTTACCAATTGATGCGGCATCGTCTATAGATGGTTTTAGTCTATTTATTTTTTAAATTCCATTTTTTTTAATTTACTTTCATAAATATCTTTTCCGCCAATAAAAACAATAAACGTTCCACGATGTTTTTTAATTCATTTGTTTTTTTTATTAAACCTATAAATTTAGTTTATGATATAAAAATCGATGCGTGTATGTATGTACATACATATGTTCCCTATGGATTTGGAAACGGCTGGAGCGATTTTGATAAAATTTTCAGACAACCTTCAGATTAGCCCAGCAGGTGATCCTGTGAAGTTTGGTAGAGATCGGAAGTTAGAACGCACGTAAAGCCGCGGGTACTGCTAGTAATTTTTAAAAAACACAAATAATATTTAGTATTAAGTATTAAGGCACTACCATTTCACAATGCACTTGAAATGTTGTAATCCAATATCGGGATCCGACAATATCTACTCGTAAGTTCCTTGAGTTTCAAACCACGTGCTAACTTCGAGGCGAGTTCTAAGCGGCTGTCCGAACAAATTGGAAAGCACGTGACGTCTCATTAAAGTGGGTAATGCAATCTTCTTCTTTAGATGAAAATTCTAAATTATAGATATATTTTTAGACAAGATTATAAAATTTTACTGCGATACTATTCGTAGAAACGTATGTAGTTTCCATTGACTGCTATGGGACAACAAGTTTTTATCGAGCTATATGGTTATAAATATGAATGTTTATATTTGTATGTATCTCATATATATTTATGTATGTTTATCACTAACGCTAAAACGACTGAACAGATCTGATAAAATTTAGTACACAGACAGACTATGAATTAATAGCAGTAGTAGCCTAGTGGTAACGAGCTCGCTTGCTTAACTGAGTGAAGCGGTTCACATAATACTTTCTTAGATTTACGCGAATATTTGACATTTTAAATAAAACTATCTTTTCGGATTTTTTCGCACATTTATTTTGATTTTTGGTTCCCGACGTTTCGAATGCTTTACAGCAATCATGATCACGGGAGAGACTGAGGTGTTAGATGTTTTGAAGATATAGTTGTTACAGACAGCCTACCCACAAATAACAAAATGAAAAACTTAAAAAAAAACCTACTTCCAGGCATTAAAATGTAAAAAAAATAACTAAACGGGGGTTTTCATTTAGAATAGATACCTAATCAGATATTTTCGAAGTCGGTGCCAGCCGACGCATAGGAAATCTAATATATTTTCATACGTAAAATACATATATACCTATTAGATATTCATATCTTAAAATATTGTCCGCTACATACACCACAATAGACTATGACATATGTATTAAAACGTAGGCTACTTACTATTAAGCACTTAGAGACGCACTCGTGCAAAGCGAAGGTAAGTCGTTAGTCTGTTCTAATATTATAAAGAGGAAAAAATAGTTTTTTTGTTTGTTTGTTTGTATCGAATAGGCTCCAAAACTACTGAACCGATTTAGATGATTTGGTAAGAAGATAGCTTGAGATTTTGCGAAGGGTGTAGGACAGTTTTTATCCCGGAAATCATCCCTTAAGGGGGTGAAAATGAGGGTGAAAGTTTGTATGGGGAAGCAACATAGGGACGAACCCGAGTGAAGCAAGGGTGAGTCGCTAGTACTATATAAAGTGGCAAATAAGCTTATGCAATGCTAATCAGTATACTGTAGAGCTTATGTACACTTGCAATACTAGGGTTATCACTCACGCGGTACCACCACCGGCGGGGAGGAGGAATGGTATGTGGGAGGAGTACTCACCCCCTGAGAGGCTCGCCTATGTACATATGATGATATGTCTATTCATACAAGTTGCTAATTATATTTAACGCTTCTTATATTTACCCAAACAAAAAAATAAAAAATAAAACATTAATAAAAACTTTGGACGAAGGTGAAAAAAATCCTACGATTTGGTGTAAAACATCCTTCCATCCAATTCTAACCAGTCTTAATATAAAGTGAGAAAATCTAACTATTTTATTCGCCCTACTATACTACGGAATACTTAACACTATGTAATGATTAAAAAAACTAATCACAAATCGGGCCTCGTAGTAATCAGTGTACGTACATACAAAAAAATCGGACAAGTGCGAGTCTGACTCGCACAACGAGAGTCCCGTAGCATGAAACTTATTGTATTTTTTTTTAATTTTACAACAAAATTACAGTATGTATTTTTTATTTATTTATTATTATTTATAGTATTTTTTTTACTTTCACTATAAGACATTGCTTTTTCTCAAATTTCATGGTTTTAGGTCAAGGGTCAAATATGCGACATAAACGGCTGTATCTTTTAATTACGTTGATTTAGAAGTTTGATTTTTTACAGCTCTAATAAATACCTCCACGCGTTCCTGAGAAAAAGGGTCTCGACAGACAGACGGACGAATAACGAAGTGATATTATAAGGGATCCTTATAGGATCACATAGTACGTGATCCTATAATATATAAATACACAGCCTCTTCTTAAGAAGTCGATTAAAATTAGAAGAGTCTCAAATGGTGTAACAGCTTCATACTAAGCTTTAACAATATACTTAGTAATACGAGCACGTTCTAATAAACACAAAACGGGTCGAGATAAACGGCAACCGTAAATGTTTGTAGGCTATGATAAAATTTTATTATATAAATTTTATACGGAATTAATTTTGCCACCCAATTATAGTACTGGCTTTAATAATATATATACTTGCATGATTACAGACAGTGTTTACTCTCAAAATTACACAATAATTTGTTTCTCCGGTGACCATGATTGCTTTAAAGCATTCGATAATTTTATATAAGAAAGATAATTTTATTTAAAATCCGAAAATACAGCTTTATACAACTCGGAGGGGTCTCGCAACTTTGAGAATTTCATATGTCATTTGTGTTTCATGTGTCATTTATAAAATGATAACTACTTGCTATTACGGCAAAAGAAACCAACCGCATGGCATGTACGAGAGAATCTATACATATAATAAAATTGATCGCTCGCTGTCTGTACGTGGAAGATATATGAAAATATATTATCGAAGATATATTATCGCAATACAACCCAAAACGATGATTTTTAGAATTATTTTGTTTATCTGTGCGTGTTAATCTCAGAAACGGCTTAACCGATTTGGGTGCGGTTTGCACTAATGTATTGTGGTAAGCTTCACTTAACATTTAGAATTAGATTTATTTCAATCGTAGGTTCAATCGTGGTTCGTAAATAAAAAAGTTACGTCAATTTAAAAAGTCACCCACCTAGTTCATACAAATATTTCTTCTAGTTTTCGAAAGATTTGTGAAGTCAAGTCACAGCTCACTTTCATATTAATTTCTCGATTAGCTCCAAATAAAACCGAACGCAGACTAAACCTATAATTATAATGCAAAAGTCAGTTTAACAATAAAATCTTTCTAAGAATTATCTTATAACATTATAATAACAAAACTTAGCCAAAAACAATTTACATACATAAACAACTAAACTTTTTAAAGTAATTTAAGGAATTTCCTAAGCAATTCCCCATAAAGCCGATATAGGAAGTCAGATAGGATTTTTATTAAAAAAACTCGACGCCGTCACATGCAAATTTTATTAGTTCGGCGAATTTCAATTTACACAAGTGCCACCGCAATATCGAGTACTGCACGAGTGCAATGTAATTACGATATGATTCTAAATTCTCCTTGGCATTAGAAAATATTATATCGGATACCTTTCAGGAGCATGAATGTATTTAATGTTAAAGATATTTTCCAATATAAGAAATTTTTGCGATACTACTTGTTAGTTAAAGTTCATTATAATCTATATATACCTATAATAAAATTGTAACTAAGCCGAATCTGTACATTAAATATTTTTTGGAAAATCTTATTGAAATAGACATTATTATCGATACAGAGGCCGAATCTATAGTTTTTACAATTTTTGTCGGTCTGTCTGTCTGTCTGTCTGTCTGTTACCGCATCACAGAAAAACCACTAGAGGAATTTTGATGAAATTTGGTATGGTGATAGCTGGTTATCCGGGTCAACATATAGGATATACTTTTTACCACCCGAAAATACCTCATTTTTCAGAAAAAAATACAATAACTGCAATGTAAGAGTATACTAATATGTAAAATTTAGTTTTAGGTCATCTGAACGCAGGCGGAGCCGTGGGGAATGCTAGTCATGTTATATAAACAGAAGTTTGAAATGTCTAAAATTAGTCTCTCTCATAACCATGATTGCTGTAAAAAATTCGAAACGTCGGAAACCAAAAATCAAAATAAATTCGCGAAAAAAAACCGAAAAGATAATTTTATTTATAATGTCAAATATTCGCGTAAATCTAAGAAAGTATTAAATTAAGAAAGATTAAAGATCTATAATTACGTCCTATAAAAACCCACAAGCATTACAAAGTTAATTGAGTAAAAAAAATTAAAACTATATACATTCAAAAGAAAATGTTACAGTACAGATTGAATTAGATGAGAGATATAATACTCGTTTCTCATGAAACACTAAACACTTCGGCAATTACGTCGTTAAACATCAATCTCCGTCTAAAGCTCGGGCGCGAGCTTTTAATGTAAACAAATACGCCGACTGATAGCTTACAATATTTAATCTCAATGATTATCAAAATAAATTGGAAGAGATAAATTTGTTTATAAATAAATATAAGAGTTTGCAATATCACGATGAATAAATATCAATGAAAAGAAAACTTGGTTTGAAATTAAGCCCAAGTTTAAACTTGACCGTCAGAATTTTTTAAAGTATAAGTCAAACATTGCTACGAAATTGAAAGCCGAATCTGTACATAAAATTTTTTGGAGAATCTTATTGAAATAGTCATTATTATCGATACAGAGGCCGAATCTACATATAATTTTTTATATGTCTGTCTGGGAACGCATCACAAGAAAACCACTGTACAGATTTTTTTACTGAAATTCGGTATGATGATAGCTGATTATCCGGGTCCACATATAGGATACTTTTTACTGCGCAAAAATCTCTCATCTCTGAGAAATCTATACTAAACGTTAAAATGTAACTAGGGACGAACCCGAGTGGAGAGAGAGCGTAGTAGTTTGTTTATAATTAAATGTATGTACATAGTATGTACTACATACTACATATACGAGTATCATAGTTAGCATTATTGTGATCGAAGTATCAATCGATTTCGGTCACGGCCGGTTATTTTACTAAGATAAATCAATCACGCCAGAACATATTGTTCTTTGTCGTGCACATCTTTCTCCGCACTTAGACAATGTTGCCCTTTGTGCACGATCTTGTGTTATTTTATGTGAAATTATTATTCTTTCAGGGCAAGATATATTAAAGTGCGAGAAGTGTGTGTCAAACTTCCGTTTGGACCCCCCATCCTTGAACGAAAGGCAGAAGAAAGACAGTTCGTTATTATTATATATATATGTAAGGTCGTACTCTCCCAATCACAGGCACTTGCTAGCTAAAAAATTTCGATTGCGATATTTTTTTTACATTTTCTGCATGGAAATTAATTTTGGCACTAAATGTACACACAGAATAATTTTTATTCGCTAAGTTACAATTATATTAGAAGTTTCCCGATATAATCACATAACAAAAAGGTTTACAAGCACACAAGAGGTTTACAGTAAGAGCTTGAACGAATAATGCTGGCTAATTAACCTATAAAAGGCATACGGAAGGGCTTTGTATTCTCCTCTTAACAATGTACAGAGTCTAAATCTATACCAGATTAGTACTGCTCTTCAGCGATCGTATTATAATTGATTCGAAGTGAGTTGAGCGAATATTGTTTATTATTTGTTGTCCTGCCACTGCTTCTGTATAAAATAAACTTTTAGCAATTTAGTGTTAAAGTTTGTCAGGCAGCTATTAAAATTTATAGCAAACTTTCAAATAACATAGCTTAATTACTGCTATCAGTCCGTAACGAGCGGCATCGATGATTTACGCAGCTCTCCGAGAAAAAGCGCCTACTTGTGTACCGAAAAACGGTTACCAAAGTCAAACTAAAGTCAATTAATCCAGAGAAAATATCAATAAAAGTGGTTAAATTCCTAGATCACATAAGAGATATTGGAGGTTTTATTTATGCTTTGTTTTTTAACATGATAATCTATTTCGATCCTGGCAGTGTCTTTCAGTTTATATATTTGAAGTAGTCAAAAATTAAAAATATAAAAGCTCCATCGATGAAAAAAAACTTTCTGTAATAGAAAATCACACTGTCTATTAGTACATTGATTAATTTAATTATACATGTCCTTTTTGACATTAACACACAGCACCATCTAATTTCATTGTAAGCTACGAGGCATGTGTTATGGATATCAGATAGTTGATACATTAAACATATATGTATAACTTTACATACATACGTACATACATATTATAAATATAAACATCCATGACTGCAGGACAGACATTCGCGCTCATCACACAAATGGATTCCCCCAGCGGAATTCAAACCCGTGATCGCTGGCACAGCAAGTAGAGTCACTACAAACTGAGTTAAACGGGTCGTCAAAATCCTTAAATCATTACACGAACCAATCACACGTACAGTCTATGACCTCATTGCTTTAGCACAGTACAATAACAACTAAAGTGTACAATAATATTATGTAACGTGGCAGTTAACTCCAGAGTAGCGTATACGGTTTCAAACTGTTACTGCTCAAGTTAGAGTCCGCGGTGATCTCAAACTTAGCATTCGGTCTTGATGTTGCGATAAATCCTATCTTGCGGTTCCGTAAAGCTCTATAGTTCAAATGGCCGAGATAAGTTAGTTTATTAATGCAGTTACTTCTTTTCTAGATAAATCTTTTTACTATATAAATAAATAATATAAACTGCCCCGGTGGTGTAGTGACTAACATGTAAGGCTGTACATTCGGCGGTCCTGGGTTCGAGATCTGGGTCGGGTCAAGTTTAGTTATTCAGGCTTTCTGTTAAGGAAGTCACAGTTACAGCACGGAGTTGGGAAATTGGCGGAGTTTCACCTCCGTAATATTTATTTAATAAACATACATGATTGAGATGGTCTTTTGTATGAGAACCAAACCAAACAAAGGTCTCGTAGACAGTTCAGTTAAAAATATATCTTTCCACTTACTTTTTTGTTTTATTGTACTTATAATTACTTTGCAAAATTGGTCTATACGAAAACCTCTTTTATTTTGATGAAATAATACACAGCTTATATTAATCTGAAGAACTATTCTAAATTTTTTTGTAGTCGGAAGGGTAGGTTCGGAGATTATGTCCTTCATCCAAACGTAAAAACTTTACCTCTTTATAATATTACTAGCAACTCACCCCGCTTCGCTCGAGTTCGCCTTTAGGAACACAAAAACAAACCTATCCCACGGGAACCGTACACTTTTCCAAGATAAAAATTTACCTATATGCTATTCCAGATTATAATCTATTTCTGTGTAAAATTTCATCCAGATCTATTCAGCCGTGATGGCGTGATTGAGTTAACAAACATCCATCCATCCTCACGAGCTTTCACATCTATACATATAATAAAATTGTAACTAAGCGGAATCTGTACATTAAATATTTTTTGGAAAATCTTATTGAAAAAAACATTATTATCGATACAGAGGCCGAATCTGTAATATTTAGAATTATTGTGTCTGTCTGTTACCGCATCACAAAAAAACCATTGGAAGTATTTTGATCAAATTTTGTATGTTGATAGCTGGTTATCCGGGTCAACATATAGGATACTTTTTATTGCGGGAAAATGTCTCATTTCTGAGAAAAAATACAAAAACAGCAATGTAAGAGTATATTAATGTTACCTAAGAATTTGGTTTTTGGTCATCTGAACGCGGGCGGAGCCGCGGGCAATGCTAGTTTATAATATTAGTATGGTTAATTAATAACATTTAATGGGACAATAAGTTCATATTTTTACAATCGTAAATTATTCTAAGAACAATTTGAGAGCAAACAATATGTTATGCACTAAATAGTTATATAATACTTACACAGAAATGTACAAAGGATTTAGTTTGCGAACTGAAAAGTTAGTACGTTTTCCAGCGATCTGAAACTTCACATCTGGTTTAGATGCTGTGATAAATCGTAACATGTGGCTTTGTTAGTTGCACTGAGGTTTCATTTATATGCATCTCATACTTATATTACAGCTTTGAATATTTTGAATACTTGCATTTGCATTCAAATTCAACTCTGCTCGCATGGTATCAGATATGATTATAGACTAATTCAGAATATACTCGTAAGGTAGCTGAGCTGTATGGTAGAAAGAAATAAAAAACAAACAAACAAACACACACACCCGCTAAGTTAAGTATACTTATAGTACCTTAAGTATGCATAATATGAGCATAATTGCCTGGAAAAGATTTTTTGATGCACCATTATATGTTTTATTTCTATAGAATACACTTTGTTATGATACTATAAAAACAACATAAAAGCAACAGTTTAGAAGATATTCGAGAAAAACACATCAAGACGACCTCAAACCTCCCATAACTTTATTAGCAAGCGCCATTCCGTCATGGGCTGTTTGCTGTTTTCATATTCAACGCAAAAAAAAATGACAACTCTTGAATTTCATATTATTACGTGGTTTTATACATATGTATAATTTGACACTTATAATTTTCTCCTGGCTTCGCCCGCGTGCTTTTATTTTGTAGAATCACTTAGATTCTCGTAGGTCCTAATGTGATGTAAATGTAATCTAATCTATATATATTTTTATAGGCTAAAAAAAGGAAAAAGAATTTTTAAAATCGCAACTAGTAGAGGCAGATATTGGTATGTTCAATCAAATAAATAAACAAACAAAAAATACTTCAGCTTTATATATTAGTATAGTCTAAACCGAAACAATGATTAAATGTGAGAAATCTCAAAAAATATTAGCCAAATAAATAATGTTAGCATTCATGAAACGTATAAAATACAAGAGCGACAAATCTTATAACACAAAAACACGTGTCGACGGGAGAATGCAGTAAATTCCGAACAAACTTTCCAAACTGAATTATGTCTGATGGCGTGTCACTTGTTTATCCTAAAGTATTTGGAATACATTCAAAAGATCAAGAAAACCGAAGCGTAAACAAGAAAAAGTGTGTACTATATAGAAATATTCTTTTCGACAGCCGCGAGAGATCAAAGAAAGATACGCGGTTAGAAGATAGTGTAGTTAGAGAAGAGGCAAACGTCATAAATACCTCATGTAAAGTTATTTATTCAGAAGCAATGTATCCAATGGGATTTTAGATTTCCACTCGGGGTCGTCCCTACTCACGTTTTAGCGTTAAGTAAAGATTTCTCAGAGATGAGATATTTTCCCGCAGTAAAAAGTATCCTATATGTTGACCCGGATAACCAGTTCATCATACCAAATACCAAACATCGAAATCCCTCCAGTTGTTTTTCCGTGATACGGTAACAGACAGACAAACAGACAGTCAGACAAAAATTCTAAAAACCATAGATTCGGCCTCTGTATCGATAATAATATCCATTTCAATAAAATTTTCCAAAAAATATTTAATGTACAGATTCGGCTTAGTTATAATTTTATTATATGTATAGATTTATAGACCCATTGAGAGATTCCTTACTCCTTTATTTATGTACCTACTTATTAAAAATAAACTCATTTTGTAGTAAATAGCATTTCCTTCTGTCACATGTTTGGCTTTTGTTGTTTGCAGTTTCATAAGTTTAATTACATAGGGCGGGCGCCATAATTAAGTGAACCCGTGTAATAACGATGTTGTAAACTTAAGTGAGTTTTGTTGCATCTTCATATACAATTGTTATATATATAACTACTGTAGAAATATTGTAAGATTTTTTGTAAGATTTTTATGTACCTACATATCTATATTAATATTATAAAGAGGGAAAGATTTTGTTTGTTTGTTTGTACCGAATAAGCTACGATACTACTGAACCGATTTAGATGAACTTTACCCTGGGAAGGACATAGGATAGTTTTATAGTTTTATCCCGGAAATCATCCCTTAGGGGGTAAAAATGGAGGTGAATTTGTTTTTGAAAGTTTATGGGGAAGCAACCTAAGCACGAACCTTTTTTTTTTGTTATCGCTGGGGAAACCCATCATGGGGACCCTACCGGCCGTCAATGGGTAGGGTACTGTGAGACTCCTACTCACTAAAACCCACAGCGGAACCCGTCGCCGCAGTGCAATGGGGTGTGCAGGGTCGCTTGCGCATTCACTACAACACCCCTAAACCTAAGCACGAACCTAAGCGAAGCATGGGTGAGTCGCTAGTTATAAATATTTTCGGTACGTACCGAGTAAACTAAACTCGAGTCAACGTGCTGGGATATGTCGAAATAATGATACAATTCACTTGTAAATTACACCAAATAATTTCGCATATCTGATGACAGGCAATAGAAACAAATTGAACAAACACTGTATGTAACATAATATATACTTACATATACATATGTATGTATGTACGTGTGTAACTTTTGACTTACCATGGAATTTACTTAATAATACACCACGATGAAAACCGGGGGTAACCACCCAAAAGGTGACTGGAGCCGACGTAACTTAACCAATGAAGAAACAACAGCAAAGTCCATTCGTATGCAATATTAACCAGCTTTGCGCGCGAGACCCTTTTGTAATCTACGCGTTTCAATAATGCAGCATTATAGCGTTCCTAGCGTCCAATCTACATGAAAATTTAAGGTAAGGCGGAAAATAGAATTACAGCTGTAATTTCAAATTATTCTTGAGATATTAAACTGTAAAAGGAGATGAAAATGTTTATGTGTAATTTATTACGATCCCTATCCGGCACAGTAGCTTCATCCAGATAATGGTAGCCTATTTAGTTGAAGTGGTCACGAGTTCGATTAGTACATTTCTTTTTTTGTTATTTATAAATTTTCTTTACGCTACAAGGGTGAATTTCAATTATTTAGGAAGAATTTCGATTTAAGTACTTTTTCTAAAACATCTGAGTCATATTAATACATGTGGGAACTTATGATAAGGTCCGTACTTCAATCACGCGTGTTTATAAGTTATTTAACGTACGAGTACTTGTATAGGTCACTTTCTGACCCAGAAAAATCTTTGAAAAACAAACAAACTTATGTTTTTGTCAATATACTAGTTGTTTTCTACTAGTTGTTCTCTCCGCCCGCGTGATAAGTCAATAAAAGTAGCCTACAGCATGAAGAAGTGACAAGCACACACATAAAAATATTTGTTTTTACTTAGTTTGCTTTAAATTATCATTCTGCAAACGACATAACTCATAATAATATGCAAGCAAATATTTCAATTAAATAATGACATACAAGAATCGAATATAAAACAACCTATCCAGGAAAATCTGAGTGAGAACTTTGCTACTGCGCATGATGGTGTTCAATTAAAAAGAAAAATTTGAACTATTACTCCATTTAGTACTATTTAACTGTTTAATTAAGACATGCAAGCGGCGCAAAGGGAACCCTATTTCATTTAACTTTACGTTCCACAAATCGAGTACAGATGTCGACGTTCATATTGCAAATTAAGCTTTAAATTAAGAAAATTTACAAAATAGGAAGTTGTATTCTATTCTATGAAATAACTCTCACTCTACGAATCTAATATAAATCTTAGGTAATAAATCCCATAAATATTAGATTCATTCAATCTTGTTTCACTCAGGATCTAATGTAATCTCTATTTGTTTGAATCTCATACTCCGGTGGGACGACTGCTCGACACGACCAGTGAGAGTTAAGGCGCAGGACCGACGGCTTTACGTGCTCTCCGAGGCACGGGGGTGAAACACCGACCAATTCCTAACTCCGGATTCGTACTATGTATTTCGTGATAGAAAACACAATAACCATATCAGCCCAACCCGGAACTCGAACCCAGGACTCCACCATGTGCAGTCTTACATACTAGCCTCTAGTGACTCAACCAACGAGGCAGCCAAACCTAATGTACAATATAAAACCATTAAAATATCATAATATCCCACGGAACCTAGTTAGAAGATCTAGATTAAAGAAACCTATATCTCTCTTCCTATCTTATTCTGAAGGTGCCATATTCATCAAGATTGTTTAATTCAATTGTAGACAGGTAACATCTATAAAATGGTAAATGTAAACATACATGTACTGGTAAATATAATATTAACTAATATTTTTTTCAACTCATTCTTTATTCAATTAATTTTTGCAAATGTTTTAGCTTACAAAGTAAAAGGGCGGTTGTAAAACCTTCCGCATAAATCATGATGCAATACATGCCTTTGCCAAATCTCACTGAAATCTGTCCTGCGTTTTAAGCGCAAAAAAATAACAAACAGACAGAATCACTATGTATGATGAATATAATACTAAAATGTGTTTATAGTAAAATATAGTATGAACTTGTATTTTACTATAAACACATTAAAGTATTACTAATAATATAAACAAAACCAAAATAATTTCAAAAATTACTCCAATAAAACGTGTCCAAATGAAGAGAGTTTTCAATAAAAGTTGCCGATTTAAAGAAATATGTAAGTCTTCATAGTATTTATTAGTAAAATTATAACATACTAGCATTGCCCGCGGCTCCGCCCGCGTTCAGATGACCAAAAACAAATTCTTAGGTTTTATAGATTACGAGTAGTATACTCTTATATTGCAGTTTTTGTTTTTTCTTAGAAATGAGATATTTTCCCGCGGTAAAAAGTATCCTATATGTTGACCCGGATAACCAGCTATCACCATACCAAATTTCATCAAAATCCCTCCAGTGGTTTTTCTGGGATGCGGTAACAGACAGACAGACAGACGGACAAAAATTCTAAAAAACTATAGATTCGGCCTCTGTATCGATAATAATGACAATTTCAATTATATTTTTCAAAAAATATTTAATGTACAGAGCTTAGTTACAATTTTATTATATGTATAGATATATATTTGTGTGGTGGTACCGTCTTTACGGGAATCGACCCTCACTTGACAATATTTTTATAAAATCTTAAAGTTTTCTAACATCAATTTAATAATATATTTGTCGTAGTTCGAAGGAATACCCAATACCTCTCTCGGGAGTACACAAGCTGAGCGTTACAGATAAATTTGAACAAATCACGTTTCTTGTTGAAAATTGCGACAAAATCGTATTTTAAGGGGAGTTCTTGTTTTATTTAGGACATCTTTCAATAGAAAGCTGGAGGACGCTACATCAGACGGCACTGGTTTCTACTTTTTATCTTATATTCGTTACTTTATTATTTTTTTTGTTAAAATTCGTTAAATAATGTTTTTATTTAACGTGCTTTATCGTTATCATCGTATGAATCCGTCCATTTCCTCCACAGCTGGACACTTGCCTTTTCCAAGACTTGCTTCATTTTTGGTAATTCATTTTTAAAACACTTGCTGGTATTCGATGTTACTGGTGACAGAACAAAATATCTTATAACGGTGCTCGGCGATGATCATATTATTAATTTATCCCCTACATGACAACTTTAACGAAATCTTTACACGTTTCCCTTTCAAGTCATCTCTTCCCCTAGTACTTATATTTATCTTCATTCGCCTAAAATAAACCTGGTTGGTAATAACAAATATTTATCCCATATATAAGTCGAACCAGTGACCTAAAGACTCCTTAGAGTGTAAATAAAAAAAAAACGATTCACCAAATAGCATTACTCTGCTGAAAACCCCTAAATAAATAGAAAACCCAATGCTGTGCAAATAGTGGAAAGGTAATAAATCAATTCGTATTTGCGATATGTTCATTGAACCGTCGCTGTGTTTATTGTTGAGTGATATATGGAGAGCTCTAAAAACTATTCGTATTGTTTGGTGCACGTTACAGTGACACTCTGATGTTACTGATACACTTCATGCACAAGAGCTAATGATTACAGTCCTCTGGCAACCTCGACAATTGATGATATTTATTACTTATAGCTTGCTATATTAAAGCTAATTTTCAAATATTTTTTCTTTTCAGCCCTTTTTAACGTCCCACTGATGGGCGCGGGCCTCCCTTCAGTACGAAGGAAATCACGCCCTAATTCACCACGGTGGCAAAGTGCGGGTTGGCGGACTTCACATGTGTTTCGAAAACTTGTTAAGTTCTCTCAGACATGCAGGTTTCCTCATGATATTTTCCTTCGCCGCAAGGCAAGTGGTAATCATGTTAGAAGTGATTCGCACATGAAAATATCAGAGGTGCGAGACCCGGAATTTGAAACCGCTTCACTCGGTTTCCCAAGAGCGCGTTACCACTTTTTTTTTTTTTTTAACGTTGGGAAATGCATTTACGCACGAGGTGTGGGACTCACCGGCAAAGCCAGTACTACCCACTAAAACCCAACAAAACCTTCCCCGGTCTTAATGGGGCGTCGCAGGATCGCTTACGCATTCAACTACGACGCCCCGATGGCAGGTCTGCCTAAGCAGACCACAACAACCACGGGGTTGCTCCACAGTCCACTCTGCTATCAGAGAAGTACCAGGAGCAACCCGTATGGTACACCGCCCTCCGAAGAGGGCCACCTCCCACCACCCACCGAAGTAAGCCACCTCCCTGTGCGTTTCTTGGCTTCGCGCCCGGTTGGGTTGCCGGGCACTACTGAGCCCCCCCACCACGACAAGGTGAACGCACGTTGGAGCGCGTTACCACTGGGCTATCACAGCCTTAAGTCTTTTTTAGTTTAGTGAATTCTATTCAAAAAAAAATCATGAATAGAAAGAATTTTCTCTTTTATTATAACAATTTCGAAGGTAAATTCGTTTCATAGTAATGGCAAAAGTTTGCATGAGTGTAGAAGCAATAATTTGATATTTCGCTTATTTCTTTATACTAGTATTCGTCTAGTGAGCTGATTCTTAGTGAGTCTAGATTTTTATTGATAACACTAAAGCTCGTCAATAGCTATTAAACAAAAAAAAATCGTTGACAATTAGAAGATAAAAAGGTATTTGCCTTTGCCTATTTATATATAAACTACGTTTAATTTTAAATAAATCTTTTTGAATTGTTTCGCGGATTTACTTAGATTTTTGGTTCCCGGCGTTGTTTCGAATGCTTTACAGCAGGAGTTCCTAACCAGGGCGGCGTAGAGTGTATATTGTATAACTTGAAAAAAACAAACGTTATAATAATGTGTTTTATTATAATTAAAAGATAAATAAATGGGGGCACAAAATATTTTTTATAATCCAGGGAGACTATAGAAGAATTGTTGGGAAACCCTGCTTTACACCGCACATGGTCACGGGAGAGACTGGGGTTTTAGACGTCTCAGAGGTCATTACATACTTGTTACAGACAGTAGTTTTATTTAAAATATCAAATATTCGCGTAAATCTAAGAAAGTATTACGTTTAATTTGTACTAAATATCCAATCCCATATATGTATTAAAGCTTAGCAAAACCATTAATCTAAATTTCTTTAATAGTTTAAACCAACAAAAAATAAAGATAACACACACACACACACACACACACACACACACACACACACACACACACACAATTCCCCAAAATCGTATGAATCATTTGAATTTTAAGTTTATTTACTCCCACTGACACAAAATTGATGTATTCGTAGCACTGACAAATTGTAAAAACAATTTTAATTGTGACAAAGTCCTAAAACACTTTACACTCAACACATGTTACGACCATGTCAAAATATGTCACTAATGCACGCCGTACTTGTAAATCATGACTAGAAAACATATGTTTCTCATTGTGGCACCTATTTGCTTTTAGCTAACAGAAATCATTTCAATTTTAAACCTTAACACTATAACAATAAGAGGCTATAGCAAAATAATTGACTGATTCAAAGTTAGCGACACTCGCAGAAAGTGCAGGAATTGTGCGTAACACGAAACGTACCAGAATAAATTTCAAGTGAATTGGATGGTATTTTATAAATAACAAAGTGTTATGATTTCTAGGCGAGATAAATAACACATGTTCCTCGACAGCGTGATGTGTGTGAAAAAATTTGGTGAAAAAAAAAACAAAGAATGTTGATGATTGAATGTTTTTGAAGAACTTGTAGTAGCTATAATTTTTTTTTTCCGACTACTTATAATTAGTTATCTATACGACTAAATAAAATTTAAGTGTCTGTTTGCACTGTCTATTTAGCTTTTTATTAAATGTGTATGAAATTATATTTATAAGACGAACACATTTTTTTATTTATTTTTTTGGTCTGTCGGTTTGATTGTTCCGGGTAATCTCGAGAAATGACTGGACCGAATTTCAATGGCAGATAGCTAATATTATAAGGAGTAACTTATTTTTTTTAGAAAAACAACAAGGTTCCGCTGCAAAATAGTAAAACGTAACTAGAAACGCACAGGGTAATTAGCTAGTATTAAGAACAGTAAAATTATACACAGCAACGTGGTGACTTTTTAGCAAATTTTATGACAAACAGACAATTACGATACTTTGAAACATAGTCTATCTGTGTACTGAATTTCATACAAATCAGTCCAGTGGTTTTAGCGTGAAGAAGTTACAAACATACACACATAAAAGAACATATTTATAATGTTATAGATTATAAATTTTTCGTCTATATTACGTGATGTCATTTCTTTATATCTATTATAAACAAAATTCAAGAAAGCTTATGGATGTTGAAACCATTCCTTACTAATGAAAAAAAAAATTAGGATTTTCAGGCCAGTGCCATTCAAAACATTCATTCTCTTTAAACTTTTAAAATAATCACCAAATATTTTTTCCTAATCTAATATCTAATATCTATATAAATATATCGTGTCTCAGTGTTCGGCTAGATCGATTTTAATTTAATTTTTTTTTGTATATTTGGTAGGTATGAGAATAGGTCGCAAAGTATTTTTCTCTCTTTCTATCCCCACCCCCCATGATAGATACATATATACATTAATATAAAGGAACACTATACTAAATATAAAGGAACACGAGAGAAACGAGGGTGTTTTTTTTGTAGATTAAACGCGGGCAAACCCGCGGGGTATGCTAGTATATGTATATTACATATATACGAAAGCTCGTAAACAAACACTATAAATATATATGAAACAGTTAATATTTTACACAAAGCAAATCGACTGTGACGGTAATCGCAAATAAATATAAATGATTAAGCCGCGTTAAAATCACGAGATATTAGAGTTCATTTAATACAGCTATTAGTAGCGACAGATATCGGCCGCGGTGGAGACTTCAAATTTAATTTAGTTAATTAATTAAATAACTTTCATTATTTCAAATGTTATCATTACAATAATTGATTAGGGTAAAATTATGTTACACTAGCGACCCACGTTTTGACGCTTATATTATGGAATAGATAGACTATCCATACTTATTATTATTATAAATGTGAAAGTGTGTTTGTTTGTTTGCCCTTCTTTCACGCCGAAACAAAATGACGGATTGGCGTGACTTTTTGTGTAGAGATAGTTGAGGGGTTGGAGAGTGACATAGGCTACTTTTCACTGCGGGAGATTATTTAATTCCCACTGGAAAACACGTTATAATACAATCTAAAAAAATATTTATGTTCAGAATTACTTGAAACTTGGTATTAATGCTCTTCAGTAGAATTAAATAAATACGTGTTTCGGCAATTTTCAAAATTCATCCTATAAGGGAATAAAATAAGGGATAAAAGTTGGTATGAAACTACCTTTTTAGAGATTTATTGTAGTTCTAGCGCGAGCGAAACCGCGGGCTCTGCTAGTATATATGTACATACAATATACACATATAATATAAATAGGTATGATGAGCTTTATATCTCGTAATTGAGAAACGATTGATTCCCCACACAAACTTCAACCCCCGTTTTCACCCCTATGTCTAAAAACTATACTACGAGTAACCTCGTATATAGATCCTTTAATAAAAAATTATATCCTTTACTTGAATCCCATATAGTTAACGAAACGGTTGATTTTTTAATTAAAAAAAACCAAAAATAAAGAAAAAAAAATGAGACCCACTATACACTGCATAAAGATACGTGAGGCAAATTGAATTCCCAGCAGGCTAACATTTAGGAACTAGTCGAGCTCACAAAGTGTTTTCTTGCTGTGAGGATTACACCAGCGCCGAATTCACTTTAGATGGTACGAGGTGAAGGCCGTATGCATAATACTGAATCTATTTCAGCTTTAACTAGATAAAGTTGGTGAATAGTATATTTAAAGAAATTCCTTTTAAGTTCCTCTTACGATATTGTCCCAACTAAATAATAATAATTAAATTAAAATATATGTAAGTACACTTCAGCCCTTTTTAAAGTCCCACTGCCGGGCGCACCAGATTAGGCTACTTTCAATCAGGCTACAGTCTAACACTCTGGCCATGTGGGTTGGCCACTTTAACTTATTGTATGAATAACTTCTATCTGATGGTTTAATTAAATCTTTTGTATTAACAACAAATCTATCCCACAGAAACCGTATTTTTTTGGATAAAAATAACCTATATGCTATACCAGAATATAACCTATCTCAGTGCCAAATTTCATCCAGATCCGTTCAGCCGTACTGGCGTGATTGAGTAACAAACATCCATCCAGCCAAAATTTCGCATTTATTGTATTAAATGGGATGTATGTAGATATGTTTAGATAAGTAGTTCCTTAACGCCATTCTCCACTTTTCTCATTTATTCTTAATACTAAATTAAGAAAAATTTATATATACTGTATTTATATTGTAGTCAGCATTTATTGATTCAACCTAACTTCAATAAAGCCATAACAAAATCAAATACAAATGATACGAAATAACAAAAATAAAATTTCATTTTCACGACACAAGGAAGAGAAAAGTATATATCTATAAATATCCATATGTACACTTCATTCGAGTTCTTTGTTTTCAGAGTCGGGGATTACCCGTGACAATCTCGAGAGCGGGCGGACTTGCCGTATTGGTATTAGAAAAATAAGTTGAAAGGAAAAAGTAAAAATACAATGTTTTTTCAGTAAATCGTCGAAAAATATATAACAGTGTTGCGATTCACTTATATTTTATACTTACTTATATTTTACTTACTTATATTTTATACTTTTTGGCCGACTTCAGAAAAGAAGCGAGAATACTCAACTTGGGTATTTTTTTTTATTGAATATACATTATCAAGATACAAAATCAATTTTATGATATTTTTTTAAGCAAAGAGGTTATATAACAAAAATTCCCAGATAATAGGTGTATATAACTATTTTATCGGTTTTTTTCACGGATTTATTTTGATTTTTGGTTCGTGACCATAATTGCTGTAAGGCATTCGAACCATCGGGAATCAAAATAAACCCGCGAAAAATCAAAAAAAAAAGGTAATTTTATTTAATATTTCAAATACTTGCGTAAACCTAAGAAAGTATTAGGTGTAAATTACATACAAAAATACACATATTACATACAAAGAAAATAATACCATCCGTAGCGTGTACTTCTTTATAGAAAGTCGGTTAAAAAATTCTTCTTATAAAAGTACTACCTAAGTATCTTGTTTTAATGTTGTATTTTTCAGATATTTGCTTTTTTATTTAATAAAGCATAACTTGAATAAAAATCTTTTTTCTTACTATTAATGTTCAAAATCAAATTTAAATCAAAAATATTTATACCAATTTTGTTATTGAAAAGAGAATTAATTAAAATAATATAATCAAAATGGATTTATTTCCGTAGAATATTTTCAATTTACAGATTTACGAACTGGTTTTATTACGAAAATCTTGACCTCAAATCTACGAAAATTTTGTTAACATACCGAGTACTTGTATCATATCGAGTTATTTTTCTATCAATTTCTTTAGTGAGTCCCATCATTTTCGAACAAGCATTATTATCAATATAAGTTAATTTAACTTAATATTTAAACACAAAATTATAATTATTGTAATTTTATAACTTTGTAAACGCTTTTTGAACGAGAGAGACGTTCATCAACAAGCGGACACAGTGTTGCCGCTTAATAAATTGACCAATCGGTAGTTAAAATTACAGTAATTGGATTCATTTGGAATGCAGGCAATTTATCAATTGTAATTATAATTTACAAATAGCCCGCCTTTGTTTGGTCACGAACCTCATTATGTATATCCCGTGCTTAAACACTCTAAATACTTCTATACTGACCCGCAAAAAGTTTTTTCAAGTTCAAATTCAAAATATTTTATATAGCACTAAATTATTACAATTTTTGTTTACTGAATTCCATGAGTAACGACTACTACCAGTTCGTAAAGAAGAAAACCAGAGAAGAACTAGCTAGCGAAAGAAACTCAGCGAGACTAATATTAATACTATTTGAACGCAAGAGTGTATCTATTTACATTTATAATTACAGCAAAACAAATAAAAAACTCTTTTGAGTTCTTTATTTGTTTTTTTCTTTATTTGTTTACCTTTTTAGGTACAGACAGAATAGTATGTCTATGGTATGTTACAGACTAGTAAAAAAATAAAATTAAAAAAAAAAACGGCAAAAACTCTCTGTCATTGCGGAAATATTAATAATAACTTTCTAGCTAAAGATCTATTGGCTGCATCATATTACACTTCACTAGTAACAATTCAGATTTTTCTTGGAATTGTAAGTATGTATAACCTACTTATTTAAATAGGTTGGTTATACTTTACAAACAAAAAAACATATCTTCTACCCTGGGGTAATAGATTTCATCTAATACTGATTAAATAATTATGTGAACTATTTAAATTACACGATTAATATAAAATTGTATATAGAATTACAAACTCTGCGTCTTTTTTTTTGCAAAAACCTGCAAACAAAACGACAACAATCTATACATATAATAAAATTGTAACTAAGCCGAATCTGTACATTAAATATTTTTTGGAAAATCTTATTGAAATAAACATTATTATCGTTACAAAGGCCGAATCTATAGTTTTCAGAATTTTTGTCTGTCTGTCTGTCTGTTACCGCATCACAGAAAAACCACTGGATGGATTTTGATGAAATTTGGTATGGTGATAGCTGGTGGTTATCCGAGTCAACATATAGGATACTTTTTACCGCGGGAAAATGTCTCATTTCTGAGAAAAAATATAAAAACTGCAACGTAATAATATACTACTACGTAAAACCTAAGTATTTGGTTTTTGGTCATCTGAACGCGGGTCGGAGCCGCGGGCAATGCTAGTTCTCTATATAACTCTAAAACCTCTCGAAAAAAAAAACAAAATCAACAGACTTTAAAAACAATAATGCCAATTAAAAACTATATATCAACCAAAAAAAACTCCCAGAAAAACTAACTCAATTGAACGATCTAAAACAAATTGATCCAAATCCCCGTGAAATCCGACTCGATAGAAAAATAAACAAATGCTTTTATTTCTAAACCGTTCACAACAATATAAATAAACGTATGTAATAGGCTTAACTTTGAAAGCTTCGCTCAAGTTCCAATGCAAGTCGAACGGAAGCTCGCGCGTTGTGTCCGGTGCATCCGCTGAAAGTTGTGCTTAGTTCTTTTATAGGTTATGCCTTGAACTTGACCGGAATAAATACAAAAAACCAGGGTTACATTGCTTCTGTAGTTGCATTTATTATTTCATTTCACTTCCCTTGGGTATATTTTAGACTACCCTAGTAGTAATTTATTCATTCAGATCCGGAGGTCCTAGGTTCAAACCTCTAGGTTCAGGCCTAATCATTAGGTTCTACTGGCAAGAAATTCTCAGCAACAAAACGAACTTAGGGAGTTAAGTCTCGCACCATGTCCCCCGTGTCGAATGGTCGTCCTATCGAAGTTAAAAAACGAAAGATTACGTTATAAGTTTGTAATATTATAATCCTTTATTTTTTAATTACACGGGTAGAGCCGAGTGCAAACGTTAGTTTTCAATATTCGTGTGATTAATATTCATAGTAATCATAATGTAGAGCGAAGACATATTTATATGATAAATTTCATTTATTTGCAAATGTAAAATATGGAATCCATTATACAAAAGCTATTTAATTAAATATATAACGTTTGAAAGCGAAGGCCTTAATAAAAGGCAGCTCTTTTATATAGAGTCTACTAGCATTGCCCGCGGCTTGGCCCGCGTTCAGTTGACCAAAAACTAAATTCTTAGGTTGTACATATTAGTATATTACTCTTTCATTGCAGTTTTTGTTTTTTTTTCTCAGCAATGAGATATTTTCCCGCGGTAAAAAGAATCCTATATGTTGACCCGGATAACCAGCTATCACCATACCAAATTTCATCAAAATCCCTCCAGTGGTTTTTCCTTAATGCGGTTACAAACACACAGACAAAAATTCAAAAACGGCCTCTGTATCGATAATAATGTCTATTTCAATAAGATTTTCCAAAAAATATTTAATGCACAGATTCGGCGTAGTTACAATTTTATTATATATATATATATATATATATATATATATATATATATATATATATAATTTTCCCAATACATTATCTGAATAAAATGCTTAAAACACATTTTATGACAAATACCTAATAAAATAACCGTCGGGACATAAAATATTAATGAGAATATAGTGTATTTATGTTATTTTACGATTTTGACTGACCTTAAAGGCGATACTAAAATCAAATCACTTTTTTCTTCTAGTGTACACGTTCACGCCTTCTTCGCCAATCCTCTTCTTCAAAAAAAAAATCGCTAATTTTGAACCAAAGATTTTCATTATACCTTTTAGTGAAAAAATAAATATGTCGTTGGTACATTATCACACAGCACCATCTAGTTCCATGGTAAGCTACGAGGCTTGTGTTATGGATACGAGATAGTTGATACACTACACATATATAACTTTAAATACATACATATTATAAATATGAACACCCATGACTGGAGTACAAACACTCGTCCACATCACACAAATGAATGCCCACAGCGGGACTCGAACCCGAAACCGCTGTCATAGCAAGTTTTTTTTCCAAAGTAAAACCCTTACCCATCAATCAAGTATACACCAATATTTAGATATAAAAGCTATGCGGCACGATACATATGACATCACGACATATGGCACAGTAAAAAAAAACTAACGACTGCCAGTAAAAAATCACTGATGAATGAAAGCCAAGTGGAAATTACTATTTCCAGCTTAAAAATGCCAGATGTCAGTTATGAAATTAAACTTGATGGAAACAGCGTCACGTGCAATGAAAATCGTGAAACGGAATAATATCGCAACTTTTATTGCGGCAACACGACGACTGTGAGAAATTATATAAACGTAGATTTTATAATCAATAATAAAATTTAAATATATGATTTGTATCTGACGCTACTCGTTTTATTAGGGGGTCAATAGCCGATTAATCACTTCGAAGTACCTGTCACGTGCGGAAAATGAACCCATTGCACAGTGTAGTTAACATAACCAAATAGAAAAATAATCATACATCCTTGCCATGGTCGCTTTACTTACATTATTACGCTCTGGTGCGTCCTATGGTGCGTTTGATATTTATATTATTATATATGGGCCGTGCCACAATTTAACTTTTTTCTAACAGTAGCTTATTTACTACTCCAGGGCATATTCTGTGTAGAAGATATTATGCAAATCCAAAAACTTTGTTATTTATAATCGTAGTGTGATATTTTCCCATAAATTAATAAAAGAATGCATTTTTAAAACAAAATCAAACATCATGTATTACCGCACATATATATGTCAGTGCGAATGTAATACATACATATAATATAAAATATATTTATTTATGTTTATATTATTATTTATATATTTATATTTAACCAATTACAGTATTAAATTAGCTATATAAGCACTGAAAATTACTAAAATATATAAAAAAGAACATGTGTAAAAAATAGACAGCCCACTTTCCTTAATTGCTCTGGAGAAATCACAAAAATAATAGCTAGAGACAGAAAAAAATGTAGAGCCATATAAATCATCTTTCATATGACGTATAAAAGTCACGCGTAGAGACGTCTTTCATTCAGCGTTGAAAACGTTAATATTAGAAAAACGACGAGAATAGATTGACAAAACTAATTTACTGACAATTTAGTTAAATTTCAACTCTAATTACTTATAATAAGAGGTAGTGAAGATGTATTTTATAGGTTATATTGCATGCAAATGATTCATATATACAAATATTTCTTAGCCGTCTAGAGCAGCGGTTTCCAAATGGTGAATCGCGGAACCCTAGGGAATCCTGCTATGCAGATTGCTCCTGGTACCACTGATAGCAGATTGGACCATAGAGCAACCCCATGGTTGTTGTGGTCTGCTTCGGCAGACCTGCCGTCGGCGCGTCGTGGTTGTGTGCGTAAGCGATCCTGCGACGCCCCATTAAGACGGGGGAGTTTTCGTGGGCTTTTAGTGGGTAGCACTGGCTTTGGCAGTCAGCCTCACACTTTGCGCCTAAATGCATTTCCCAACGTACAAAAAAGGGTTCCGAGTTTCGTCGGAGAGTAAAATAAAACGTTGTCAGACATAAAGTATAATTTTAGTGCTATTATAAAATAAATACGTGAAAAAATTTCATTCATCACATTAAATAGGTTATTTTTTTGCCACAATAAATATTATTGTAAATATTAATATTTTTCATTTATGATTTGTTCTCTCAAGCCAAAAAAGAAAGTATTCTAACTACAACACCATCAGTTTATTTATTATCAAAATGGAGATCCGTAAAAAAATATGATCAATTAGGGTTCCGTGGCAAAAAAATTTTGGGAACCGCTGGTCTAAAGACCATAGAGTATAAGCGTACATACACAACGATAGACGATTATATATTTGCCAATAAATATTCGCTGGGTTGACGCCAAGCGTGACGAATTCATTCGCAATTTTATGTAGAGAAAATATATTTGTTATTTCTACAAAGTGATCGTAGTTATAAGTTTGTTATAATTTAGCTAATAGCTTTTATCTTCCGTCTGGCAGATGCGTATATTTTTATTCAGTTTCTCCGAAAAAAAAAGCAATAATTTAACATGGTCGTTGAAATCGTCCGATTTATTCATACTTTTAGGGTATTCCCCGAATGTACCGTCACTAATATATTTATATTACTAGCGACGTACCCTCGCTTTGCTTGGATTTCTCCCTAGGTACGTTTTAAGAGTCAGTATGGAATAGATATATAACCTCTAATCTTTCTCAATAAACGGGCTAACTAATCCAAAAGAATTTTTCAAATCGGATTAGTAGTTCCTGAGATTAGCGCGGTCAAACAAACAAACGAAACAAAACAAACAAAGTATAGATATGTAGATTAATACACGAATGATTTATTCCATAATAGTAAAATAAAGATTATTACAGTATATATGTTGATACTTCTTACATGTATTTTGTATATATGTTCGCACAAAAATATGTTGAACTGAGCAAAACATGATGAAACTAAATGATATATATTTCTAGCATACCGATTTAATAGTTAGCACAAATAAATCCATACTTTTATGTAACACTAGCGACTCACCGTCGCTCCGCTCGAGTACGTCCCTACCGTCCCAGCTTACGTTTTACCGATTAGTATAGATTTCTCAGAAATTACATTTTTTCTTCTTTCTAGATATTTTCTCGCAATAAAAAATATCCTATATGTTAACCCGGATAACCAGCTATCACCATATCAAGTTTCATCAATATCCGTCCAGTGGTTTTTCCGTGAGGCGGTGACAGACAGACAGACAAAAATTCTAAAATCTACAGATTCGGCCTCTGTATCGATAATAATATCTATTTCAATAAGATTTAAAAAAATATATATTTAATGTACAGATTCGGCTCAGCTAGAATTTTATTATATGTATAGATTATCCTTTCAAAGCACGCGGAGCCACAAGCGGCTCGGTTAACAATTAATTTCTTAGAATTAACCGCGAAGTGTTAAAAATATGAAAGTGTGTTTGATTGTTTGTCTTTCTTTTACGTAGTAACAGATTCGCGTGATTTTGTGCAGAGATAATAATAATAATATTCTTTATTGTACACCAAAAATAAATATAAAAAAAAGATAGTTGGAGATAGTTGGAGAGCTGGAGAGGGACATAAGCTACTTTTTACTGCGGGAGATTACCTAATTCCCACGTATTAGCATAGCACTTAAAATGAAATACCCAATTATCATATTCGTTTTTGATGTATTTAAATAATTTGAATTTACAATAATGAAATAACACACCGGACCGTTACTCACACTCACACCCTGTCAATATGACAGTTGTGTCACGTACATTTTTAATAATCAAAAAAAAAAAAGAATGTTGCCATTAATGCCATCGTATTTATATAAATCAAATTAATAAATAATTATTATTTAACACATTATTATTGCCTCTTTTTTATTTTTATTATTTTTAATTCATTATAATAAATACAGATTTTTTAAATTAAAAGATGTAAAAATATGATGACTATGCTAACACACGGGAAAACACGTTATAATACAAACGCAAAAAAAATATTTTTGATCAGAACTACTTGAAACTTGGTATTAATGCTCTTCAATACAATTAAATAAATATGTACGTGTTTTAGCATTTTTCAAAATTCATCCCTTATAGGGGGTAAAATGGAGGATGCAAGTTTGTAAGAAACCTA
The DNA here is from genome assembly GCA_951806755.1 of Brenthis hecate. Lineage (NCBI taxonomy): Eukaryota > Metazoa > Arthropoda > Insecta > Lepidoptera > Nymphalidae > Brenthis > Brenthis hecate. The sequence continues at coordinate 1,428,837 of OX638257.1, forward strand.
TCTTTTTAGATTTTTTTAACGTTTTAGCGCGAGCGAATTCGCGAATTCTGCTAGTATATAATATATATTCTATCTATTTATAATTACTGTTCCTATGTACATAGCAAGTAAATAGAATAGCATTAGAAGTGCTTAGTACCAAATATACGTATGCACCTGTGAAACCACTTGAATCATCAATCCTCCATATCAGATAGCGCCCGCACTCCGCACCTACCGCCATAATTCATCTAAGCCAGAGTTAACGAGACAGACTGCTAATTGCATATAAATCACACTTTTGCATCATGAAAATGGAAATACTTTATAAATCTATACATATAATAAAAAATGTAAGTGATCGCTGTCTGTACATGGAAGATATTTGAGAAAAACTATTATTGAGGGTCTTTATTAACGCAATAGAACCCAAAACAATGATTTTTAGAATTTTTTGTCTGTTTGTCTCTGCGTTTGTACGCGCTTGTATGCGATTTTCACTAATGTATTGCAGTAAGCTTCGCTTAACATTTAGTATTTATTTTATTTCAATTGTTTCATAAATCAAAAACGTTATGTCAATTTAAAGATCACCTAGGGACGAACCCGAAAGGAGCGAGAGTGAGTTGATAGTTTAGAAAAATTTAGGTGGAGCTATATATATTGTTGTTTACACAACTTATACACAACTAGCAACCCTGACTTACACGCATGTTTATAGACATTAAAAAAACCATCTTTTCGGATTTTTTTGCAGTTTTATTTTGATTTTTGGTTCCCGACGTTTCAAATGCTTTACAACAATCATGGTCACGGGAGAGACTAAGGCCGCGCGCACTTTGGATACGTTTTCGTCTGAATTTTACTCGTGCGAACACGTACGAACACACACGAATTATCCGCACCTTTCAAGTACTATGGCGGCGGCGCGCAGACTGCGTGCGAGTTAGTCGTACGTATACGTGCGTGTAGTTCCGACGTCCGAATACATTCGAACTTGTTGGGATTTTAATACGCTTTCGTGCTTTAAAAATTAAAAATGGGTGTAGAAAAATTTCAAAACTTAGTTTATGAACATAAATGTTTGTTTCTTCATACGTGCATAACCATGAAACAGTATGTGGTCATTATATGAGTCTTCCATAATATGATGGAATTCACCGAAATCACGTATTTTTGAATATATTTCACGCACCCATTCGGTTCTACGATAGCAAAGATGCCGCCGCAGTCTCCGAGTTATAAAAGAGAATTATCTTGAAGATACACATTATCAATCGCGCTCCAAAGAGGATTTCACGAGTGCGATATCACCGGAAACCTATTTGACGGAGAAAAACGTATTCAATGTGCGCACTTAATTCGTACGACCAGGATCATACGTTTACGTACGATAAAAACTCGCGTCCAAAGTGCGCGCGGCCTAAGGTTTTAGACGTCTTAAAAGTTCTTGCTGTTAAGCATACGAAATCTCGTGAATCAAAAATCAAAAAAAAAAACGAATCATAGTATTATAGAATACATTTGAGAACGTATTATGTTTATAGACCTGGTGAAATTTCAACTAAGATTCTTTCAATACCCGACTAAAACTCACAATATTTAATTATTAACTCGAATGCATATAGAGCGCTCTTAATTTAGTTTCTCGTCTTACTCTATCGACAAGTGTAAATTTATCCTGTTAAAATAACGAGGTTAAAGCAATATAATCTATTACTATATAATATAGTTGGACAGTTCTTACACGGGATTCCGTATGACGGACACGTGTAGGGTTTCTCTCAAGGTGCCTTGCTCAAACATTTTACAAGATAAAACAATGTAATTCTATAGAGGTGTTGAAGAAAGTAGGTAATATTTTTTTTTTGTAGTTGTTTGCACTCAAGGGAGACACCTTTGTGGAATAATGCTGCCGTTAATTTCATTTATTTCTAAGCTTGCGACGCACAATAAACTTAGTATAAATAAATATGTTAGGACATTAACACTCAGCACCATCTAGTTCCATGGTAAGCTACGACACTTGTGTTATGGATACCAGATAGTTGATACACTACACATATATAACTTCAAATAAATACATATTATAAATATAAACACCCATGACTGGAGTACAAACATTAGTGCTCATCACACAAATGAATGCCTCCAGCGGGACTCGAACCCGCAACCGTTGGTGCAGCAAGTAGGGTCACTACAAACTGAGCCAAACGGGTCGTCGAGAGTATAAAAGACATTTAAGTTCGTTTTAGTATTTAAAACTACTCGTATAACATTATTCGCAATTTTTTATACGTTATAAAAATAATATTTACTCTTGAAAGTGGTCATAAGTTCGAAACACCACATGTGTTAAAGAAGGATGCGAAAAAAGTTTTAAAATCAACATTACCTATATTAAATATTACATATATTATTTATAAAAATGAACCCCTATTTCTCCTGGTCACGCTATAACTTAAGAACGGCTTTACCGATTTCATTCATCTTTTCTTACTTCGTAGAAGGTTCTGACATAAAAAAAAATTGCGCAGAAACTTTGAAAATGGGGATGAAAGTTTGTATTGGGAAGCAAGCTAGGGACGAACCAAAGCAAAGCGAGGGTGAGCCGCTAGTATTATTATAAAAATATTTAATTCAAACATAGAATTTACTAAGAAACATCTTAAAGGCTAGGCAAAGTGTCTAGAGAGCGGAGAGTGACGACGACGACGACGACAAGTGACATTAATCATTAATTACTTTTTAACTACAAAAAAGTACACACACCGTCTTTAAAATCTGTTAAAAATAACAATTAAAAAAAAAACAATTGTGAATATGTCGATGATAAACAAACACACAAACACCGAATAAAGTAGTTCCTCCCTCAAAAATCCGGTTAAAAAACAAATGAGAATGGAGTTAAATTTGAAAATGAAATCAGAATATATAGATATACTCTACACTGCATATTTCTTTACCAAGCATAAAATTACACTTTTTAAGTGAATGCGATGTGGATTCATTTTTCTTTTATACGTTGTAAGTTCCTAGTAGAAATTTAAAAAGCAATTTGATACTGTTGAATATTTTTAAGGAGTACTACAAAGAAGTTCGACACTGTAATTTGGATGATAATATTATTGATCATTGCTTTAAGGTGATGCATTATTAAGTAATCCTAATCCCATTAATATTATGAATGCGAAAGTTTGGATGTATGGATGTTTGTTAGTTAATAAGCCCAGAACGGCTAAACGGATCTGGATGAAATTTGGCACAGAGATAGATTATATCAAATATCTGTCTTGGAATATCTGTCTTGGAATAGCACATAGGTTTCTTTTTATCCCTGAAAAATGTATGGTTCCCGTGGGATAGATTTGTTTATGTTCTTCGCTAGGGAACTAGGGAACCTGAGCGAAGCGAGGGTGAGTAGCTTGTATTGTAAACGCGAAAGTTTGGAAGGTGGATGGGTCGATGGATGGATATTTGTTACTCTTTCACGCAAAAACTACTGAACCGATTTTGATGAAACTTTACAGTAATATAGCTTATTCATCAGATTAGCACAAAGGCTATAATATTATAAAGATATACTAAGGAATAAAAGAAAATCGCGTGGGGGGCCGCGCTAGTGGAATAGAAAATCAAATTAAAATTCGCAAATTGAAAGCTTTAAAGCATTTCGATGATTAATTATATCCAATACATATTGCGATACACAGTGTACCAAACAAGAAATATCGACAGATGTCAAAAATAAGCTTAAAATATCGTTCAATCTCATTCGTGCCTTTTGCATTCTACGGACATTGGCGAAGTAATCTGTGCTCTACTGGCACGCTTTGAAGTCATTAACAAGAGAATTGAATTGAATAAAATATCATTTACCATAAACTTAGATATCATTATACATAATCTGCCATATGTCCTAACTCAAAGATAGTTTTTTCACCTTTATGTAATTACGTGTGTATAATATAATTATAATATGTAACATACAATAAACTATTTATAAACTAGCATTGCCCGCGACTCCGCCCGCGTTCAGGTGACCAAAAAACAAATTCTTAGGTTTTACATATTACTATACTCTTACTTTGCAGTTTTTGTATTTTTTCTCAAAAATGAGATATTTTCGCGCGCTAAAAAGTATCTTATATGTTGTCCCGGATAACCAGCTATCATCATACCAAATTTCATCAAAATCCCTCCAGTGGTTTTTCTGTGATGCGGTAACAGACAGTCAGACAGATAGACAGACAAAAATTCTAAAAACTATAGATTCGGCCTCTGTATCGATAATAATGTTTATTTCAATAAGATTTTCCAAAAAATATATAATGTACAGATTCGGTTTAGTTACAATTTTATTATATGTATAGATAAAGTTAGGTATAGCATACTGAAACCCACAGTTATAATAAATAATATGAAAGTTTAATTTAGAAAAGACAATTTAGAAGCACGGGATGTAAAAAATTCTATTTGCCGTTTTAATGTTGAATGTTAGTCTGTAAGTTTATCCTAATCCAGCGAGCTTAGAGGAGTAGCTCGAATCGGATCAAGTTTAGTTGAATAAAGGTTGGTATACACGATGAGGCACGAAGGCACGTAGATTCAAATTACTTCTACACGTTTTAAATGTTACTAAAAAAATTTATTAGATGTAAAGAATGATTGTTTAAGCTCGAAATTTATTATCTTACTTTAATAACTAACTATCCGAAGTTCGTAGGTTCGAATTCATCATAAATCACAAACAGATCACAATTGTGATCTGTTTAATATAAACGTGGGGTAAATCAACTATAGTGGACCTATTTCCATTTGAACTATACCTAACACACCTACCCACTACATTAAAAATTAAAAAAAAACATAGCTTTAAATAAATTAAGGAGTGTACACATATAAACTTAATGTACACTTTAGCCATACATAATCGTGGTCTATGAAATAAAAATTTAAAAGATATGGGTCTACAAGAAATAAAACGTGGTGCGCTCAAAATAAATTCAAACAAAGCACACTCAAACTAGATATTATCCATACAAATCGTTTTCCCTAAATCTGTTTTTAAAATCAATACAATCTGTCTGCACTCGGAACGCAGACTGAATGGGAAGCTTTAAGCTTTAATCCGCAGAAGCTGCGACCGGAAATGATTTTACACCATACAATTTCGAAAATATTTTCGTATTTCCATTTCTAGAATAGTTTTTATTGATCCATCATAACCATAAATTAGAACACAGCAAAAATTTGGCAACATATGGAGAGAAAAGTTAAAGGTTTATTTTTGTAAATTTCAATGTTGTCAATAAAAGAACTTTAAAGAATGCATTTTCGAAAATCAAAACCTAAAGAGATGAAAAGAAAAATAAAAATTATATATATATATATATATATATATTATATATAATATATATATATATATATATATATATATATATATATATATATATATATATATATATATATTATATATATATATATATATATATATATATATATATATATATATATATATTTAGTTACTAAATGTTTGCTAAAACTATACATCTATATGTAAATTCAGTTTCGCAGACAAAGACGCGGGTCGAAGAAGTAACAGAGAAACTGCCAGAGAGTACATTGGTGCGTATGCGTATACGTTGTATTTTTTTCTTATTACTTATTTAATATGCCGACTGTGGCGAAATACAAAAGAGGGTTTATGTGTTTTAATGTATGTACATATGTATGAATATATCTAATCCTATTACCTCGTAATTACCAAACGGCTTAACCGCTTTTGATTCAATTTAACAAATCTCACTTCAATTTAACCCTATTATAATAATAAGATGAATCTGCGTATCAAAACTATCACTACTAATCGAATGTAGGTTCTGCGTCTATCGTAATTTAGAACTAATTTATCTCGCGTTGTGTTAAAACCGATTTTAACTGGATCCCAGCGGTTGACCATAAGTGGTTTTAAGAGGTCCTTTAAATAATGAATCGTTGGGGATAAACAGGCGGCTGCCCTTCAGCCTTGTGAATGTTTAAATTGTAATCGGTATGGGGTCGTTATTAAAATTTACGACATAGTATTACACAAGTGAAATTGTTATATTTTGAAGATTATGTTACTAACATCGTTAGTAAATTTGTTAGTGACTGCGTTTTTTTCTTCTCTTTATTCTTAACACTAGCAGAATCTTTCAATCTACTAAAAAAAACAATTTGGCCTTATGGTATATAACGACTCACACTCGCTTCGCTCGGGTTCGTCTCTATGTGTTTATATTATATTATGTATATGGTTTTACAATAATGTATGAAAGTCTGCCCGATTTGTTGGCATTTATGATTACTGCTCCGCTCCCTTGGGTAGTAGCATGATGATATTATATATCCTATATCCTTCCTCAATAAACGGACTATCTAATGCAAAAAGAATTTTTCAAATCGCATTAGTACGAGTAGTTCCTGAGATTAGCGCGTTCAAACAAACAAACAAATAAACAAACTGCCTCTTTATAATATTAAATACGTGAAGATTCATAATTTATTCAAAAATCTATAATGTCTTAAAAATTATAATAAAGATGTCGGTCAGTCAGACTAGAGTAATGGAATTTTAACAGGAATACAAAGTTGTATGAGAAATACACATTTGTTTTTAGTTTTTAAACTTAATACTTTATATACGCCATATAGCTATGGACATCAAACAAAAAACAACAAACAAAAATATATAAAAAAAAAAACTTCAAAAACAAAACACCTCAATTGAAAAATAACTAAGGACGCTCGAAAACATCGAAACAATATAAAAATATTGCACTTGTTCTATGGCTATATAAATTTCTGAGTTCTGCTGGAGGACGCCAACAGATAGTCGTATATACTCGTATTTCCAACGACATGAATAATATTCTGAATAAGTACATAAAATTTCGTTTTAATAGTAATAAATGCATCAATAAATATAACATTATTTATCGATATAACATTTATACTACGAGTATCTATACTAATATTATAAATATGAAAGTTTGTGAGTATGGATGTATGGATGTTTGTTACTCTTTTACGCCAGAACGGCTGAACGGATCTGGATGAAATTTGGAACAGAGATAGATTATAGTCTGGAATAACAAATAGGCTAGTTACACACATTTAATGTACAGATTCCACTCAATTAGAATTTTATTATATGTATAGATAAAAGGCATCTAAGAGCACATCCGAGCGAAGCGAATGTAGTCGCTAGTCATTTTAAATAAAACTACCTTTTCGGATTATTTCGCGGATTTATTTGGATTTTTGGTTCCCGACGTTTCGAATGCTTTACAACATCCATGGTCACGGGAGAGACTGAGGTTATAGAAGTCTTAAACATATACTTGTTACAGACAGTGCCAACCCACAAATTTACAAAAATGATTTCAAAAATTAAAAAAATGGCAATAAAGTAACCTTACAATATTCGTTGATTTTTATTTCTAAACATTTTAAAAATTTTAATAAATATTATAGTTTGTGAGTTTGTGACGTTGTAGGAGTTGTAATCTCTGGATCTACAGAACCGATTTAGATGAAATTGGTAAGAAGATAGTTTGAGACGCTGGAAAGGACATATGATAATTTTATCCCGGAAATCATCCCTTAAGGGTATAAAAATGGGGATGAAAATTTGTATTGGGAAATAAGCTAGGGGCGAACCCGAACGAAGCGAGGGTTAATCGGTAGTATATCATAAGCAACTACCCTTACAATGAAATAAATCTCATAACTTTTAAATTACAACAAAAAAACTGTTATTAACTCTTTAGGCCCTGCCTGCCCGTGTCATTACTATTCTAAACGGATAAACCGCTTGAAATAAGTTTTTTAACGGTCCTATCTGCATAATAAGCTTTTTGTAAGCTTATGTAATTTAAATTCTAACTAATTGAAAGCTTCAACATAACAAAAAATTGTGCATAATTTCCTTACAAATACTTCTCTACGTCCAGCCATTTCATTTGGAACTACGTAATTCCTTCTCGTACGTTACATGCAAATTTAAAAGGCGAGCTTATTTGTAATTTATACTTTCCCCGTGCTCACCGGCCGGCCGGTGGAGAGCGCTAGGGCAATTACAGACGGACGATACTTAGTATGTAATTTAATTCATTACATTATTAGAATTTTACAAGTATATATTTAAAAATAAATAAATAAAATAAGTTATGAAAAATACAAGCATTTTTTTTTTCTTTTTTTGTCTACCTTTACCTTTGCTAAATGACTTACACCATTCAGATGTCAAAATTAAGTTTGCATATATATATATATATATATATATATATATATATATATATATATATATATATATATATATAATAAGGTTGATTACACGAGAACGGCTTAACACAACTGTGCAATGTTAAAATGCTTTGTGACATCTTTGTACAGTTGTGCTTTGAGCGTCGTATTACAAATGCAAGGTATAAAATAAAACGTTTAATATTTTCAGTTTAATGTCATCGTGAATTTTTTTTTTAGAGAAAATCTTTAAAATATTAGGAACAGAATGAAGAATATCGTGTGGATTCGAAACTTATTTCCATATATTCCAACTTTTAATCAAAAATAAAACAAGCTGTTATGTTTATAGCCGCTTTGACTTTTAATTCACCTCCAGAATACATACGAATACATTTAAAAATAATGTTGTATGCAATTTAGAATAAAACAATAAACATTTTTAAAACACAAGTTTACTTTTTAAATAATGACTAAGAAACCGCCCTTTTGTAGAAAGCCTAAAATCCCATTCGAACAGCAGTGGCTCTACATTTTTAACGACCTCTCTACCAAATGCTCAACCCTTAAATAGGGGCAATAAATAAAGCATAGCGAGCACATATTGTAAATTACAAGTCATTTGTGAAGTGTAAAGTGAGTAGTTCAAAGTTAAATTTTTACTTAAAGTTCAAACGTTATATAAAGCTAAGCATTTTAAAAATGTGAGAGAGCACAAAATTAATGTTTTATTTATTTATACATATGTATATATAATAGAAATATTATGACCGAACATGCTTTTAATCGACTTCCAAAAAGGAGGAGATTCTCAATTCGTCGGAATCTTTTTTTTATGTATGTTCACTGATTACTCGAAGACGCCTGAACTGCTATTATTTTTTTTTGTTTCGAAGGATATACTTCATAGGTGGTCCCATTTAAAATTTATCCAAATCGGTCAAGCGGTTTTTAACAAATCAACAATATACAACAATTACAATTAAATACATAACAATACAATTTTTTTAAATAAATAACTTAATGGAATATGTTATTAAATATTTTAACTATAGTAAGAGTTCATACCTAATTATATTTACCTATTAGATATTCACATCTTAAAATATTGTCGGCTGGCACTGACTTCGAAAATATCTTATTAAGTATCTATTCGAAATGAAAACCCCCGATTAGTTATTTTTTACATTTTAGTGCCTGAAAGTAGTTTTTTTTTGAAATGTTTAAAATTAAAATTTAGTGTAGCTTAGTTATTTATGCTTTTAAAAACTTAAAAGTGATATCGATTTTAACCTACTTCTAAAAATCACTTTAATTTGAAACTTTCTAAATACATGAAATCTAGACGACATCACAAAAATTTCATAATTAGAAAAGCTATTACAGAAAATTACATGCACACGAATGAAATCTGAGGAAAAATTCTGTGAAGAAATCTTAAATGGTTGCAACTCGTAACCGCTTATGAATTTAAAACGACTCGTCATTGTACGGAACGTTTCAAACGAGACGGAAGTGCTTAAGCTCCTTTTAACTTTTAATTCGACGCGATATTTGCAACGGGAATAACAATTACCTGACGCAAACATGCGAAATGGTAAATAATGTACATTCAAATACGAATAAATACACAGTAAATGGTCTCAGCGTCTTGTAAAAAATGAGAACAGAAAGCTCTGTGCAAAAGCTCAGAGTGGAAAGCTTTATGAATATGTAATGTAATATTAAATATCTTTTTATAGGCATCTTCTTCATACTTGACTTCCGACCTTAAGAAACACGTTACTAGTTTCTATTTATCTATTACATTGACCAGTAGAAGATCTTATATTAGCCTATAATAATTTACGACTCGAACTTGCCTCACTTATATTATTATATAAATACTTTCCACGCGTTCACACTATTTGTTCAAGTATCACTAACATTTACCATTCAATATACAATTGATATTTCTCGATTTCCCAATCTGCCATATAACTTCCACTTACCTGAAAAGAAAAAAATACAAATTTACATTGAAACTACACAAAAATTATTCATAACCTAAAATATTAAAATTTTTAAAACACAAACAAGCAGAGGTCAAAAAAATGTCTCTATTACATTAAATATCTATATTTGAATAGGGCGAAGTCAGGGCATATTGCTATATAAAAATAATTCGAACAACTACATATTGTACTGAAACACAGTCCAAATATATTATTCAATACATGCTGTGTAGGAAACAAATCGAAACTAGCTCTTTGATTAACTATTTACATGTAATTTAGAAGGCACTTTTGTGTTGTTCGTGAAAGATATATGAAATTACTATCGCAGCAACATAGAACTTGTTTTAAATAAAATTACATCAGACCTAGATAAACAGGATATCTAAATAACATTACTCACATAGTAAGACGTTACTTAAATTGAACAGTACCTGTGCTACCGAGATTCTCTCGGTGTTTTTTCGACAAACATATGAAAATTGCTTTGTTTTGGAGAAAAAGCACCTGTATAGATTAACATAAAAAGCAAAACCTTATCTAAATATAAAATTTTATCCAAATCGTTAGAGCCGTTTCATGGACCTGAAGCTAGCGGCCGACTAGCAGCCGGCCACCTGACGAATTAAACAAAGGGCCGCAACGGTATCGCGGCGTCAAAAACACATGTTATTAGAATAAATACGCTACAGATGCAATTAAATATTACTTTTTAATTATTTTAAATACAATAATAGGAATGTATAGTGTTTTATATAATTTAATACCAAATTTTTAAATTCAGTAATGTTCGTGTCCGTTCTTAGAGTAAAAGGTCATTTAAGCCATGAAAAACTAGAAAGCACGCTTAAATCTTGCTGATTTTTTCACTGAAGCTTTCTATGATATGTATTTATTCAAAATTATACATTTTTTGCAGAATCAAACACTAAAAGTGTCGTAAAAAATTAAGTCGTAAAAATTATTGTTGCGATTGCGAGCGCATAATTGTAAAAACAACATTCAATTCCATAAAAACGATAGAAAGCAAACTGGGAGCTCGTTGATTTTTTTATATATTATTGTACTTATATATACTAACAGAAAATCCGTTTGAATTAGACAGGATCAAGCCGTAGTTTATTTGAAAAAAAAAAATTAATATTGCCTCCTGGCGCGTTCTCATACTAACATTCAAACGTATGAAAATACGAGAAAGCAAACTCAGATCATGTTGATATTTTTACTATATATTCTTTTAATATCAAGCAACTTAAAAATATTTGAATCTCGTAGGATCAAGGCATAGAATAGTTGTAAAAAATTTTTTTAATATTCTCATACTAGCCCATACTAGTTTCTATGAAAAGTTTAAAGTCTATAAAAACGATAGAAAGCAAACTGGGAGCTCGTTGATTTTTTTATATATTATTGTACTTATATATACTAACAGAAAACCGTTTGAATTAGACAGGATCAAGCCGTAGTTTATTTGTAAAAAAAATTTTAAGATTGCCTCCTGGCGCGTACTCATACTAAGATTCAAACGTATGAAAATACGAGAAAGCAAACTCAGATCAAGTTGATATTTTTACTATATATTCTTTTCATATCATGCAACTCAAAAATATTTAAATCTCGTAGGATCAAGGCATAGAATAGTTGTTTTTTAATATTTTAATACTAGCCCATACTATATTCTATGAAAAGTTTAAAGTCTATAAAAACGATAAAAAGCAAACTGGGAGCTCGTTGATTTTTTTATATATTATTGTACTTATATATACTAACAGAAAACCGTTTGAATTCGACAGGATCAAGCCGTAGTTTATTTGTAAAAAAAATTTTAAGATTGCCTCCTGGCGCGTACTCATACTAAGATTCAAACGTATGAAAATACGAGAAAGCAAACTCAGATCAAGTTGATATTTTTACTATATATTCTTTTCATATCATGCAACTCAAAAATATTTAAATCTCGTAGGATCAAGGCATAGAATAGTTGTAAAAAATTTTTTAATATTTTTATACTAGCCCATACTATATTCTATGAAAAGTTTAAAGTCTATAAAAACGATAGAAAGCAAACTGGGAGCTCGTTGATTTCTTTATATATTATTGTACTTATATATACTAACAGAAAACCGTTTGAATTAGACAGGATCAAGCCGTAGTTTATTTGTAAAAAAATTTTTAAGATTGCCTCCTGGCGCGTACTCATACTAAGATTCAAACGTATGAAAATACGAGAAAGCAAACTCAGATCAAGTTGATATTTTTACTATATATTCTTTTAATATCAAGCAACTTAAAATTATTTGAATCTCGTAGGATCAAGGCATAGAATAGTTGTAAAAAATTTTTTAATATTCTCATACTAGCCCATACTAGTTTCTATGAAAAGTTTAAAGTCTATAAAAACGATAGAAAGCAAACTGACAACACGTTGATTTTTTTATATATTATTGTACTAATATATACTAACAGAAAACCGTTTGAATTAGACAGGATCAAGCCGTAGTTTATTTGTAAAAAAAAATTTAATATTGCCTCCTGGCGCGTACTCATACTAAGATTCAAACGTATGAAAATACGAGAAAGCAAACTCAGATCAAGTTGATATTTTTACTATATATTCTTTTCATATCATGCAACTCAAAAATATTTAAATCTCGTAGGATCAAGGCATAGAATAGTTGTAAAAAATTTTTTAATATTTTTATACTAGCCCATACTAGTTTCTATGAAAAGTTTAAAGTCTATAAAAACGATAGAAAGCAAACTGACAACACGTTGATTTTTTTATATATTATTGTACTAATATATACTAACAGAAAACCGTTTGAATTAGACAGGATCAAGCCGTAGTTTATTTGTAAAAAAAATTTAATATTGCCTCCTGGCGCGTACTCATACTAAGATTCAAACGTATGAAAATACGAGAAAGCAAACTCAGATCAAGTTGATATTTTTACTATATATTCTTTTCATATCATGCAACTCAAAAATATTTGAATCTCGTAGGATAAAGGCATAGAATAGTTGTAAAAAATTTTTTAATATTTTTATGCTAGCCCATACTATATTCTATGAAAAGTTTAAAGTCTATAAAAACGATAGAAAGCAAACTGGGAGCTCGTTGATTTTTTTATATATTATTGTACTTATATATACTAACAGAAAACCGTTTGAATTAGACAGGATCAAGCCGTAGTTTATTTGTAAAAAAAAAATTAATATTGCCTCTTAACGCGTACTCATACTAAATTCAAACGTATCAAAATACGAGAAAGCAAACTCAGATCACGCTGATATTTTTATTAAATATTCTAATAACATCAAGCAATTCAAAAATATTTGAATCTCGTAGGATCAAGGCATAGAATAGTTGTAAAAAATTTTTTATGTACTCATGCTACACCATACTAGTTTCTATGAAAAATTTAAAGTCCATAAAAACGATAGAAAGCAAACTAGAACCTCGTTGATTTTTTTACATATTATTATATTATATATAGTAACTCAAAAACCTATTTAGTTGACGGGATCAAGCTGTATGTGTACCTGGATTTTTATCCATGTTTCTGTTTTGAGCTCTCGTTGTTTCGGCATTTCGAATCAAAAAATGTCTCTACTACAAAATAAACAACACTCATTAGCTTTTTCTTACCGTGAAAGTTAAAAAATTGACAAATTACTCTATTAACGTTTAGTTTTGTGGACGAGGTTTTTTATGGTACCTTATAAGCCGTCGTCTATTGTTTAAAATAAATTTTTAGTATTGCCCCTTATTCGATTGTTAAACAGATAAGTCATTTTTTTAGTTATTTATGAGTTGCACGTGTTTTATGGGGCTGCCTAATGCGACGGTAATGTAATGCATAATTACCGTGCTAATGCTTTTGGCCAAGGCTGTATAACTTTGAAGTATTTGATACATTTACCATACTATTATATTATTATTACTAAATCACAACATTATTACCTAGTAACGGGAGCATACATATACATACTCGTAACTTTACAAATAAATGTGTACATTCCGAGTTTGAAAGTATAGTGTTATAGTCTAAACCCCAAATTAAAAACCACTACTTTTACCCATCTGTTTTATAGATGAAAAGTATTTTATATCAAATTTAATATGTTGAAAAATTAAAGTACACTACGTTTATTTTTGATGATTAGTATAAGTGCTCTGTTGCATTATCCTCAGGGATGTCCTCTTTTTGTAACAATACGAGATTCAAATAGTTTTGAGGTGCTTAATACTATAAGAATATATAGTAAAAATATCAACATGATCTGAGTTTGTTTCTCGTATTTTCATACGTTTGAATGTTAGTATGAGTACGCGCCAGGAGGCAATATTATTTTTTTTTTACAAATAAACTACGGCTTGATCTTGTCTAATTCAAACGGTTTTCTGTTAGTATATATAAGTACAATAATATATAAAAAAATCAACGAGCTCCCAGTTTGCTTTCTATCGTTTTAATAGACTTTAAACTTTTCATAGAAACTAGTATGGGCTAGTATAAAAATATTAAAAATTTTTTTACAATTATTCTATGCCTTGATCCTACGAGATTCAAATATTTTTGAGTTGCATGATATGAAAATAATATATAGTAAAAATATCAACTTGATCTGAGTTTGCTTTGTCGTATTTTCATACGTTTGAATCTTAGTATGAGTACGCGCCAGGAGGCAATATTAATTTTTTTTTTACAAATAAACTACGGCTTGATCCTGTCTAATTCAAACGGTTTTCTGTTAGTATATATAAGTACAATAATATATAAAAAAATCAACGAGCTCCCAGTTTGCTTTCTATCGTTTTTATAGACTTAAAACTTTTCATAGAAACTAGTATGGGCTAGTATGAGAATATTAAAAATTTTTTTACAACTATTCTATGCCTTGATCCTACGAGATTCAAATATTTTTGAGTTGCATGATATGAAAATAATATATAGTAAAAATATCAACTTGATCTGAGTTTGCTTTCTCGTATTTTCATACGTTTGAATCTTAGTATGAGAACGCGCCAGGAGGCAATATTAAAATTTTTTTTACAAATAAACTACGGCTTGATCCTGTCTAATTCAAACGGTTTTCTGTTAGTATATATAAGTACAATAATATATAAAAAAATCAACGAGCTCCCAGTTTGCTTTCTATCGTTTTTATGGACTTTAAATTTTTCATAGAAACTAATATGGGCTAGTATGAGTATATTAAAATTTTTTTTACAATTATTCTATGCTTTGATTCTACGAGATTCAAATAGTTTTGAGTTGCTTGATATTATAAGAATATATAGTAAAAATATCAACATGATCTGAGTTTGCTTTCTCGTATTTTCATACGTTTGAATGTTAGTATGAGTACGCGGCAGGAGGCAATATTAAAATATTTTTTACAAATAAACTACGGCTTGATCCTGTCTAATTCAAACGGTTTTCTGTTAGTGTATATAAGTACAATAATATATAAAAAAATCAACGAGCTCCCAGTTTGCTTTCTATCGTTTTTATAGACTTTAAACTTTTCATAGAAACTAGTATGGGCTAGTATGAGAATATTAAAAAAATTTTTACAACTATTCTATGCCTTGATCCTACGAGATTCAAATATTTTTGAGTTGCATGATATGAAAAGAATATATAGTAAAAAAATATCAACTTGATCTGAGTTTGCTTTCTCGTATTTTCATACGTTTGAATCTTAGTATGAGTACGCGCCAGGAGGCAATCTTAAAATTTTTTTTACAAATAAACTACGGCTTGATCCTGTCTAATTCAAACGGTTTTCTGTTAGTATATATAAGTACAATAGTATATAAAAAAATCAACGAGCTCCCAGTTTGCTTTCTATCGTTTTTATAGACTTTAAACTTTTCATAGAAACTAGTATGGGCTAGTATAAAAATATTAAAAAAAAATTTACAATTATTCTATGCCTTGATCCTACGAGATTCAAATATTTTTGAGTTACATGATATGAAAATAATATATAGTAAAAATATCAACTTGATCTGAGTTTGCTTTCTCGTATTTTCATACGTTTGAATCTTAGTATGAGTACGCGCCAGGAGGCAATATTAAAATTTTTTTTACAAATAAACTACGGCTTGATCCTGTCTAATTCAAACGGTTTTCTGTTAGTATATATAAGTACAATAATATATAAAAAAATCAACGAGCTCCCAGTTTGCTTTCTATCGTTTTTATAGACTTTAAACTTTTCATAGAAACTAGTATGGGCTAGTATGAGAATATTAAAAAAATTTTTACAACTATTCTATGCCTTGATTCTACGAGATTCAAATATTTTTAAGTTGCTTGATATTAAAAGAATATATAGTAAAAATATCAACATGATCTGAGTTTGCTTTCTCGTATTTTCATACGTTTGAATGTTAGTATGAGAACGCGCCAGGAGGCAATATTAATTTTTTTTTTCAAATAAACTACGGCTTGATCCTGTCTAATTCAAACGGTTTTCTGTTAGTATATATAAGTAAAATAATATATAAAAAAATCAACGAGCTCCCAGTTTGCTTTCTATCGTTTTTATGGACTTTAAATTTTTCATAGAAACTAATATGGGCTAGTATGAGTATATTAAAATTTTTTTTACAATTATTCTATGCTTTCATTCTACGAGATTCAAATAGTTTTGAGTTGCTTGATATTATAAGAATATATAGTAAAAATATCAACATGATCTGAGTTTGCTTTCTCGTATTTTCATACGTTTGAATGTTAGTATGAGTACGCGCCAGGAGGCAATATTAAAATATTTTTTACAAATAAACTACGGCTTGATCCTGTCTAATTCAAACGGTTTTCTGTTAGTATATGTAAGTACAATAGTATATAAAAAAATCAACGAGCTCCCAGTTTGCTTTCTGTCGTTTTTATAGACTTTAAACTTTTCATAGAAACTAGTATGGGCTAGTATAAAAATATTAAAAAAATTTTTACAATTATTCTATGCATTGATCCTACGAGATTCAAATATTTTTGAGTTGCATGATATGAAAATAATATACAGTAAAAATATCAACTTGATCTGAGTTTGCTTTCTCGTATTTTCATACGTTTGAATCTTAGTATGAGTACGCGCCAGGAGGCAATATTAAATTTTTTTTTACAAATAAAGTACGGCTTGATCCTGTCTAATTCAAACGGTTTTCTGTTAGTATATACAAGTACAATAATATATAAAAAAATCAACGAGCTCCCAGTTTGCTTTCTATCGTTTTTATGGACTTTAAATTTTTCATAGAAACTAATATGGGCTAGTATGAGTATATTAAATTTTTTTTACAATTATTCTATGCTTTCATTCTACGAGATTCAAATAGTTTTGAGTTGCTTGATATTATAAGAATATATAGTAAAAATATCAACATGATCTGAGTTTGCTTTCTCGTATTTTCATACGTTTGAATGTTAGTATGAGTACGCGCCAGGAGGCAATATTAAAATATTTTTTACAAATAAACTACGACTTGATCCTGTCTAATTCAAACGGTTTTCTGTTAGTGTATATAAGTACAATAATATATAAAAAAATAAACTAGCTCCCAGTTTGCTTTCTATCGTTTTTATGGAATTGAATGTTGTTTTTACAATTATGCGCTCGCAATCGCAACAATAATTTTTACGACTTAATTTTTTACGACACTTTTAGTGTTTGATTCTGCAAAAAATGTATAATTTTGAATAAATACATATCATAGAAAGCTTCAGTGAAAAAATCAGCAAGATTTAAGCGTGCTTTCTAGTTTTTCATGGCTTAAATGACCTTTTACGCTAAGAACGGACACGAACATTACTGAATTTAAAAATTTGGTATTAAATTATATAAAACACTATACATTCCTATTATTGTATTTAAAATAATTAAAAAGTAATATTTAATTGCATCTGTAGCGTATTTATTCTAATAACATGTGTTTTTGACGCCGCGATACCGTTGCGGCCCTTTGTTTAATTCGTCAGGTGGCCGGCTGCTAGTCGGCCGCTAGCTTCAGGTCCATAGCCGTTTCCGAGATACAAGAAATACATGTACATATACATATATAAAAGAGACGCTCTATTAATATTTAATAATAAGATAGACGTTACTTAAATTAACGATAAATTTTTATGTTTCTAAACTAAAGAAAAGTACAAGTGCGGATAAAAACGTACTTTGATCCAATTTATCAATCCCGAATTCAACAGTTAAGATGTGAAAAGCCTACAAACAGACAGACAGAGTTACATTAATAGAATCATTATCAATCAGAGAATATATTTTGTAACATACACACAAAAAAACATACATCTAAATTGAATACATTCTCTTTTTTTAAAGACGGTAAATTAACCATTCTTATACATACATACGTAGCATTTATGTATAGAAACAATTTTCACCCTAACGAATGAAATGTACGTCCGTACCAAAACCGCACGGTCTGTGGAGTGTACAATACTATAGAGGATTCTTCCCTTGAAGGCATATCTAGAACACGAGAGTTTTGAGGAAATCAAAACAAATTGTCAAGTACATCGTTTGATCAATCAAATAGAAACGGTCTTTAAGTGGGACACAAAAATAATCTCATTATAATTTTAAAGTACATAAAACATGTTGAAGTATACGAAAAACAGTCCTTTTCCACCAAATCAACAAAACAGCAAATTTTATAATAATAAAAAATAAGATTTGCTCTAAAAAGACGTCCGCGTCGTAAGAAATAAATATTAGTCCTTAAGTCTTATATGAAAAATAACATTTCATCATCAAAATTTCCCAAGTCTAGTTAATAATAATAATCAAATAATTGCTTTGTAGCTAGTGCAAGTATGTACAATGTACATTGTACGCCATCAAAGTAACCATCACGTGTTTAGATCTAAACGAATCACAGACGAAGAACGTCTACAATTAGGCACGCTTATATTTCCACTCTCAATCAATCAGAGTATCTATTAATACATACATGTTTAGAACCCGGAAGCTGCGTGTCGATGCTTGGCCGACGCGCCACTTTTTGTTTCAATTGCATTTGAAACACAATTGTTTCAAAAGTTCAAGTTATAGAAGGTAGCGTTTTTGCAAATCATTACATATATTACAAAGCCGGCTGTATCTTTTAGGATAAAAAAAGTAAATGAAAATAACACGTCAAATAAACGTATTAATAAATTATATGTTGGAATGTATGATTTCTAAATACTCCTTACTCGTATCATGATATTTGCACAAAAACAAAAGGTCAAAAAATTTATCACCTACAGGTAATTTTCTAAGAAATTAATTAAATTTCTATGAAATCTATTGTTAACTGTAACGCCGGCATGTCCGCGGTCGTTGAGGCAATAATCTATTTTTTCTACGATGGCAAAGTAGGGGAATAGGGATACCCTTTAAGTTTCATTAAAATAGGTTGAGCCGTTAGAGCGTGAAGAAATGACAAACACACACTTTGATTCAGTAAGAATCCCATTAAAATCGGTTAAGACGTTCCAAAAATTATCTCGGCCAAACCGAAATACAGACAGGCAATCATTTTTAAATAGGGTTGTTTAGGTACTGACGACACGTTTTACTCAGTTTGTAATGACCCTACTTGCTGTGCCAGCGGTTGCGGGTTCGAATCCCGCTGGGGGCATTCATTTGTGTGATGAGCACAAATGTTTGTACTCCAGTCATGGGTGTTTATATTATTAATAATATGTATGTATTTAAAGTTATATGTATATGTGTAGTGTATCAACTATCTGGTATCCATAGCACAAGCCTCGTAGCTTACCTTGGAACTACATAGATGGTGCTGTGTGTTAATGTCCCAACATATTTACTGATATCATATAAACAACTATGTACTTGAAAAAATATAGTTATTTTGAAATAACAGACTAACAATTCAATTTTATTTTTTTCTGTCTGTAGCAGACATCCACTTAACTATTTAAATAGATAGAAATAATAGTGTATTATTCTTTAACTTGGACCATATACGATGTCTGTTTTTCGTAGCCGCAAAAATAGCCGGCGTTAGCTTTAATCGTGCTATATCTGTCTGTACACGATCGATACTCACACTAAGTCTCATATAAATTAAACGTTTATCCTCTTGTTTCTTCTTTTTATCATCTTCCCTATTGTATGATTGTTGTAATCATGAACGAATTAACCACATTCGTCCATGGTTGTAATATACGTATATAAGATGAATTTATTAAGTAATACTTTCTTAGATTTACGCGAAAATTAGATTTTGATCTATTTACTTTTGTTCCCGACGGTCCAAATTCTTTACAGGAATCGTGGTCACGGGAGAGACTAAGGTTTTAGACGTCTCAAAGGTACATAATTATATAGTTGTTACTAACAGTGTACCTAGTCTACCTAGAAAATGATTTCAAAATAAAAAAATATATACCTATACATATAATAGAATTGTAAGTAAGCCGAATCTGTACTTTAAATATTTTTTGGAAAATCTTATTGAATAGACATTACTATCGATACAGACGCCGAATCTGTAGTTTTTAAAAATTTTGTCTGTCTGTCTGTTACCGCATCACGGAAAACCCACTGGACGAATTTTGATGAAATTTGGTATGATGATAGCTGGTTATCCGGGTCAACATATAGAATACTTTTCACTACGGGAAAATATCTCATCTTTGAGAAATCTATACTAAACATTAGAACGTAAGTAGCGACGAACCCCAGTAAAAAAACCGACTTTCAGGCCATAAAATGTAAAAAATAACTAAACGTGGATTTTCATTTAGAATAGATATCTAACCATATATTTACGAAGTCGGTGCTAGCCGATGCAAAGCAAATCTAATATATTTCGATACGTAACATACATAAAAAAAAGTTTCCGACGAATTGATAACCTCCTCCTTTTTGGAAGTCGCTTAAAAATAAGTAAGTACAAATGACATATTTTATATATATTTTCCCATATCTGTGGGGGTTGAATAGCACGGTTCTGTATATGGAAATATCATTTTTAAAAATACACATAATAAACAACTTATTTGTTCGAACCCTTCTAACATCATGCCAGAACCGAATAAAGCACCAACCATTGTGTAAAAGTTAAAATAAACTTCACTTTGCAAACAATTCCATTATAAGTATAGGAGCAAATCTGCTTAAACATACAAATGAAAACGGACGAGATATATGTAGCTTGAACAAACTATCAATATAAAATTGACACATAATTGGTACATAAAATAAAATATGTATGAAATAATTATTATATTTATAAAAGTGGTTTGATTATTAATTATTTTTATATAATTATTAAAAATATATTTGTATATAGGTATTCAGCCCCTTTTTTAACGTCCCACTGCTGGGGGTGGGCTTCCCTTCAATGCATGGGGGATCAGGGCATAGTCCACCACGCTGGCCTAGTGCGGATTGGCGGACTTCACATGTCTTTTGAAAACTTGCTAGGTTCTCTCAGACATTCAGGTTTACTCACGATGTTTTTCTTCACCGTAAGACAAGTGATAATCATGTTGGAAACGAATCGCACAGGAAAATATCAGAGGTACGAGACCCGGGATTTAAACCCGCTTCACTCGGTGTCCCAAGCGAGCGCGTTACCACTGGGCTACCACTGCTATGCGATAAAAAATATTTATGTAATGTATTGTTGTGATATTTTAACCGACTTCAAATATCGTGAATCATTAATATATTTTTAATAACCTAAAAGATGATTGCAAATAAATTCATAAAAATTCAAATCAGTAAAAAAATACGCACTAACTCGTACAGGTGAAAGATCTCTCATCATCATCTTAAGTAAGTTTTAACTTTTCTAGTAACACAAAAATAGTTTAAAAAAAACAGTTTAAAACAAAAGCTTAAAAAACCACCTTAAGAATAGTTTTAACTGCTAACTTCCACCCATAGCGGAGAAATAATATATATATATATATATATATATATATATAT
Source organism: Brenthis hecate (assembly GCA_951806755.1). NCBI lineage: Eukaryota > Metazoa > Arthropoda > Insecta > Lepidoptera > Nymphalidae > Brenthis > Brenthis hecate. The sequence goes on from OX638257.1 coordinate 1,451,075, forward strand.
ATATATATATATATATATATATATATATATATTTTAATTTAAACACAAAAATAAACCAACAAAATTTCCACCAGAAGTGAGCATAACCTCTTTTTGTGCAGTCGATCACAAATATTTACTAGTAAAAACATAAATTTATCAAACTTTTCAAATATATCAAACGAAAAATTTCATATAGAAATTCTTCGACGCAGTGAAACTCGAACAACGGCTATTATCTAATTGGTTAATTGGCAAGCGTCCATGCAGTCGATATCCGAGTGTGGTATCAAATCTAGTCACATCCCGACTGTTTCTGATAAAACTTTATAAGATATTTCTTAAAAGTTATTTCGCTATAATAGAAAAACATCCGTCAAGTTAAGACATACTAAAACTAAGATAAAGGTATATTCAATACCTAGGCGACCTAACTTAGCTTGTTTTTTTTTACTTGTAAAATCGTGATTTTTCGGAAAAGATATAAAAGCTGCGTTTTTTTTAGAAAAAATACCTATATAAATAAATTTACAAAGCAAAACCTTATCTAAATACAAAATTTGATCCAAACCGTTAAAGCCGTTTCCAAAATACACGATATAAATCTTACTAATAATGTAAATGTGAAAGTTTAGATGTTTGGATGGATGTTTGTTGCTCAATCACGCCAGAACGGCTGAACGGATCTGGATGAAATTTGGCACTGAGATAGATTATAGTCTGGAATAGCACATATGCTATTTTTTATCCCGGAAAACGGATGTATTATAACCGGAACCGTAAGGTTCCCGTGGGATATATTTGTTTTTTGTTATTTTAGACGCCAACCCAAGCGAAGTGAGGGTACGTCTAGTCATAAATAAACCCATCCATTGAGTATTTTAAATATCAAAATAAATTACACACATAATTTAAATTTGATCATAATATAAATAACCTAGAAAAATGTTCGCAAACATAAATCGTTCCTACAGAAAGTTATGAATGAAGGCGTAAAACAAAATAAACAGAGATTATTTACTATCGGCCGCGTACAGCTTGTTTTCATTTAGAGCTCGCCCCCGCACCGGTCTTAATGGTAATTACTCGTAGAGTTTCGTATACCTAATAAAGTAACACTTATTATTCTATCAAGCACTTTATATATATCTTCATGGTATTTTCCTTAATAAGATGAATTGATATTAAAATAAACTAGAACTATCCACCTATACATGTACGTAGTACGTTTTAATTATTATTTTTGAGCGGAACCCTAATCTATACTAATATTATAAAGAGGTAAAGTTTGTGAATTGTGAGTTTGTGACGTTGTAGGGGGTAATCTCTGGATCTACTGAACCGATTTACATGAAATTTGGTAAAAAGATAGTTTGAGACCCTGGGAAGGACATAGGATACTTTTTATCCCTGAAATCATCCCTTAAGGGGGTGAAAATGGGGATGAAAATGTGTACGGCGAATAAGGACGAACCCGAGCGCCGCGAGGATGAGTCGCTAGTTCTTTTTCTCAAATAGAAGAAGCCCAAGTCACTCCTTATAACAACAGCTATCTGCAGGTGAAATTCCCGTCAAAATCAGTCCAGCCGACAAAAAAATTAAAAATTTAGTTTTTTCTTATAAGTACCTACCATATATGACTTTATATGCATTTAGTAAAAACCTGTTATTTTGACATAACAAACGGACACTTCAATTTTACGCATACCTTTTTACAGATTAAAAATATGTAAGTATATTTAACTATGCTTATCGTTTTAAGATAATGTCGTTATCTTAGCGTACCTAAGCACTAAACTTAATAACTAAGAAAAAAAAGAAAATTCATAATCAGTAACAATATCGCATTACTATGTTTTATTATCATACTACGAGTATTATACGATAAATGAGTGATTGTCAAGTCGACTTCAAAGATATGACATTAAATGAATCATATCCGTGGAAACGGCCACATTGCTAATCTATACATATAATAAAATTGTAACATTAAATATTTTTTGGATAATCTTATTGAAATAGATATTATTATCGATACATTAAGCGTGAAAAGGTAACACAAAGAGTTACTTATAATAGTTACATTTATTTTATAAGGAAGTAGAATATTAATAAATATGTACTCGTGTATATTCCAGATTGTTATACGCTATCTGACTTGCTTAGTAGGTATTCACGAGCTTTAATGTTATCGATGAAATGGAAACAGTTCGATTTTTTTTATATAGGTAAATTCTATTCATATAGGTTTTCCTCATATTTTTAATACTGAATATGGTAGAATTTAGACCACTGGGGTAGGGTCTAAATTCAAGTTATGAATTAAAATAAGACAATCGGAACGCCAGGCAAAAGTTAGTTCTATTAGGTACCTAAAACAAAACGAAAAAAAAGTAACTTCATATAGTTAAATAAATTTCTAATACATTAACATTATTAGCAATAGTAATAATCTAGATAAGGCATTTAGAACGTAACGTGACGACTAAATTAACTTTAATTACACCATCTAAACTCTCTATCGGTTTTTTTGTGCGAAAGTATTGAAAACCGTTGAGCGGATTTCAATGGAACTTTTTTATTACTATACAAATAATCTCAATTAAAAGCTTAGCATATAAATATGTGAATTTAAAAAAATATATATTTAAAACTAGCAAGTCACAAAACAAACTATTTCACTCACTTACTTTTCATATCATGAGATTTAAAAAACAACTTATTTTAGTAAAAAAATTCTATACAAAACTTGTCCCGACTCCAGACAATAACAAACGCAAAAAAAAGAATTATCCAATTTGGTGCAGTCGAACGGAAATCATGCGTGTACATACATACATTTCAGTGATTCAATTTTATTTATAAAGATAGATGTCATATTCGCGTAAATCTAAGAAAGTATTACGAGATTTTTTACTTAAAATTTTAATACAACCTTAACATATAACCCATTTAACAAAAATATCGAGTGATTCAAAATCGATAAATACATTACATTCGATAAAAAAATCGGCTAAATTGATATTCTCCCCCTTTGAAGTTAAGAAACAATAACCTTATTCTTTTTATGTGACAAAGTCAAAGTGAATTACGAATGACTTGAAAGCTCTATAAGAATAACAAACGATCCAATGTTTATATCGATATATGTATATATTTCTTTAGTAGGTACGTTAATTCGTCCAAATTAAAAAGAAAACGCCCATTTTTCCATACTTACAGCAATATCCATACTAATATTATAAATGTGAAAGTGTGTTTGTTTGTTTATTTGTTTGTCCTTCTTTCACGTCGAAACGGAGTGACAGATTGGCGTGATTTTTTGTGTGGAGATAGTTGGAAGGCTGGAGAGTGACATAGGTAAATTTTACTGTGGTACTTTACCTAACTCCCACGGGAAAACACTTTATAATACAATCCAAAAAAATATGATCAGAATTACTTTTAACTTGGTATCAATGCTCTTCAATAAAATTAAATAAATACGTATTTTAGCATTTTTCGAAATTCATTCTATAAGGGGGTAAAATAGCGGATGAAAGTTTGTATGCAACTATTTTTATAGAGATTTTTTGTAGTTTTAGCGCGAGAGAAGCCGCGGAATCTGCTAGTCTTTATATAATATTCATAAAGCTCTTAAACGTTTTGACGTTTAATATTAATAAAATTAATTGGCTTTTGCTTATGTTACTTATGAATTGAAAATTATTCAATTATAAGTAGAATATTCCCAAGGAGGGTTGATGTCAGGCAGGCGGCCAGTCGTAAAACTCTTGAAAAATCCTACCAGCAGTACAGAAAACGTACTGCGCCAACCCCAAGTAATTGGGAAATGGGAATATGATGAATTATAACATCTGAAAAGTTGACTAAAACATTTGAAGTTAAGTTTAACGTAAATAAAAGTAGAATAATATCTAATCACACTTAACATGAATAACCAATAAACCGAACTTCTTCGCTTCCAAAAAAAAAAAAGGATTTAATTTAATCTATTTCACAAAAAACTACATTTCCTCAAAGGCAGTCGTCAAACCAAAAAAAAAAAACAAACACATGAATCAAATTCAACAACGAAAATAACATTTCTAACAATAATCATTTACAAAAGAAAAAATAGAAACAATCTGAATCCTAGCGTACATAAAGCTATTGTAGTGGAAATGAAAATGTTTTAAAGTCAAGTAATCACGAATACGACGAAAAATTCATCGCGTGTAAAAAATTTTACACTCGAAAATGTTGAACAAATTCAGACTAGATGAAAACAAAATTCAGTGAGACGGTGTATGACAACGTTTATAGAACAGTGCGCCATGTATATTTTTTTTGTGAAGCGAGCCACACTCGTGTGTCATATTTATTGCTAGCTTTTTACCCACGACTGAAAGTTTATGGGAAAAATAAAAAATAAAACCCATAGGATAAAAATGAAAATCATTCGAACAATTCAAAAAAAACCATAAAAAAAAACAATAAAAAAGCATTCTAAAGTACTGCTTGCTATAATTTAAGGATAACATACTCAGGCCACTATGGTGGCCGAACGCAGGTCAGCAGAATTCACTCGTTCTCTCAATATGAAATTTTAGTTTTTCAATTGAAGGGTTTTGAAAAATGATATATACTAGTTTAGTGGTTGAAATTCGGTTCTAACAGTATTTAAAATTTGTGAAAGACGTATATGAATAGAATTTGCTTATTTATTTTTTAAAAAAAGAGAACTGTTTCTAAAAAAAAACATTAATGCTCATCAATAGCTACTAAACAAAAAAAAACGCTTGACAATTTAATTTACATATAAATATATTTTTTTTTAATTTTTCTTTTATCGAAGTATGACGTACTTCCGGACGAAATCACAAATAATATGATTTCTCTTTCTGGATTAAATTAATCCAATGTTGATGTTCTATTCTGGCCTTCCCCAGTTCCTTTAAACGCGTATATTTTTCATTTGTGACCATTTAACATAATACCCGCTTTGTAAAAGACTGTAGAGCGGGATTTAAAAATGTACGCTTGGACCCACTCGTCAAATCTGAATAAAACGTAGCAATGTTTTAAAGTAAAAAAAGCTAAACCTACACGTTGTACGCTCGTATTAATATGCGAATAGACATCAATATATAAACAAATTCATATATAGGTATGTCTGTCCGCTAAAATTTCAAACATGCTTCCTTCAAAAACAGATATAGAAAAATCTGAATTACTTGCCTGATATCAACTAATAAAGTAACAAAGCAAAAGCAACTATTAAACTAGCCATTTATATGATCAGTGCATGATAAATACTACAACAGATGTTAAACAAATGTAAACAGAGAGACAGCCACTTCACGCGTATCATAACATCCGGTCATTTCATATACATTGTACACATCTTATAACGTGTTCAGTACCACGTACTTTGTTACTTTTACTAGCGACTCACCCTTCCTTCGCTCGGGTGCATCCCTAGGTAAGTTTTAATTTATTTGAGCGGAATCCTTTTTTTTCTAGAACAAAAGTAGCCTAAGTTACTTCTTATAATATCAGATATCTACCAGTGAAAGTCTCGTCAAAATCAGTCCAGCCGTTTCGAAGATTATCCGGAACAAACTGTCAGATACAGCGTGTTTTTCTTACAAAAACCATATATAATTTCACATGCATAGTTTTAGTAAAAAGATCTTATTTTGACATTACAGACACTTCAATTAAATTTATCTCTATAGATTACGCTTCTAATTCACTAATTATAAAATCTGTCTTGATGGTCTAGTCGCCAGTATGGGCTGCAGTTTAAATGATCCTCAGTTCAAATCCAGCCGAAAATGGATATGCTGGCTGAGAAACTCTAAGTAGCAATACATTTACATGTAATTTAAAAGATTTTAATATAAAGTCATAATAATTCATTTTTACTCAAAAGCTTAAGTTAATTTAAAAAAAAAACTAACAAAAATCTAACTAGAAAGCCCTTAAAATCCGCTTGCACTCAGCACTCGCATGAACATCCAGTCAAAGTAAGAAGCAGAAAAAGCGAACTTCTTGAAAAAGCTAGAAGAACAAAACAATGAAGCAACAATATGCTTTCATTAAGCTTAAAATCCAATTCCTAAGATACGATAGAGCTATAATGTAACACGTGTCGCATTAGCACTGACAGTGAACAATACGGCTAGCGCGGGATTGTGGTGAGGGTTGGCATGCCATTCCAGGCTCACGACGTGGCCGTGCCTTGGTGCCATAAGTGTATTATGTAGCTGTATGGCATAAGGCATGAGCTTATATCTAACTCTACATAAAACACCTTTTAAGTTTAAGCTAAAAAGTAAATAACTAACCAATAATATAATTAACTTCAACAAAAATTCTCAAATCAATTTTATGTACGTTTTTGGGTGTCACGTGATATCTATGCCAATGGCGTGAAAATTTTTACGATACCATTTTTTAATACTTCAAAGATTATTTAAAAAGGCTTCTGTGAGAGTAAATTAATTTAAAGTCATTATGTTGCCGATGTTTAAAAAGCTAAAAAAGAAATTTTCCGGTTCAATTCATATGTAAATATAATTCAATTTGCAAACTTTTTCAATTTGTAACCCATTTTTCAAGGTTTCAGTTAAAAGATTGAAATAGAAAAACCATAGAAACCATTTATATATGTAAGCTTATATTTCTAAGACTATGATGCAATGCGTATGCTATTAGTAGCGACTGGGAACAATACTGTTCGCGCGAGATTGTGGTAAGAGATGGCATACCATTCCAGGCTCGTAGCCTTTGTACTTATACATATGTCGTCGAATAGCGGGAGGAGTAATACTTGTATTTAGGTCGAAATAGAGCAAACCTTTGTCTTGCATTTTTAATTTACATATAAAAATACTAGCTATAAATAGGATTTACTCGCGTCTTCGCTCGCATGTAACATCGATAAAAGGAAACCACCCATAGGTTTAATGGGAGATAAAACCTATCTAAATTTCGAGTTTCACTCAGCTCTGTTGTGTTTCACATAGACAAACTTTCCATTTACAATACAATAATGGGATTACTTAATATATAATTTTTTTTTCAAAGATTCAGATTATTAAGTCGAGTCGAGTAAATTAAATTAGTCTCTCAAGTCTATCTATAAATTTAAGTCACCGGTCACCTTGTTGCTTACAAATTATTATACTTAAAATTAAAGTTGAAAAATAAACCTAAACGGAGGAATACTAAAATTATATATAATATAGGTACGACTAAAATTACATATATGTAACTACCGACTCACCCTCTCTTCGCTCAGGTTCGTCCCTATACAAACTTTCATCCCCATTTTCACCCCTTCAGGATTGATTTCCGGGATAAAAACTATCCTATATCCTTCCCCGGGTCGCAAACTATCTTCTTACCAAATTTCATCTTAATCATAATTTTCATCTAAATCACCAGAGATTACCCCCAACAACGTCACAAACTCACAAACTTTAACCTCTTTATAATATTAGTATAGATATTTATATTTTTTATTATTTCTTTATAATCATATCTTTTTAAATAAACAAAAAAAAAACAAAGATTACTCAATAAATATATACAATAACAAGAACCATGCATTTGCACCTCCTATAGTTTATACCAATCTAGAGCAAGTTTCGTAACCACCTGGAATTCATCTAGCTACGTTGACGGCTGTCTAAACACAGTCCAACGTAAATCCGATCGTAGTATAAAGTGGCAGGTTTAAGGTTTTACACTGTGACGTTTTGATAAGGCGTTTGAATTTATTGTTTCGGTTGTTTTGATAAAATATAATTAGGTATAATATAAATCTACTAGCGACTTATGCCCGATTTCACCAACAACCCATAAGCTGCCACCTACGTATGGGATCCCTAGCTTAAAAGCCCCCTAAACTAGCCTCTAAATAAAATTTCGTTTTACGATCGCCTTTAAGCCCATATTTCGAGCACCTAAATTTAGGGGGCATTTTAATATTTAGATGACCCCTAACTGCCGGTAAAACAGAAACTGTCCCCTAACAGCCCCTTAACCATGGTTAGGGGATCCCTTAAACTTAGGTGACGTTGGAGAAATCGGGCATTAGTATCGCTTCGCTCGGGTACGTCCCTAAGTAAATTTTGTATTTATAACGTCTTATACGTCTCATTTAGGCATCTTATATTATTTACAGAATCCTAGACGTTACTTTAGGTTATATTCTGTGTTTTAAATTTCATTCAAACCCGTTCAGCCCTTACAGCGTGTAGGAGGAACAAACACACACACACACACACACACACACACACATACACACACACACATATACTCATACAAACTTGCAAACATAAATTTATAAAAGTAATATTATGACTTCCACTAGCGAACCTTTATTCGCAAACTTATATTATAAGTAAGAAAATAAAATCAAAATCTTAAACTTATACAAATTCAATTTCAATTCAATTATTATTTGGCTTTTAGGCGTGCCAGTTGGTCGTGTAAAATGGTGAAGAAACGGCGAAGATAAGGTGTTAACCGATTTAAAATGACTTCATCGAGAACAACGAACCTAAAGACAGTGAACTAACCGCCAGATTGCCATGAAAGGACCTCAATGACAAAGGATATTAACCCATCCGTGGAAACATTAGTCTGTTAAACTATATATACCTCCTAAAAGCACAGTAGAGACTAAATCGACGGCGTCTAGATTGATGAACGCTGATATCTTTACCCTTTGGAAGTCTTTAGATTACATAGATGCGCTCACTGTGAAGACATTAATCTTCTGATCGTCTGTTCGGCTATTTGTTTTAATTAAACATCATGTAGAGCTGTGGGCATTGTAGGTCAGGCCTAGAGGTCTAAAGGAACTACTATAGATTTCTTCTATAACGAAAGATTGAGTTTTCTTCTATAACGAAATTAAAAATTGAATGACTTATAAATAATAATTTCTTAGATTTAGGCAAATATTTGAAGTTTTAAATAAAACTATTTTTTAGGATTTTTTTCGAGGAGATATTTTGATTTTTGGTTCCCGACATTTCGAATGCTTAACAGCAATAATGGTGACTGGAGGGACTAAGGTTTTAGACAGACGGAAGAGACCCCTCGTGACCATAATTATTTAAAATGAGTTTCAAATACTTTAACGAAATTAATTTAGGATTAGTCGCTAGTTTATAAATACATACAACCTTATTTTAAAATAAACAGTGTTAATAAACAATAATTAGGTACAAAGAAAATTAATTCATGGCATATAAAAAATATTCTAATACAAATAGTATAAATATATACATATGACCTATTAAATAACGAATCATTCATTGAAGATATGGTGTGTTATACACGAAAAGACATACATGCATTCAAAATGAGTACCAATTTCTCATTTCTATATATATCTTTCACCCCACAGTATATAATTGCTATTAGAATGTACAGAGGACACTAAAGATGAACTGTCTGCACACGTCCATTAGACAATTTTAGACAATCCCTAAGACCAACTAAGGCTTTACGGGATCCTGTAATGACGCAATCAGCGCCAGTTCGACGGCTTTTAGATTGATAGGTTCTACTTCAGATCGGGTCATAGTTCACATATATATAAGAATACAGAAGCTACTTAAAATACAGTAAGGAAAGATAATTTGACTATATATATATATATATATATATATATATATATATATATATATATATATATATATATATATATATATATATATAAGCTAATCATTGTAGAAGGTCTATAGGCTATCTAATATCATATCATAACATGAATTATACACGAACAACTATACGTGGAAAGCCCTAAAGAGCCATAAAGATCGAAACCTCTAGGCTCTCTTCAGCTACTTTCTAGAAAAAATGTGTTATATGTAACAAAAATGTATATTATTTTACATTTAAATATATGGAGAGATTATGAAAAAAAAGTTTAATCAAACTTCAAAAGATAAAAATATATTATACAATGTCTTTCCTAGTGAGTCAGTGACCTGTACAGTTGGACAATTGATTGGTCGATAGTAACCACATCTATTGAGTTTAACTTAATATTATCACGAATAGATTCAATATCGTTTTGTTGAAGTTTCTGAAGATATTTTCATTTGTCAATATGGACTTTGGAAGGAAAATCTTTCTTGAAACTTAAATTACAAATTATAAAAACTATTTTATTTCGACACTACGTGGAATCTACGTGGAATCAAAATCGTTTAAAGTTAAATGAAAAAAATAATAAAATAGATCCTTCAATCTGTTTAAAATTTAAAAACCGAGCTTATTTATATCTATACTTCCTACAAAAAGTTTTAACTCAATGGATAAAATAGAAATTGTAACCTTTAAAGTTTAAACTAACAGAAAGGTCAAAATTAAATTTGTTTAAATTAAATCTTCAATGCTATGTATTCTCAAATTACCGTCTATTGGAAAAAAAAAATCAACCCTAGAGACTCCGGGTTAAAGTCTATCCGTAAAATAAAATTCATCCAATTCCGTTAAGCCATTGCAGCTCATAGGATTTACAAACAATTTTACATTTGTATTAAAAGCGCGATTTTAATATCTACATATGTTCTATGTACAAATTAAGTACGTAAAATACCAGTTTAAACAGGGTATATTAAGTGACTGAATATTTTTTTTTTTGTTTTAAGGAAGTTTCTAAGCATAAGCCATTAAACGATAAGTTAGCAGATAATAAATCTTCTGTAGATCGCCCCGACCGGCCGCCGTCAACTGACCGGTGATCGATTCATCTGGCGTAAAACTTTGCCAGATTTCAAAGATTTAAGCACATACGATGCACTACTGAAAATAAATGAATTGTTCAATTTTGTTGGACTTTATGAAACCAATTATTTTTTGTGGATATTATAAAAAGTATAACAAAGTCATTTTTAATAAATTAAAGTACTATTTTTATCATCCACTTTGGTATTTTATTAATCTTAAAAAGTAAGAAAACACTCTACACTGTAATAATTTATGTACTTTGTTTTATCTCGTAACGTTTCTTTTATTCAAGTTATCCATATAAAATTCGTCGGTAATGGAATAAAAACGAGTTTTCTTAAGGATTTTTATCAACTGAAAGATCAAAAACTTTATTGAAATTTAAAACTGACAATGTCTGTTGGGTCAATTAGTTTAATTTTCTATTCCCATTGACTATAAGAATTTTTCCACAAAAGCGCAGTAAAGGGTTGAAACTCAAACACTTTTGTCTAAAATTATCAGAATTTACCTATACTATTAATATTAACTAATGCGAAACATTGTATGGATATTTATTACTCAATCACGCCAAAACCGCTAAACGGATCTGGATCAATTTTGGCACGGAGATAGATTATAGTTTGGAATAGCACACAGGTTACTTTTTATCCTGGAATGTAGGGTTCACGTGGGATGATTTCTTTTTTTTACTATGCACCAACACGAGCGAAGCGAGGGTGAGTTGCTAGTAAAAATATAAATCTTACCTACGTACTGCGTCTGTTGATACGTGAATATAATTATCACATGCAAAACACTTTATATTAAGATTAAATGGATCTAGTGTAATTAATTAAAAGAAAATTCAAAAAAGCTCTCATCGAGCTTTTTATACGAGCAATAAATCTCTATAGAAGCGCTTAGGTGCTTACACTCCGGTGGGAAGTGGAGTGATCGATCTTCACACTTTTTCAGTATAATAAAAGCTTTGAAGGATTAAGACGTTGCATTGACAAGATAACATTATCTTTGGCACAGTCATTAATTGACTTCGGATAAAAGCCGATTTTAAGTAAGTATTTTACTAATATTATAAATGTGATAGTTTAGATGTTTGGATGTTTGTTACTCAATCACGCCAGAACGGCTGAACGGATCTGAATAAAATTTAGCACAAAGATAGATTATAGTCAGGAATATCACATAGGCTACTTTTAATCCCGGAAAAATGTACGGTTCCCGTGGGATAGGTTTGTTTTGTGAGGGTGAGCCGCTAGAAAGTAATATTATTACTAGCGTCCCCAGATGCACCTTATTAATATAATTAACGTCACCTTTTAGTAAATTTTATAAATAACAATAGCTCATGCGTTACACAAACTCAGTCTATCTTGTTAAAATACACATATCTACAAACTTTCATATTTTGCACTTATCTTTATAAAATATACAAAGAAAAGGTATTGAAGTTAGTGTGGAAATCGATCCTGTGACCTTCAGCATTCACGAGGCACTCCCATCCAAATAGACATAGAATTGCCACGACAACCTTTTGATTAATAATAATAAACATAAAACAAAATTGTTCGCAACGTTGAATTGCATTTGATGTAAAATATAACAATTCATAGTATTATAATCTCTTTGTCATAGTTTTAGCTCGCAAATATTTGAACATTCAAATAATATTTTGGCATTTGTATTTTATGTGTAAAAATATAATATTTTATTACATTTCAGCCGTTTATTAAATTCTCACGTCTTTCTGCGAGTGTTACGTCTCTCAAATAGACAGATTTCCTATGTTTTCCTTTACAGTATTCAAAATCAGACTTGCCAGACACGGGACTTGAAGACGTTTTAAGCACTTTGCCATTGGGCTATTACTGGCTTGATTTCTACTTTTTATTACTTTCTTATATAAAAATAACAGTCTAATAAAATATACTTTTATAATACACATAAAATACACTTATATACCTAATATATACTACGTTTCCTACTAATCCGTCTAGTACAAACATACATTTTGAATAATAAGTATTTAGTACCTAAATACTACGGTACTTTGCTAAATTTATTGAATATAGAAGTTAAATGGAGAATTCACAACTAAAGGAGAAAGACTGGGGTGATAATTTTTATAGATGTGTGTACGTCATATTGCCTCCATTGTATGCCCCATGACCCAAGCAGTATCGCTTGTTAGTACGTAATGCAAATAGACATACATATACAATTATTTATGACCAAAATCGGACTACTATATTATTAAGTTTATAGGTGTTTATATACATATTTGTTACTTCACGCTAAAACGGCTGCACAGATTTGGATGCAAATTAGCAGACAGATAGACGATGACATGAAGTAACACATAGGCATGGCGTATATTATGAGGCAACTAGGATCTCACACGAGCGAAGTGAGTGTAACTCACTGTTTAATCCATAAACATTGGTTGTGTCTACAATAGTTACATCAAATATCTATCTAGCTAGAATAATCGATAGATAGTTGAAGTGAAACTTCTTTAGAATCGTTGCGATTTCAAACTCGGTGAAACGGAAATGCGACACTACAAAGAGACAAACACATAAATACATATATAGGATTAAACAGGCAAGACAATGAGACAGAATAAATTACCATGGTAACCGTTGTTGTGTCTGACAAATATATAATATTATATTCTTTCCATTTAAGATGTTATGTTGTGCCCAATATGCCTTATTTAATTATTGATTTATATTTAATTTAATTACGATATTTGCCAAAGAAGTTTTACTTCAACCGCGCGTAAACTTTACACGCACCCATTTTTTTAATTAATTTTAGCTGTTGAAATTACGTATTCACATATCTACAAAAACCAAGTCACCACAAGCACCTCATATGTACATGAATATATATCAAAAATCAAATATCCTTAATTTTGAACCGTCGATGAGATACTTCAAAGATTTTCTTTGATAATGCGTAAGTCTAAAATGAGGTTACGATCCTCGCAGTCATCTTGCGCGATTATATTAATTTATTCGGCAGATTAAGAGCCATCTATCTATTGAAATTGGAGTGACATCAAGGAGATAAGTGCTTTATTGGATTTTCCATTTTAGGAGTGTATTTACGATTGACTTATTATTGAAGAAAAACTAGATATCTGCCATTAATAATTTAAATTAGTATCTTTTATTATACATCTAGTATTTTTTTTAACATTAATAAACATCGCAGTCATGACGCAATATGTTACAAAGCTTTCTTATTCTTAGCTAATGCAATTACAATGTGAGACACCTACAATATACTATACTAATGACCTCTTCTCGTACATTCTTTTTTTTAAGACAACAATCCCATCCAAACTGCATACAAAGGTTGATAAAATAATTAAAATATTTTTGTATACTAGCAGAACCTGTGGCTTTGCTCGTGTTAAAACTACAAAAAAAAAACAAATTCGTTGGCTTTATGTTATAAGTAATTAATACAGAAACACCCCCGCTCCCACACAAACCCAGCGCGCCAGGCGCCCGTCTACCATGCCGTATGGGATTTTGGAAATACGTAGACGTGTCTCATAATTTTATTTAAAAAGTATGTGTACCAATTTTCGAGTCAATCGACCCAGGGAATAAAGTCTTACAGAAAATTCAACCCTCCATTTCGTCCTCTTAAAGGTGGAATTTCAAAAAACCCTCTCTTAATGGATACTTATACTTCACAAAGACCACATCCTTTAAATTTCATAAATTGAATTATATATATAATATAAATAACATCCCAAAAAAGTCACAGAAAAATGATACATTATCGAAAACGTTCAAATCACGTTTCGTATTAACTACGTGTCCCCTACGAGCCCACCGCGAGGGTGTTAAATGAGGCAATGTGTTAGAAAAAAACATTAAGCCCAAAATTGACCTTTGTCGGTACAAATCGGGAAGATTTATCTTATTATCCTAACAATGAAATATATTTATGTAACTCGACTACTTACGTACTTTTGTTATAATTTGCCATTAAATCTGTTATCTGACTCTTAATCCTATGGAAAAAAAGAAAAATTCATAACATAAAAGATAAATTTCAAGACTTGAAAGACTTTCTGTTCACACTTAAACGTATTGGAGGGATCAAGTGAATTTAAATAAAACCAAAGCTCAAACTTATCCTTTAAAATTGTCACATGTATGGTGTGTATAAAACACCCAATCTTGTTTATGGCAGTTGCTTAGATAAGCTCTTCTTAAACAGCAAAGCTCGGCCGCCAATTAAAAAAAAATATGTAAATTACTTATTAACAAAATATTAACTTTTAAGTTACATAAAAGCCATTATTCTACCCTAAGACATGGATTTTGAGTTTTATATGGAACTACCCTTGAGATCTAACATATAAATATATTGGGACATTAACACACAGCGCCATCTAGTTCCATGGTAAGCTACGAGGCGTGTGTTATGGATACCAAATAGTTGATACACTATATATTATATATAACATTAAATTCATACTAATCATATAATAAATATAAACACCCATGACTGGAGTAGAAACATTCATGCTCAAATGAATGCTCCCAGCGGGACTCGAACACGCGACCGCTGGCACAGCAAGTAGGATCACTACAAACTGAGACAAACGTACCTAAAAAAATAACATAATTATTAAAAAGAAACATAATAATCCGGTGAAAGATACGGCCGCATTCAAAGGTATAAATAAAGTTGATCAAAAAACTAACCAAACTAACTACATAATAAATAAAGAGCGACAACAAGATTTTCACGTAGCCAATGAAGCAGGAAACATGATTTTGTAACTACCCGCCTGGGAAATTTGTTCGCACAACATTAGGGGGCTATTATGTGTTACTGTAAGCCTGCACCGTACCCCGAGACTTGTGGGACATGGGATTTGCTAGTTTTGTATTATTTTGATTTTATCGTGAAGATAATATTTTATGTAACATAATGGCAAAAATAAATAATAAAAGGCAGTGGTAGCTCAGTGGTAACGTGCTTGCTTTGATAGTGTAGCGAAGGGGGTTTACATCTCCGTACACGTACCTCTCATATTTTTATGTACGAATCGTTTTCACATGATTATCAATTTTCTTACAAAGGAAAATATCGTATGGTCCTGTATGTCTGAGAGAACCTAGCAAGTTTTTGAAAGACACGTGAAGTCCGTCAACCCGCACTCGGCCACCATGGGGACTACAGCCCCATCCTCCTCATATAGAAGAGTCCGTATCCAGCAGTGAGACATTAAGGGCTATTCCACACTATAGGTCCGAACCCAGTCAGTTCTCAGTTCGATATAGGTCTGGTAAAGTTTTTTATTACGTACATTAATATTATTTGACTAGATTTTACCCTTTCTTTTTAATTAACCCATGAGAAACATTCGTATGATCCATACAAATAATAACATAATATAGGTCTGAACTGCTTATATTTGATATCAGTTAAAACACACATACAACATACTTTTTTTTTTTTTTTTTTTTTTTTCGCTGGGGAAACCCATCATGGGGACCCTGCCGGCCGTCATAATGGGCAAGGTACTGTGAGACTCCTACTCACTAAAACCCACAGCGGAACCCGTCGCCGCAGTGCAATGGGGCGTTGAAGGATCGCTTGCGCACACACTACAACACCCCTGCGGACGGCCCGTACCTCGCGGGCCAACCTCGCCTAAATCAGGATGCCCTCGATTCACAGAGCATCCCGACCGCCCCGATGACGTGCAGGGGAGTCCACGAGAGACCCCCCCGCAGTAGCTCCTCTAGGGTGTCGGGAGAAGATGCGCATATCGGCGCCTCCTCCCCCCTGGCCGACGGCGACGAAGAGGGTCTGCTAAGGCGCTAGCCTCGCGTTCCCTCTCCGCCGTCTCCTTCAGTGAGATGACGGTCTCGCTGAAGGAGACCATCGCCGACCAGGACCTCTCGTCACACACATACAACATACTACAAAATCAAGTAACACAAAAACTTGATTCCTTTCCGCAATGTAAAAGCCTAAATACATATGTATGTATGTATGTATGTATATCCATACTATTTAATCCCATTATTATTATAAATTTGAAAGTTTGGATGGTAGTTTGTCAATCACACTAGAACGGCTGAACGGATCTGGATGAAATTTGGCACAGATTCTAGATTATAATCTGGAATAACACTAGATAGGTAACTTATCACTCAAAGTTCCTGTGGGATAGATTTGTTTTTGCCCGTTTCATCCCTAGTTCTAAATAAAGATCTAAAACAAACAAACTAACAGGAAAATAATTTACGGAAAGCTACTATGTAATAGTCAATGATAAATCTATATAATTAGGTGTTGACATCATTAACCTATCACTTTGTGGGTACAATAAAACCTATTATAATTCTATTAATATTCATACAAAATAAAACCGTTAAATGTCAGTATCTAATGGCAGTATGCCATAGGAAAATGTTTCAAAGATGTAATGAGTAAGCCATTTCTCATTTTAAAACTAGGCATAGAGGTTAATCCCTCCACGACCGCATAATAATGCGGTGCGGTGTAGGTACAAACTACAAACATCAGTTATAATATAAATATACACACATACAAACATACATATACACGTACATAGATACATTCATACATGTTTACATACATACATTTATACATATACATACATATTACATAAATATATCCATACATATATACACACACTTCAAAAAATTTAATTCATTTCTTAGAAATTTACCTGGAGGTGTTAAGTATTTAAAAATATTCATAATATTGCGAATGACTATTTGTACCGTGATCATATTAATTACTCGCGAAATATCAAGATTAACGTTAAAAAAATATTGAAACAGTACGCTTTGAAGCTATTAATTAACAAGAAAATTGAATTAAATTGAATTTTTTTACAGTTTTATAAATATGGTGGTCACAGAAACTTCACATGGGTATTAGGTACCGCATGTTTCTTACTTGCCTTTACAGCCTTAAACCGCTAAATTGATTTTAATGAAACTTGGCTTGGCTTTTAGATTCTATCATGGCGGCGATAAAATATAAAAAAAAAGCTTTATATTTTTTGCAAAGCAAAGTTACAAAAGGAAAAAGTTTTAAATTAAAAAAAAAAATGATTTGTTTTTATTTCTCGTTTACAAGAAAGAGTCTGCAGGTGAAGGCCTCCTCCAAGGCTTGCCTGTCTTCTCTGGATTGAGCTAGTTGGAACCAATTACCACCAGAAGTCTGAATAATTTTGAGAGATATAATCTATTTTTAATGTCCACATCACACCACTTTCTCACACCATGGATCCGCGTTCAAAAACCATCAAATTAAATGCGCTACACTAACAATTGAATTATATTCATTGTACATCCATTCAAACATAGGTATAATTTAAAAAACTTATAAACGTATACATTTACGTGTAAATAATATCAAGTAAACCCTAAAATACGAAATGGCAAAAGGAAAGAAAGTTCGTAGACGATGCATTTAACATGAACTAGCTCGATGGCACTGTTCATGGAATGAAAAAAATAAGGTGTCCAAATTGCACACGTCGTCGAACTAGAGTCTCGCTTTCATACATTTTTAACCCGTGGCCGGTCATTTTTGAATAATACACTACATTAACTCGCACTTCATCGTATTTTCAACGTTCAACTGTAATTGAGTTGAAACATTAACAATAAATCAAGTTAATAAATGTCGTTTCTATGAACTGACACCGGTTATTATTTACATTTAATGACTTATAAGTTATATACCTATCCATGTGAAAAGGTAAAATTATTTTAAACCGATGATTATTTATTGTTTTATGCTTATGGCATGCTGTCGCCAGATGTCGCCAGTTCGACTCCCGATCGGTGTAGACTTATCCCTACATAAACATAGATACCTATTTCGCTAACAGAAGTGATAATTTTCGGGTCTAATCAACAAAAATCACAGTTGTGTAAATTGTAAGTGTTGTCGATCTTGTGTGTGTTTATCTATGTATTTATATTACCACTAGCGACGTCCCAAGGTATCTTTTCGCCATACATTTTATTGCTTTATTTATTAAAACCGTTTAGGCAGCACTCGATAAAACAATTCAAAAGCTATTTAATAATAATACATATATACATATAAATCTTATCCATTTATAATATTAGTATACATTTAAAACATATGAATTCAAACCAATTGACAATATAAATTTTAACATAATTATCCACCTGTAGGTACAATTACATATATTTTAAAATATTTTGATCCCTTATACTATTATAATGAAAGTAACCCTCCTTTTGGTGCGGTCGGGTAAAAATAAATACAATTTCGGTAGACCTTTATCAAAAGAAGTACTGAATTAAGCATATTTGTCTTATATAACCTATATAAGAATATCATATAAAGATACTCAAGACAAGTTGCCAAGCACCCAGAGCATCAGAATATCCTGTGAATGTTTTAGCACGAGTTATTGTAATTGAATATAATACAGGATGTGCCGATCACCGCCTCTAATGTAGCATGAAAAGGTATCGGGTATGAATAAGTTCACTAATGCACTACTGCTTTGTAATACGACTCTCTGGGTTGAACTTATTTTTAGTGCGAAATATTTCTTTGAAAAAATATTCCGATTTTTATACAACATCAATATGATTTATAGTTATAAATATTTTTTAGGATTAAAACTAATATGTACTAACTTTTGCCCGAAGCTCCGCTCGCGTATTTGATTTATTCACAATTATTTCGTATTAATATTATAAATGTGAAAGTTTTGTTACTTTTTCACGCCAAAACGGCTGAACGGATCTGGATGAAATTTGGCACAGAGATAGAATATAGTCTGGAATAACATATAGGCTACTTTTTATCCCGGAAAAATATACGGTTCCCGAGGGATAGATTTATTTTTCTTTTTCTAGTTTAGGCGAACCCGAGCGAAGTGAGCCGCTAAAATAATATATGTTACAACAGGTCATAGTCTATCTATGTCCTGTCATCTAAATCCATAAAGCAATTTCAGTTTCAAGACAAACATACATATAAATAACATAAAAAATCTAAAATAACAAACATACATACATCAAACACTTTCACATTTACATAACAGTACGACATACAGAATTAAATCCATATATATAATAATAATTTTTCAAGCAGATGTTTCGGTAATATTCTTACAGCAGTTATAAAGATCAGCATAGACGTTTTATACTTATAATAAAATGGGCAGTAATTTTTTATGGGTAAAATCATAATTTTTTGCGAGCACAGTGTCGCATAAAAACTAACAATACTGTAGTTTACGGAATCTTTCTGCCACGTAAGCTGGATTTCGATTTTCGTTGAACTAAAATTCTTTTTCCATGTAACTTAACTTCAATTCGCTTAAATTTTATTAAAAAATCCGTTTTAAGGTTTAGTATAGATTTCTCAGAGATCAGATATTTTCCCGCAATAAAAAGTATCCTATATGTTGATCCGGATAACCAGCTATCATCATACTAAATTACATACATTATAAACAGAGAGACAAAAATTCTAAAAACTATAGGTTTGGCCTCTGTATCAATAAAAATACCTATTTCGATAAGATTTTCCAAAAAATATTTAATATACAGATACGGCTCAGTTACAATTTCATTATATGTATAGTGTTCTAGTTAAAATTTGTTTAACGCTAAAAGTATCGTTAAATATTTAAAGCAGTAAACTAAAATACACCCAAAGGGTATCCCTTACACAAAGTATCTGCTGTATAAAGAAAAAAAAAATAAATTCACACACAATTACGTAATTCTCCAAAAGCGTAAAATTTCCAAACCTCAATATCTCAATTTTCATCTAAAATATATACTTTTAATGACAAAAAAGAACATAAAAGGTCACAGAATCGATTAAGGTACCTGGATCAAAGTACGCACTAAGTAAATTTTCGTTCAAATCATCCGACGAATTATTTTAAAAATATCGTTCATCAATTTGGACGGGTATTAAACGTTAAACCGACAGGATGAAAACAAGATAAATCATATTTTCATAGAAAATATATCGATTCTGATGATTTGCAGATGTAAAAAATCTGCGCTTTATAACGTAGCTTTATAGCTAAGAGTATAATTATATTACACCAGTGGCTTTGCTTAATTCAGTAACAAAAGTATCATGAAAATCGGAACACAATTGTCTGAATCATCTGAAGTCGGACAAAAATGGAACGAATTTATTAGTTGAAACAAAGTCATGGAACCATGGGAACCGTACATTTTGCCGGAATAAGAAGCCTATGTGCTATTCCATTCCTATAATCTATCTCTGTGTTAAATTTCATCCAGATCCGTTCAGCCGTTCTGCCGTGATTGAGCAACAAACATCCATCCAAACATTCAAAATTCTAAATCTTCAACACTATATTAGTAAGAAGTAAGATTGATATAAGCTTCCAATTATTGCAAAATCTACAAATTTCTATGACTTATTGTATAAAACTTTATTAAAATATTTATGACGAAAATGAAGAAAGTCAAGAATAATTTCAAGTAACACGAGACAATAAATTATTACAAGGTAAAAAGAAAAATCATATATTTTTAGATTCAAATATTTTTGATGTTAAAGTTCATATATAAATCCTATAATTTCGTAATTACGTATTTAGTTTTGACAGCGCTGACCCATGAATTACACGTCTGACCTTTCAAATGTTGTGGTATTTTATCCCTGTTGAAGACTTAAAGGTTAAACTTAATTAAAATTACCAACATGAATGTAATATAGTTGCACTAATACTATATAATTGTAAAAATTTGTGAGTTTTTGATTGTTTGGTTGTTTGTTACGTCTTTTGCTGTAACGGCTTAACAGATTTAAGTAAAACTCAGAATGGAGATAGCTAGTATGCTGGATCAACTTATAGGCTAGTAGAAGCGCACCCTCGCTTAGCTCTATTTAGTCCCTAGTAAAACACAGGCATACATACATACATATTATGTCACTTTCGAGCCTAACGCTTGAACTTCAAAAATGATGGGTTCCCCATACGAATTCTCCTCCTATATTTCACCAGCTTAAATATTGTGACAAATTATTGTAGCCTTTACCAACATTTTGGCCTTTTTGTGACAAAATATATCCTTTGACCATCTGCAATGTCTAACCTATCTCTACACCAAAATTCATCATAACTGGTTCAGCGATGTATCTTGCCCCTTGGTCGCTTGACCACGACGCTTATGCCTGAACAATCGAAAATACCGAACATATTTTGCGTGTAAAAATGCGAATGAAAACCGCATGCAAACTCGAAAACACTTATTTTCCCAGACATACTCGTAAGACTAATCTAGATCGAGTTTTCGCCCCAGAAAACTCCCTCATACCAAATTTCAGCGAAATCGTTAGAGCCATTTCCGAGATCGCCGTTATAAATAAATAAATATACAAGAATTCCTCTATAAATATATTAGATACCTACTGTAGTTTAAAAAGAATTTTATTCAGTGACATTTCGCAGACATTCTTAACACTGTAGAATTGTAAGGTATAATGCACCTGGTCCTGTCTATACACATGTGAACAAGTACATAGATACTGTTCTAACAATAAGTAGTACACAGTACGGTCTAGCTGAATGAGAACATATGTTCTAATCTGCGTGTACATATACTAAGTAGAAATAAAACTGATCGTTAAGTGGATATAAGAAATATAAAAGCACTAGCAGAACCTGCGGCTTCGCTCGCACTAAAACTACAAAACAATTTCTAAAAAGGTAGTTTCATACAAACTTTCATCCCCTTTTTTACCCCCTTATAGGATGAATTTCGGAACATGCTAAAAGACGTATATATTTAAATTTATTGAAGAGCATTAATACCAAGTTTCAAGTAATTCTGATCATAAATATATTTTTTGACTGTATTATAACACGTTTTTCCCGTGGGAATTAGATAATCTCCTACGGTAAAAAAATTCTATGTAGTAAATAGAGAATCTTCAAAAGTTTTCGTCTAAAAATTGTTTCTTTAATAAAAGACTAGATCTCGGAATAGCATAAATAATATGTACATGAACTACATTTAATTTATGAGTATAGGTATGAACTCCCCAATAGCATTACTTTTTATCTATACATATAATAAAATTCAGAGTGAAATCTGTTAAATATTTTTTGGCAAATCTTATTGAAATAGTCATTATTATCGATTCAGAGACCGAATCTCTATAGTTTTTAGGATTTATGTCTGTCTGTCTGGGAACGCATCACAAGAAACCCACTGGGCAGATTTTGATGAAATCTTGTATGATAATAGCTGGTTATCCGGGTCAATATAAAGGATACTTTTTACTGTGACAATATCTCATCTCTGAGAAATGTGTAATAAACGTTAAAACGTAACTGGGAGGAACCCGAGCGGATCGAGGGTGAGTCGTTAGTCTAGAAACATACACCGACTTCTAAATAATTTTTATAGTCACCCCACACTTTGTGTTAGATATTTTCTTGGAATTTATATATAAAAAAGCCTACAAAGACACGAAAGTTGTCCAAGGAATATTAAAACCAGATAGATATCACATCTATATTTAAACATAGACTATAATAAAATATTATATCAAACAAGTTAACAGTTGCAAAGTTGTTCTTGTTACTCCAGCGCGTATCTCGAACAGATTTAATTAAAAACTTCGTTGATAATGTCATTGAATGGCTTATCTCCACGTTCGCTCGTGTAAATTCACTTTTCCATTATTCACACCAATTTTACTTTATATTAGCTGTTAATACGATTTTTATGAGATTTAGCGGATGTTTAAAGCGTTGCGGACAGTATCAGGTTTTTAATAAAAAAAAATCACGTAGTAAAAACTGTAATGTATAGTAACATTTTAGAAAAAATGGGAAAGACAAATCTAATTGAAAAATATTGAACCGAAGAGAAAATACTAATTTTAGACTATTTCTAGGCCTTAATATAGGCTATAAATATAATAACCTATAAATACTTCTAGACTTTAAGCATGACCTAAGCTTTTATTGGTTAAATAACAACTTTTTACACTTAAATAAATACTGGAAAATATACTTAATTACATTGTAGATATTACTTACATACTTCTTCACTTCAACAATACTCGGAAAATAGATGTCATGTGAAGAGACTTACCTAAAACAAAAAATATAAATATAAAACAATTGGTTTTTTCACATCGTTAGATATATAGGTAAATATACAGTTTATACAGATTTTTTTAAAATAATTAGCGATTTACCCCAGCTTTACTCACGTGTCTCCCTAAGCTTGAATAGTTTAGGAACGCATAAAAGATAAAAGTCCAAAGAAAACCACTTTTTTGCGCCACGAACCTTCGCAGATGTATACAGAATAACCCACCAGAGTTTCATCAAAATTGGATCAATGGTTTAGGGACGCATAGATGACAAACATTCATTTTTATTTATATAGATAGAATATTGAAGAAGATAGATATATGCAGGTATAATACTTATTCAGTTCAATCAAAGCTAAAGTGTCTATAACAAAAATATTTTACACTAGGAAAGACACAGTATAAATCCAGTTTAATCAAAATCTTTTAATCACATAAAGTCCAGTAATCTCCAAAATCTAAGAAAACGCTTAACAAACACACATTCCATAATGGCATTAACATTTAATACGATTTTCTTTTCAGCGCACATGTTACGGATTTCATTGAAAGTACGGCAGTAGGGACGATATGACCACAAATAAAACTGGGATAATATAACACAGATTCCTGCTTATGACCGTAAAATTTGTATATTTACTGGTAAATCACATATATTATAAATATCAAAGTTTGTAACTGCATATTATAAAAAAAATCCTTTGCCGCGTCTGTGTGTCTGTCTGTTCGCGATAAACTCAAAAACTACTACACCGATTTTCATGTTGTTTTCACCAATGAATAGAGTGGTTCTCGAGGAAGGTGTTAGTGTATTATTAACGATATTTATCGGAGGTGTCGAAAAAAAATAAGCAGTCTGTGAGCTTTCAACGAAAACACTGCCTAAACCCTTTAAGATATAACTAAATAATGTATGGTGGAATTGTGTATCTTATAAAAGTCTACAGAAAAGTCCGCGATGGCATATGTCTATCTCGTAAGGATAACATACTATATCCATTTTAATTTAAAACGTATCTGGGGACGCACCCGAGCGAAGCGAGGGTGAGTCGCTAGTTGAAAAATTTGGCACAGAGATATATATACGTATATATGTATGTGTATATGTTATTACTACTACATAAATTGGAATGAAAGTTAATACATAGACAGTCATACATCTAGAACGCATAGATTACTGTTAGCAAAAAAAAGACAAAAGATGGCGCTGTATGTATATAACATTTTAAATACAAAAGGCACCGAGGGACACACTTGAGCGATGCAAGGTTAAGTCGCTAATACTCTACATAATGTCTATGTGGCCAAAATTATTCTAGTTTAGTACATAAATATTTAACTAGATGAAGTTCTTAATTGATCGTGGTTTACGAAATTAGAAACTATAGGGAATAGCGGACAATGCCCCAAGTGATGAGGTCAATGTTATTTTAAACTAATTTATTACAAAGAAAATTATAATTGCTCTAAATTTACTAATGGACTTTTAGTTTTTTTTAAATCCTGCAGATTTTGCTCGTTTAAGAAAACCTCCCTTAAAATATAATACTACACATTCCTAGAATAATATATTGATATTATATTGCTAATAAGATATAAAAAGTTCCAAACGTACAGCTCTATATATAAAATAAACTTTCACAAAGAAGTATTAATTTATGAAAAAATAGTGCCAATTTGGACCAACGAATGGGTCCTGGTAAAAAAAATAATAAAAAACCTTTCACTTTATAAGTTACTCTATAATCTGCTTTATATCAACGTACCACGCGAACTGAGCTTTCGTCAAAAAACTAGTAAAAAAACTTACACAATAGGTATGAGTTAGACTTATGGATCATGCTTAAAAGTAGCCTATCAATGTACAAAATTTCATACAAATCGGCCCAGCCTTTAAGCGCGTAGAAGTAATAAACATAAAAACACACACATTTTTTTGCATTTAAATTACTAATTAACTCCGAATTCAATCAAATAAACAAACTAAAAATTTGAACTATCTAGATTAGAGACAGCAAACAGTAATACTGACTTTTACCAACAAAACGATCACTAATGCTTAGATCATCTGAAAAATACCAGTATTCCTTTGAGTACTTTCAAAGAACATTGTCCATGAAAAAAGGAGACTTATGGCGACTCTACACGTAAGAAGCTCTACTAAAACAAAGGCAAGGAGAAAGCACATGTACCTTAGCTCTTGCGTAATTTAAAACGTTAAACGTACGAGCAAAGGGTCTAGTTTAGGCTGGAGTAGTTACATTGGAACAAATCCGATTAGTGTTGTCTCAAATGCTAAATTGTAAGATTCGCGAAATGAAGACTTTATTTCTTTAGTCGGGTAATAATATAATTGGGTTTTGGATATTATTTCAGTCTGTGATGAAGGTTTAAACTTTAAATTATAGTTTATTCACCGTAAATATCCTTTTGAATGATTTAATTAATCTATTCAAACAGTTATTTTACTAATTTTTATTACCACAGATATTGTTCGCATTAACAATAATACTAGAAGTTCTCAAAAGGGACACCATTCTTAGACTTAATTAACAAATATCATCATATCGATAGCTTATTTTCGATATATGTTAATCTATACTATGTAATATTATAAATGTGAAAGTTGTATGGACGTTTGTTACTATTTAACGCCAGAACAGCTGAACGGATCTGGAAGAATGATATTTGGCACAGAGATAGATTATAGTCTGGAATAACACATAGGCTACTTTTTATCAATACTTTTTCCCGAGGCATAGATTAGTTTTTGTTTTTATTACAGATAACTGGAAAGTTAACACAATATATATATATATATATATATATATATATATATATATATATATATATGTGTGTGTGTGTGTGTGTGTGTGCGTGCGTGCGTGCGTGCGTGCGTGCGTGCGTGCGTGCGTGCGTGCGTGCGTGCGTGCGTGCGTGCGTGCGTGCGTGTGCGTATGCGTATTACTAAAATAGCTAAGCTAATTAGAATGACATTTATTACACAGACTATTATTTGACGACACGTCTGATTCAGTTTGTAGTGACCCTACCTGCTGTGCCAGCAGTCGCGGGTTCGAGTCCCGCTGGGGGCGCATTCATTTGTGTGATGAGCTCGAATGTTTGAACTTCAGTCTTGGATTTTTATATTTATAATATGTATTTAAAGTTATATATGTGTAGTGTATCAACTATTTGGTATTCATAACACAAGCCTTGTAGCTTACCATGGAACTAGATGGTGCTGTGTAAAAAAACCTATAATAGAACGTAAAGTAATGACAGCTAATATGTTAGTATGAGATAGAACAAAGTTAATGTAAGAAAGATGCTTTGAAAATAAATTATTCAAACGTAATTTTTTGTACGAGAACAAAATTTTATATCTATTATTCATAAAATTAATTCAAATAACACTTATTTAAACGTAGACATTATAAGGACAGTGTATTTTATACATCTTCATTTTATTACCTAAAAGGGTCTTCTATCAGACAAGACAATATAACTTTTAGGATCTTATGATGGAGTTCGAAGCGTTTGGGACTCGATTTATTTTATGTTTTCAAGACTATAGAAGTTAATATAATATATAAATTTTATTTTATTTATTTATTTTGGAAACAAAGGGTATAAACACACCATATATAGAATAGAAATTAATTAACAAAACTTAACCAATAACAGTTTCCAATGTTACCAAAATACATATATCAAAGTAAGGAGATGCTAATGCTATGTAAAGGTGCTAAGAATTTGCCATTTTAATAAGAATATCATATACATAGATCGAAAATACTTTTGGCTATTGACTCACTCTCGCTTCCATCGGGTTCGTTTCTAGGTGATTCTTTAAATTGACATAACTTTTTTATTTATGAATCGATTGAAATAAAACAAATACTGAATGTTAAGTGAAGCTTACCAAAATACATTAGTGAAAATTGCAACCAAATTGGTTAAGCCTCGTAATAGTCATTCTCAAATATCTTCCAAGTACAGACAGCGATCGGTTACAATTTTATTATATGTATAGATTTGATTAAACTACCAGAACTAACGTTAACAAGACAAATAGCGGAAATCAATACAACCTTAATCTGCCTAACTTATACCTAACGTAAAGTAAATAGTCTGGATTTATCCTTTGTAGTCAATTAACAAAACGAATGTTTGCCCAGTTGACGAAATTCAACCAAAATCGTTCTTGAAAATATAATAAAAACATAAATAGAATTTACCTATCTATATTAAAAAAAAACTAATTGTTCCCAATTTTCGTTTTATTGACATCAAATATCATAATTTTTTTGGATTGATTGAACAAAAAAAAAAAGAAAATCGGTTAACAAACAGAAGGATCAAGAAGCAAAAGGTTCTAAACTGTTTTGTCTTTGCTTATTTATATTTTATATGCATAGAACTAG
The DNA here is from genome assembly GCA_951806755.1 of Brenthis hecate. Taxonomy (NCBI): domain Eukaryota; kingdom Metazoa; phylum Arthropoda; class Insecta; order Lepidoptera; family Nymphalidae; genus Brenthis; species Brenthis hecate. The sequence goes on from OX638257.1 coordinate 1,479,391, forward strand.
CGACTCACCCTCGCTCCGCCCGGGTTCGTTTCTACGTTTTAACGGTTAGTAAAGATTTCTCAGAGATGAAATATTTTCCCGCAGTAAAAAGCATCCTAAATGTTGACCTGTATGACCAGTTATCATCATACCAAATTTCATCAAAATCTATAAGTGTTTTCTCGTGACCCAGTTCCCAGACAGAGAAAAAATTTCGTTTCGAATGCTTTACAGCAATCATGGTCACGGGATAGACTAAGGTTTTAGACGTCTCAAAAGCGTTTTGTTTTTAGTACAGACAGTGCTTACTCACATTTTTGAAATATTCCTGGGTTATTCAGTATTTTGACTTTCTCTTTCCGAACTCATGGTAAACTCATGGCGTGCAGCATAAAGTTTAATAATTATTGAATATATTACTTATCATAAGGATAACTTTGAATTTGGATTTTACCAAGCATAATTTTGTTTACAGGATTAGCTTTTTACTTCTTTTATAACTATTTCATATATGAACCTCAGGCTTTTATTGATAATTGTTTGACAGAGAAATGACTCAAACTCGATAACTAAACTCAGCCTGAACCGGGACTCGAACCCAGGACCTCAGCTGTAAAAGCTAACCATAGACATCAAACCAGTTAATTAAATGATACAATATCATCGACAAACAACATTTTAATAGCGCTTAATTAATTACCAACCCTAACCGACCAACAATGCGCCTCACCGGCTATAATTAAACGTCACACGCTCGGTGAATTGTTCCTGTGCTGCGTCGCCATTTTGTTGTCGAATCAACATTTTGTTAACTATTGCAATTTAAATTATAGTATTGCATAATATAATATATTACATGGCGTTGAGAATTGATGAACTGCTTTATTATAATATAGTACCTGGACGAACGGGCTTCATTTGGCGTTTTTCCAGAGAAGATATAAAAACGGGGTTTTTATACAAAAGATGTCTATATAGATAAACTTAAGAAGCAAAACCTTATGTAAATACAAAATTTGATCCAAATCGATAGAGCCGTTTTCAATTTCAATACCAGAATTGCTTATTTAATATTATAAATAAGATAACGACACTCTCCGCTCACACTCAAATAGCTGGACAGCTTTGGATGAAATTAAATAATAAATATTCAGATGTTTTGAGCTGAAGCAACACATAACCTACTGTTAGGTACCTAGTAACATCTAATACATAAATATCTCGTGTCAAGGTGTTTGTGGTCGCACTCCTTCGAAACGGCTCGACCGATTTTAATGTTTTTTTTGTATATTTGGTAGGTACGAGAATAGGTCGCACAGTATTTTTCACCCTCCTACCCCCATATATATATATAATAATAATAATAATAATAATAATAATAATCTTTAATTCGGAATACTTTTCCATAAAATTAGATTACAAACAAAATAAATATAAACTAAATACAAAAATAAATACAACAGTTTTATACGTAGAACAATAAATAAATAAAATGAAACATTTAAGAAAATAATAATAACAATAATAATAATACAACAACATAACTATGTGTGCAGAAATTTGGCCCAAAATCTTAACATTTGAGAGTCGTAGCTGCCTGCTACAGCTTGCATGATAGGATTTGTGCTGTCATTTATCCTCTGTCTCAGAGATGCGATTCTCTTTCTTATGACAGCAACAAATCCATCAGTACGTGCCTCGCAAAACATCCAAGACGCACTACAGTATCTAGGTAGTCTAAACATTGCTCTAAAAACATCATTATACTGAATTCGTAGAGCATTGAAAGAGCGTTTCGCATAGTTTGTCCAGAGACCACACGTGTACAGCGTTTGACAATAGGCCTTAAAGAGAGTAATTTTTACTTGATCAGTACACATAGCAAATCTCCGGGCCAACATGTTTCCACGCATCGCCAATGCTCTACGTTCCCTCTCTATATCGTCCTCATCCGTTAACATTTCATTTAGAATATGTCCAAGGTATTTAAATTTTGCAACACGGTCAAGCTTGACATTATTTAGAGTAACGTCAGGTATATAGTCAGGTCCATTTTTATATTTGAATACCATAGTAACAGATTTTTTACTATTATAAACTAACCCATGACTTTTAGCATATTTTTCACAAATGGCAAGGAGCCTTTGTAAGCCTCTGATTGATGGACTGAGCAGCACCATATCATCAGCATAGCTAAGGCTATTTACACAACATCCGCCTATGTGACATCCTATACGCGAGCTACTCAGTTCACCAATCAGATCATCGACATACAGGTTGAATAGACTAGGCGAAGTAAGACCTCCTTGTCTCACTCCACACTCTAATTTGTATACATCTGAACTAGCATCTGACCATCTTACAACATTACTCTGATTCTTATACCAATATTTAAATAAATTTATAGTCTCAATGGACATTCCACTTTTCTGTAGCTTGTTCCACAGTATATTATAATTAACGAGATCGAATGCCTTTGACAAATCTAGAAAACAAGCGTATATACTCGTTTTGCGAGCTTTGTAATAAGAAACTGTATGTTTCAAACTTGCTATCGCCATTTCAGTAGAAAGCTTAGGTCTAAATCCAAATTGAGCTCTATTAATGTTTAAAGACTTTTCCAGCCTGACATTAAGCAACCTGTCCAGGACTTTGGCCAACACAGTAGCCAGAGATATTGGCCGATAATTATTTAAAGATGAAATATCACCCGTTTTATTTTTAATAATGGGCACAACTACTGTTTTGGTCATGTCCGGAGGTACATATCCATGACTAACACATAAATTAAACAAAATAAATAACACTCTCGGTAGATGTTTACCGCCATTGATTAGATGTTCTATACTAAGGTCATCGTGGCCAGGTGACTTGCCCCTTTTCATATTTTTAATAGCACTTTGAATCTCTTCAACAGAAAAGCGATCAGTCACCTGTCCACCACAACGCGTTGTTTCATCATGAGGAAACTGAGTGGAAGAATCTATAGGTAGGGGAGAGCTAACACGGAAATGTTCCTTAAATAGATTAGCAATGTCTGTAGAGTTACATATACCATTTACACTAATCGGTCGACTTGACTTATAGTTTAAACTGTTTGTTTGCTGCCAAAATTTACCAAAACTATTTTCCGATCTATTACTTGCAATTATATCTAGTTTAATTTTATCTTCATTCTGTTGACACCATTTAAGCTTACTTTTGAAATTATTACGTGATTCTACCATATCCCTATGTACCATTCCTGTCAGTGGCTTACCGCACCATAACCATATTCTGTATTTTTCACGTGCTATATTGTGACTTTCCCTTACATATCGATTCCACCCTGTTATATAGCCACCCTTTCTTTTTACTTTCTTTACTTGTTTACTTTTCCTAGCTGCATTCTGAAGAGAATTCACAATACTGTGGTAAAGCTCACATATAACAAGGTGATGATTAGTATCATTACAAAAACTGTCAAAGCAACTTAAACAATTATCTGGTATTTGTATATCACAAAGAGAGTTATCACATAAATACATATATTTATCTATTTCTTCAATATTTCTTATTCCCCAAATTACTTGACTAGATTTTTTATTAATACTATGCCTATCATCAATTTTACAACTTACAGAGTTCAAATTACACGTTATAGATATGGGGAAATGATCAGACCAATAAACATCGTATAATATTTGAATTTCTGATACCGTGCTATACGCTGACTGAGTGGTCAATACATGATCGAGCCATCGCCTACATCCATGACCATGACAATCACTAATGAATGTATACGCATCTGAGCCTACACCAAATTTTTCTAAGTCCGCACAAAGCCAGTTATATTCTTTACAAAATTGAATTAATTCATTACCAAACAGTTCACCTGGATGGGCATTAAAGTCACCTAATATAAAAACACTTTCGGTATCATTTACTTCTACTATCGAATTTATATATGCTAGTATACCAGTAAATTCAGTCAAATTATCGATACAGTTAGTAGGCATATACACAGAAAAAATCAAAACAAACTTATTGTCAAATTGAACACGAATTCCACATACTTGAGGGTAATCGCCACAGTTCAGCACAGTCACACTCGGAAACAAATCTTTCCGCCATAAGAGCGCAACGCCTCCGTATGGCCGCCCCCGTATTACGCCTGCCGAAGTATCCACTGCACTTGTACCCGTGAAACAAAACTTATTATCTATAGTAGCTAAAAAGTTCAAGTCATGCGGAAGAAGCCATGTCTCTTGTAAAGCTATGACACTATAAGTCTTACAAAAGTCTCTCACACATTGGACGGAACGTTTCACAGATTTACAATTAAAAGATAATAATGTCACTTCACTATTTTTCTCCATTTTGACTGTTATTCTTATACTTCCTAAACTGAATAAATCTTCTGAACATAATACCTTCTGGCCATATATCACTATTCAAATATAAATCTAATTTATTTCTTGATACAAAGATTTTATATGAACAATATTGTTTATCCTCTTTCATTGTTAACTTTTGAATAGTTATTTTTTCTTGAGTTTTACTCTGCACGTATTCGCATATATCCCGTTCACTTGTATTTTTATCAACGTTCGAGATATACAAAGGAACTTTAATATCAGCTGATTTAAAAGTGCTCGCCGTTTCCACTTTTCCTATACCTAACTTCCCTTGAAATCTGTTAGTATTTTTCTTATATGTTACATTGATCCACGGGTTGGGATTTTCTTCAATTTTATTTGAATGTTCTGTGTGCTTTTTTAGCAATGAACGCGGCTCAGGTGATGTAATAGCTGTCATGGAAGCGTATGTTGCATTTTTCTTAGGCTCATGCTGATGCGAAGCTTGTAATGACACATTCTCAATTCTATTACTCGTACTTACACTCAAGGTATCCACCGGGCCGGGGTCAACAACCCGCGCATGACGCTCACGATTCGAATTTGAAACCGGCAACGGTTGAAGCGCTTTGTTCTTACTCGATTCGCAAACCTTTTGAGTAACGATTTCAGATCTCAACTGTTCAACGCATGTTTTAAATACTTCTTCATCACATTTATTTCTCATTTGCACCTTTATATTTTGTAATTCTTCTTGTAAAACTCGAATATCAACTAAAAATCTAGATACATCGATATGATCAAACGTCACGGGGGGTAATTTAGAGAGATCATATGCCACAAATTTTGGAAATAATTCCGATTCACACTCTTTTAACACCTTAATCATATCCTGAAGGTCTTTTTCGATCTTGTTTTCTCTTTTTCTCATTATTTTCCGTCCCTTCTCTGTTGGAACAAAATCAAACAAGATTGTTTTGGCTTTTTCTACATCTTCCGTCTTGAACGATGTAGCACACAAACGAATTATGGATACTTCATCCAACACATCACATTTGTTTTGCAAGAAACATAATAGCTCGTTAATAACAATATTTGTACTCAACGACGTCATCCCGAGGTAATAATGTCACACGGAAACGAAACAAATATGACACCCGCACGTCAAGACGGCGTGCGCGCAACTGTCGCTATGTATACATACATATATATATATATATATATATATATATATATATATATATATATATATATGTATGTATACATAGCGACGAACCCGAGTGACGTCAGTCGCTGTATAACATAAAGCCAAAGAGTTTTTTTTGTAGATTGAACGCAGGCGTAGCTGCGGGTTTTGCTAGTATAATACTAAATATCTCGATTAAGTTCAACTATCGCATTAAATGTACATACGATATTTTATACGTTACTTTACATAAGCTAAGCGGAACTTATATATAATAGCGTGAGAACATAGTACTCACCTGTTATGTATGGATAGATGTATATGTCCTACAGAAATGAAATAAAAGCTTGTAATTCGGCCTATTCAATAAAAAAACCTCATTAAAATTCGTCTAGCCATTAAAAGCGATACGCAATCAAACAGATATAAATACTAAAATCTATTCAACTCATATTGCTTTTCCCAAAAATATCTTAAGTTTTCAATTTGTAACTTTGGCGTTGGGTACAATTTTATTATTTATATAGATTACAAACGGGCGGCATCCGACTGTGCCGGACTGCTTTTTTTAATGACTCTGGTAAAATGTTTCTCGCAGAAACTTTGCCATTCCTTCCAGAATAAAATAAAAATGAAAATGGTAATATTTAGTTTAATTGTTTGCTGTTGTAGTCCAGTGTAATAAAATTTATTTTTGTTATAGCTTTCTTTTGAAAAGTTCATCAACTCTGAATTAGGTTTACGTTCAAAAAGCGTCTATCTGCGTCAATACGTACTGAATTACTTGATATAAGTAATTAATACCCAGAACCAATGCGCTGGGTCTAAGGGGTTTAATTTTTTACAGCCTTTTCCTATAATAAAATAGACTAAAACTAGGAAAAAAAAAAATAAAAAAAAAACTCTACCAAAGTTTCTTATTAGACGTTCACACTCCCAATACGAAATGATGAAATAATGCCGAGCAATACATACGGTTATCAGAAACAAAGAAAGATTAGTTTAAATTTTCAATAAATGACATTATAATATGGATCAATTTTCTTTTTTTTATATAAGGAAAAGGTTTATTATGGTATTGTAAATAAGTCTAATTAAAGAAAAATGAAATAATGCAGTAAACTAAAGTGCATAAATTTACAAATTTTTATTCAGTCCTTAATATGTCCCACTGCTGGGTACGGGCCTCCCTTTAATACGAGGGATTCGTATTGAAGGAAAGTCCGTGCCCTACAAGCAATAGTCCATATAGTCCATCAAGCTTGCCGAATGCGGGACATCACATGTCTTTCGAAAACTTGCTAGGATCTCTCCGACATGAAGATTTCTTCACGATGTTATCCGTCACCATAAGACAAGACGTAGTAACCATGTTGAAAAAGATTCGCACATGAAAGTATCAGAGGTGCGACAACCGGGATTTGAACTCGCTTTACTCAGTTTCCCAAGCAAGCGCGTTACCACTGGGCAAGAATTTCTTTATCTGTACTTAGCATATTAGGTGTCATGACATTTGTATTAATAAAGAAATAATAATATTGACATTGATTTCTATCAATATGCCATCAAACGTAAAATTTACAAAAAAATTGACAACGCCAAAAGAAAATTTATTGTGTAATAACAAATATTTTAAAATATATCCGAAAATAACATTAAAAATTTAGTAATAGTATAAAAAATGTTTTGAAAGACAACAAAATCGAAAGTGCATAATAATTACAAGACTTCCGCGACACCATTCAGTCAAAGAGAGACAATAGCATTCCCAAGAAGGGTTGACGTCAGGCAGGCGGCCGGTCGTAAAACTTTTGCCAAATCCTTTCAGCAGTACAGAAGATGTACTGCGCCGACCCCAAGTGATTGGGAAATGGGCAGGGAGAAGAAGAAGAAGCTATCAAACGTACATGCGACGCTAGCCAACAATAAAAGTACCATTGACATTTCACGTGACAATCCTTCAGGAATATAACAAAATAAATCCACAAAGGATTGCGATGAAATACCGCCAACGCCCGCCAAGAAATCGAATCGCGACGAGATTTATTTTCGCCGTAAAAATATGCCACGTCCTAGTGTTACAACCTTTCCTTACTAATGTTATAAATATGAAACTATGTTCGTACATTTGTTCTCCTTACTGCATAAAGCAGTAACGACGTGATCTTTTGTCTAGCGATAGTTTATAGATCAATAATGTTACCGACTTTAGATATTTTTAGTATTTAAAGAGCGGATATGTGTAAATATTATATATATAATAGATCACGAAACTACATATATATATATATATATATATATATATATATATATATATATATATATATATATATATATATATTATGAATATTTTGGTATCTCAAATGACACTTTCCGCTCAGAATTAAATAGTTATTTTATTAAGAATATAGATATTAATTTTGACTCGAAATTGAGGATAATAAACGTCGGGAAACAATTGCCATCCGTTGCCTAGATAAGAAAAAACAACGTGTGTTAACAAATAAATAATAGTTATAATATAAAAAGTCTTTAAATTACAATTCTAGTCTATAAAATTAATAAAGCAAAGAGGAGAGCTGAAAAATAAGTATTGTGCAGTCCGACTACAAGTTTCTACGAAGAAGGCGTTTAACAATAAGTTAAATTTAAACGGTGCATGTATGTATATGTAATATGCATGAGTCTGTTTCTATAATTACTTTTCACTAAAAAGGTACACATGTATGTAGATAGATCTTAAAAATCCACCCTTACTTACCCTACCCTTACCTTAATTAATCCACCCTTAACAGCAGAATTTTATGCGTTAATTTATATAGGATCCTTTAGAAATAGCGTATTCATTATGAAAATAGGTTTACAATTTGTGAAGATAACGCGCGCATATTACAAAATAAATAAAAAAAACTTACTCAAAAGATGAAGTACTTGCACCATACACTTTCTCAGATTTACGCGAATATTTGACATTTTAAATAAAACTAAGTTTTCGATTATTATTATTTTCGGATTTTTTCGCGGATTTATTATGATTTTTCGTTCCCGACGTTTCGTCTAGGTCTCTCCCGTGACCATGATTGCTGTAAAGCATTCAAAACGTCGGGAACAATAAATCCGTAAAAATTTCTAAAAAAATAATATAATAACATCGTGAGTAATAGTAAGTTTTCGAAAGACATGTGAAGTCCACCAATCCTCACTTGACCATGGTGGCCTGGTTCTCTTCGTATTGGGAGGCCAAGCAGTGGGACGTCAAAAAGAACTTAATAGAATGAATCATCTTACTAAAACACTTTAAAACGAAAAAACAATCAAAATTCTTTAAAAGTTAACTTCGACTGCATAACATAACAAAAATCATATAAAATAAGATATAGCAAATCCACTTTTAGAATATGAAATAATACGATTACTATAATATTCTGGAACACAGCATATTTGCTTGCGGTGCGGACTTTGAGTTATGGGTGCATGGATGTAATCCCATTTATTTTGAATCCGATCCGGTTTTAAGTTACTTTTCTGCTTTATTTCGCGTGCTCACTAAGTGAGGACACAGACTTCATGATTTAAGAGCATGAGGCTCCTACTTACATATTCATTTTGGAAACTAGCTAGTGTATATTATTATAGTACTTTTCCTATACATTTTTTATGTCATAGTAAAAACTCTTCACATTTATACGTAATACGGCAAAAAAATCAATTACATTTTAACTGCCTCTTTGACAGCACGTATGGCGGCAGATCGGAGGTCCTGGGTTCGACTCCCGAGTAAGAACAAGTTTAGTTATTGAGTTTCTCTGTTAAGAAACTCTTAGTGACAGCCTTGAATTGAGAAGTCGGCGGTATGTCACTCCAGTGCCTCAGAGAGAACGTACAACCGTCGGTCCTGCGCCTGATCTCTTACTAGTCGAGTCATGGTATCTGCGCGCACATTACCCTAGCTCGAAACAATATGTAAAGAAAATAATCTAACCTATTGAATCATTACATTTATATGGCCTGATCCCCCTTGTATTGAAGGGACGAGCTCGTTCCCAGTAGCGGAAGGTTAAAAGGGGCTGAATACAACATAATTATTAAATATTATTGCTGAGGGCATTCGAGTTGCATTACCCAAGTAATTGGCGATCGGATTTCTGGAGGGAAATTGCGCATCGTATAATTATTCAATGACGATGAAACGCTATTAATGCTTTCCATTAGCGGCTATGCAAATATATGGGTACATAATGAACTATTTGAATATATGTATTATAGGCAGTAATGTAGCCTTGTACAAGTAGTGCTTTAACCCGCGGCTTTGCACATTTTTTAGTTCGAATGCGAATGTAACTGTGAATACTGTAGGTTTCGATTAATAATAAAACAAAAACAAACCTATCCCACGGCAACCGTACGTTTTTCCGGGATGAAAATGTAGAATATATTCCAAAAATCGAAAAAAAACATTTTTCCGAACTTTGACCTTGCTAAAAATATTTTGCACTATTATTTATTAAATATTAACTCGCACGAGATTTGGTTTATTAAAAAACTGCAAAGTCAGTACTGCAAAAATTTAAAAATAGAAATTAATTTCTTATAAATACTTTAAGCCTAAATTTAATATTGTTACAATACCGAGCTATAATATTGTTCATAGAGCGCCGTTACCGTTGCTTTAAAAATAAACATTGAACTAACTTAATGTGAATATAAAATCGAACCTACGATCCTCGATCATTAACTATCTCGTAAAAAAACGGCTAAAAGCTATATAAAAATAAACGGACTTTGTATTAAGATGTTTGTTTATACAGAACACGTACTTTGCCAATGCCAAGGCTGATGGGGCGTTTGGATATTTTTGAAACAAGTCGCACGCTTATCCTCATTGGGAGTGCTGTCATGGGTTATACGCCTACAACACGTATACACATGCGTAATAACTTATATATTTAAGACTTGCTGACTGCCTCGGAGGTCTAGCGGCTAGTATGTAATGCTACAGATTCGGAGGTCCTCCTGGATTCGAGTCCCGGGTCGGGTTTAATTACTGAGTTTTTCTGTTAAAATATTCTCAGTAACAGCCTGAAGTAGGGAAACGTGCAGTATTTTGCTGCCGTGCCTCGGAAAGCACGTAAAGCCGTCGTTCCTGCGCCTTAACACTCACCAGTCCTGTCGAAGTATCATCCTATCGGACTTTGAGAGTAAAAAGCAATAGAAAGTGCACTTGTGTCTGTGTGTACACTTGTGCACTATCTCCTAGGCAGTTAGCTAGTCTCAGTGAAATTGGCCACTGTGGCTGAAATCGATCAGAAGGACATTATTTAAGACTTGTTGTAATATTAGAATATAACTGATTTACGTTTACATTTTCATAACAAAATGTGTAAATAAGTAAGCGATAATAATTATTTACTCCAGTAAAAATCGCGTCTCTCTCCTGTAAAAGCTCTGACCTAATGTTCTTAAAAACACTCAAAATAAAAAACCCAATGGAAATTTCTAATAATAAAATTTGAAAGTTTAGTTACTTTACGAGCCCTTTAAATATGCTGAAAAAAAAAGTTTCTACATCGCTACGAAATCGAGTTAATTTCATCAAAAAAAGGCGATCCAAATATTCTCAGTCGAAAGTTTTGCCTGTAAAAAGATTAAGTGACAAAAGCGTGGCAAGCGCGCCGACAAAAAGTCGCCATTAAGCTTTCTTAAGTCCGCGAAAAGTTGCAAATTTAGGTCGAGTTTCAGTTAAAATTTGCATGTATATTCAAAGTATATTTTTTAGCTGTCAATTACTAAGTACTGCTACGTACATACATATGTACGTGTGTATATTATAACAAATAATGAAGCGATATAAAATATCACATTTATTTCACTTTCACTATATTAGTTGGTAAATACATATTATAGAAAATAAATATATTGGGCCATTAACACACATAACCATCCAGTTCCATAGTAAGCTACGACGCTTGTGTTTTCGAATGTCCCCAGCGGGATTCGAACCCGCGACCACTGGCACAGCAAGTAGGGTCACTACAAACTAAGCCAAACGTGTTGTCGTATAATAATAATAATTATGATTTATGTTACGTCTGAATTTAAAATCGAGTTAGCCTTATATAATAAAACAATACTTTGTCATCTACAGCTAATATTTAATTTACAGTTTTTACTTTTGAAATATTTAGATGTTAAAAATAAAAATTACATACTTTGGGAGTCGTCTCCTTCTCGCTGAGACGGCTGGACCAATTTGGATGAAAATTAGTAGAGTATATACGAGTAGGTTACTGTTAGGAAGCTAGGGATGCCAGTAATATAATAAATTCAAAAAGCATCTAGAAACTAGAAAATAATATGTATGGTATTAAATCCACGATTAGTCCGACTAGTAAGTGGCTGCGACAGCGTTCAAATAAAGTGTTTGAGCTTTAAACATGTATAAATCCTTAATATTAACTATAACATTTATTTTTAACTAGGTACGTTTTTATTTTTTAGAGCGGAACCCTAATTCTTTTTCTAAAATAAAAGTAGCTTATGTTACTCCCTATAATATCAGCTATCTTCCACTGAAAGCCCCGTCAAAATCAGTCCAGCCGTTTCAGAGATTTTCCGTAACATAGAGACAAACTGCCAGACAGACAAAAACTTTAAAAATTGTGTTTTTCTTTTAAGTAGGTACCGTATATAATTTCATATGCATTTAGTAAAACACTGTTATTTTGACATGACAAACAGACAAATTTATTTCTTTGTATAGATATTCTAAATGTCGTTTTGCCTTTACACATAGGTACTATTTTTTGATTTTTAAGGTACTACTCTATCTGTTCTGTCTTCTATGTATGTTATAATGTGTTTAGTTTGTAATTTGTGGTGGTCTAATAAATAAATAAATAGAATTTCGCTAAACACTAAAACTAAAATAATACAGTTTAAATTATTGCAACTGTTCGTTGTATTATAGTGAGAGAGCAAGTAATGTCCGATATGACCGCAGATGACGAACTAGGGAAGCCGCAATCAAACGGATGGCGCCAGGACCAACGCGGCCTTAATCTGTTAAAGCTATAGCTTACGAATATTTGCATACATAAGACATGATTTTACAGCATCGCGTAGCATCATAGCATAATAAAAAAAGCGCATTTAAATTACGTAGTGTATATAGGCTTTTATCTGTATAGGCAAAAGTCCAGATATTTCCATGAAAAAGCTCGAGCCCACATTAATCGCAATTTTCACAATACTTTGTAACCCACTTAAGTTAAAAATGGGTTTGTATAATGAAAAAACAAACTTTCAACAAATATGCTAATGACAGAAAAATACAAAGAAAAGAAACCTCTGAACATTCATTCTTAATGTAACTTTTACACTTTACTCGAACAAGTGGAGATAGTGCCAAAAAGACAAAACGCACTTAGTTAAATTGGAAAAAAGTTCCTTAGACTATATTAAAAAGTTTACAGAAATAGCAATTATAAATAAACATTACATATAATAAACTAAAGTAGCATTTTTTTACAATTACTAAGTTGCTTATTGCAGCCCTGCAAGTAGATATGCCAAATCTTTTTGGCTAAAAACTTATTCGGCCGTTTTTATTTTTATGTAATGAAAAATTTCTATCAAAACTAAAATTATAAAATTAAATCCGCATCAGCAAAGCTTAATTAATACATTGATATAATTTTAAATAAAACTATCTTTTCGGATTATTTCGCGGATTTATCTTGATTTTTGGTTCCCGACGTTTCGAATGCTTTACAGCAATCATGGTCACGGAAGAGTCATAATTCGCGAAAAAATCCGAAAAGAATTATTTAAAATGGCTAATATTCGCCTAAATCTAAGAAAGTATTATATTGATATTACTTAAAACTGTCGATTTTCATAGAAATTTCTAATACCGAAGCAAAGAAAGAATAATTGATTGAGCTTCCAGCGTTACCGGCTACTGGACTATTTCCACCACTATTTAAGCACTTTATGAGAATAATGTTAAAAAATGCTTTTCGAGTGCTCTTTTCCTTTTAAGAGAAACTCTCATGAAAATTTCATAACTCCTCTCACATGTGTCACCCAGCGGCATATACGGAATACTGCGCATCGATAGTCGGTCTCGGACGGTGAAAGTTTAGTTAAGCAGTTAGACAGCATAGATGGCCAATTAGTAAGTATTACTACAAAATATACAACATTAGGCAGTGGTAGACCAGTAGTAACGCGCTCGCTTAGGAAACCAAGTGAAGCGGGTTCAAATCTCTGTGATATTTTCATGTGCAAATCATTTCGAACATTATTGCCACTTACGTTACGGTGAAGAAAAACATCGTGAGGAAACCTGCATGTCTGAGAGAACCTAGCAAGTTTTCCGCCAACCCGTAATTGACCAGCGTGGTGGACTATGGCCTGATCCCCCTCGTATTAAAGGGAGACCCGTGCCCAGCAGTCGGACGTTAACAAGGGCTGAATACATACAACATAAATTTTCCCTACTCTCTTTCTGTACCCAAACGCATATGGAAGGATCATATTAAAACCGAACTTAGCATACTCTCATTAAACGCGATGTTAGTTATTGACTTAGGTAAATGGTATTGCAGGAAATTTCCAATCAAGTTATATACATAAAATCGTTGGCTTACTATTAAAAGGTTCTACGTTAATTTTAATGAAGTTTAGTAATTTTTACATAGAACTTCGTTATTTTGTTATCGTAAAAACAAAACAACATAGAACTATGTAAAATTGAATATTTTGTAGTTATAGTGCTGCTATCTAGTGGTTTGTTTTTGCAAAACTGTAGCTAATGACACGTAGAACCTTGTAGCATTAATAACTAAATAAGTACTAAAATTGTAACATAGAACCTTGTAATAGTGAGTCAACGATATGTAAGTCATTAATTCGAATCAAAGGAACGTAAAGGGTGCTCTTCTTTGTTTACATTTAGGAAACAAACAAGGTATTTTGTGAAAGGGGAACAATTATCAAAATTACTTAGAGAACTTAGTTAACTCATTTAAATTATTTAATAACAAAAAAATAGTTTTTTGCATTGTTAATTATTTAGATTGTCGGTATAAAAATAAAGTGTTTTTTTTTTATGTAATAAAGGATGATACAATAATGATGTTCTCCTGACCGATTCCGGCCACGGCGGCCAGTCTCATTGAGACTAGCCAACTGCGCAGGAGATATTATAGTGCACAAGTGTACGCGCAGACACAACGTGCACTCTCTATTTCTGTCACTCTCATACTCCAGTGAGACGACTACTCGACACGACCGGTAAGAGTTAAGGCGCGGGACCGACGGCTTTACGTGCTCTCCGAGGCACGGGCGTGAAACACCGCCAACTTCCCAACTCCGGGCTATTACTGAGACTTACTATACAGAAAGACTCAATAACTAAACTTGGCCCGACCCGGGACTCGAACCCAGGATTACACGTTTGGTCTAATTATAATTAATACATTTAATAAAAGTTTGAAAAGGGTCCATATATACATACATATATACAACCCTACATAGGACTATGTCCATAACTGAGAAAAATCGAAAAAAAGTTTGTCTTTTTTGAAATACCTCGTCGGTTTCGTGTCTCGTGTCTATTGTAGATCTCGATTTGGGTTTTGATTCGAGTCCCGGTCGAGTCAAAAACAGTTAATGGGCATTTTGGTCAAGAAATTCTTTGGGGGTAGTTGTAAAACAAAAAAATAAATTGAATCAAATAATCGTAATTGTAATGAGTAATTGAATCGAATTGAAGTAATTGAAAATTTACTCGCAATCAAAATTTACAATTTTCCTTCATCAAATCGTACCAACGCTTAACAATAATAATCAAAATTAAATCCTACCCTCCCTTTTAAATCACAAAGGCAAAAGCCTAAAACCCGTCAGCTGAAGATTATTAGTTTCCGAGCTTAAAATCGCCGCCCGGAACATTCAAAGTTTCGTTTACACAACTTTGGCATTTAACCGACAATGCGAATTTGATACGTTTTTCGGTTGAAAAGTTTGCGACGAGTGCAGATACAAGTATACTTATGTATATAGTTGCATGTTGTTTCAGAGCAATATTATATTTTCACATATTTGTATTATACAAATTCTAGGGTATTAGATATTCCCCCCCCCCCCCCCCCCCCAACGTGCGTTCACCTTGTCGTGGTGTGGGGGCTCAGTAGTGCCCGGCAATACAGCCAGGCGCGAAGTCAAGAAACGCACAGGGAGGTGGCCCACTTCGGTGGGCGGTGGGAGGTGGCCCTCTTTGGGGGGCGGTGTACCATGCGGGTTGCTCCTGGTACTTCTCTGATAGCAGAGTGGACCTTGGAGCAACCCCATGGTTGTTGTGGTCTGCTTTGGCAGGTCTGCCGTCGGGGCGTCGTAGTTGAATGCGTAAGCGATCCTGCGACGCCCCATTAAGACGAGGGAAGGTTTTGTTGGCTTTTAGTGGGTAGTACTGGCTTTGCCGGTGAGTCCCACACCTCGTGCGTAAATGCATTTCCCAACGTTAAAAAAAAAAGGGTGTTAGATATCCCAATGAGGTATATACCTATTCAATAATTATCTATACATATAATAAAATTGTAACTAAGCCGAATCTGTACATTAAATATTTTTTGTAATATACATACTCGTATTTAAGATATTTTTGTAAATATTGCCTGAAATAAATCATTAAATAAAATGAAAAATATTTTTTTTTTTTTTTGGAAACTCTTATTGAAATAAACATTATTATAGATACAGACGCCGAATCTATAGTTTTTAGAATTTTCGTCTGTCTGTCTGTCTGTTACCTCATCACAGAAAAGCCACTGGAGAGATATTGACATAATCTTATTTTTAGCACAATTTTTTTAGCTTTCAAATTATTTAACTTAGTTACGAAAATAATTTTACGCAATCAAGCTGATCTGATGATGGTCCTAGGAGGTGGATGACGGGACGCATTTATGGATATTAGTAAGATAAAAACCTTGGATGTTGAGTTCATTTAATTAGTTTATAAATTGTAGTGTGTAGCGTGTTTTTCAAATCTACACATAAATATAAATTTATGTTGTGACATTAACACACAGCACCATCTAGTTTTATTGTAAGCTACAAAGCTTGTGTAATGGATACCTGATAGTACACTACAATTATGTATATAACTTTAAATTTATACATATTATCAATATAACCTATGACTGGAGTGCAAACAATCGTCCTCAGCATACAAATGAATGCCCCCAGCGGGACTCGAAACCGCGATCGTTGGCACAGCAAGTAGGATTACTACAAACTGAGCCAGTTATAATGACATCTTTGTGTTTATTTCAATTCATTGTGCAAATATTATTGTTACGTTATGACAGAGCTTTACAAAAAAGCTTTTAGTAAAAAAGCTAAGTATACATACGATACTTACGTATTTATATATAGTAACACTTTTCTGTTGAAAACGTATCACGAGATCGACATGTGATCTTCATCAGAACGAATATTTGGCATTGCATGCAACAGATCACCTCAAGTGGCAGACAACGAATTCTTGATACGTAAATATTACCTAACGTACTTAATCTTCATAGCTATAGTATATACATAGAATTTTGCTTTAATCGAATAAAATGCAAAAAAAAACTTTAAAGGATTAATAAGCTACAAACTTTTCTGTGCCTCGAAAAGATCAAGCGAATTTTTCCATTGGAATTTCAAAAGGTCGAAAATATCGTTTTTTTTTTCTAAATGTTAAGTTCATTGAGAGTCGCATAATTAACATTCATCCATAAAAGCTTAGGCCGACTTCAAACGGAGGCATATTTTAATTCTATGTACAATGTACTTGTACATATACAAGTAGAATGCGATATTTTCACCAGCTATGTCTTTTATAATCCTCTTTTGATGAAAATGTTAAAACATCATATATGAATTATTGTGGTTATATAAAATAGTGGCGACTCACCTCGCTTCGCTCGGGTTCGTCCCCTTTTGAACAACATCTAAACTTACATCCCCATTTTCACCCCCTCAAGTGATGATGTCTGGAATAAAAAATATCCTATGTCCTTCCTAAGGTCACAAACTATTTTATTACCAAATTTCATCTAAATCACAATCTAAGTTACAAACATACAAAAATACAAATCTTCCCTATTGTAATATTATAGTGTAGATAAATAAATATAAATTAAAAAAAAGCAGCCCTAAAATTAAATTAAATTATTACTTTTAAGTATAAGGTATGTATGCCTTATTTTCAATAAAAAACGTATTAAATGAGTTTCTTTCAGGAATATCTTCGTATCAAATAACTTTATTATAAAGCAGTAATAAAAACATACCTACGTTTCGAACGAAAGCAATTAAATCGAATTAAGTATACATTATAAATTTAATCAAATTATAATACAAAGTATTCTATATAGTATATAAAAGGTAATGTTTGGAATCGCTAAACCAAACTCGGTCCGATTTCGAACGGAAATAGATGGCTGTATTAAGACGAACATATATATATATATATATATATATATATATATATATATATATATATATATATATATATATATATATATATATATATATATACAATACATACTCCATACGTATCCCGGTAACTTGAATGAATCTTTTACCAGACGGAATTATTTAAAATGCAAAACGCTCTACATCTACATTTATCTACTCATCTATACAGATAAATTAGACGTGTCTGTGCGTAATGTCAAAATAACAGCTGTTTACTAAATGCATATGAAATTATATACGGTAGATACTCAGACGAAAAAAACAACTTTTATTTTTTGTCTGTTCTATCTGTTTGGTCCGGCTAATCTCCGAAACGGCTGAACTGATTTTGACGGGACTTTCACTGGTAGACACCAGATGTAATAAGGTATAACTTAGGCTACTTTTATTTTATAAATAGAATTAGGGTTCCGCTCCAAAAAAATTAAAACGTATCTAGGGACGCACTCGAGCAAAGCGAGAGTAAGTTGCTAGTTAACACCACAAAAGAGTTTATAAAAGCTCTTATACATACACACACACACTATATATATATATATATATATATATATATATATATATATATATATATATATATATATATATATATAATTAATAGTAAGCTCTTAAATTAAAGTTTCTCAAATTAAAAAATATAAATAACCATTCAAGAAAAAAAGCAAATCAAAAGTCACTGAAAGAAAATAATTAAACATAGATGAAAGGAAACAATCAATTTTTATCAAGTATGATGAATTATGCGAAACGTTTGAAGTTAATAGGTTTTTACACCAAAATAACTGAACGGAGCAAATTTATTGAAAAATAAGTAAATTAGAGACAAATTAAATTCTTATTTAAAAGCGTAAAATCTAGTAAATCGCCCCTTCCGAAATTGGAATTTTTGTTATATGTATAGCAATAAATCTCCTAATAGGTATAATTTATGGCACCGTTACTATCGACCATGTGTTATTTTTCTAGACATTTATGCAGGGGATGTTGGGGATCGATGTGTGTTCACATTGTGGTGGTGCAGGAGCGCATTAGTCAATAGACATGCTGACAGGTGGCCCATTTCGGTGAGCGGTATGCCATGCGGATTACTCCTGGTACATCTCTGATAGCAGAGTGGACCGAGAGAGTAATACTTTCGTTGTGTGGTCTGCTTCGGCAAGTCAACCATCAGGGCATCGTGGTTGAGTGTGTAAGCGATCCTCCGATGCCCCATTAAGACTGAGGAGGTTGTGTTGGGTTTTAGTGGTTAGTACTGGCTTGTCTAACCGACGACTTCCACATAACTACATGTATATATTCCAGTGGCATGCGAAATGTGCAATTACCTAACATAAATAGGGGATGTTGGGGATAGCTAAGTCAAAATTGATTTTTTATTCATATTATAATATAATACAGTTAAAAGTGTATATAGTACGTTACACAAACATACAAAACTAAAAATAAAACATTAATTAACCATTTCCACTCATAGATCATTTTAATAAAGACCTCTCACACCACTCGTAAATCACTCTCGCATTTGAAAGCTATAGGTAAGAGCGTGGTACAGGAAATTGCCGTATCGATCCGGAACAGGTATCGACAATACGTTATGATGAATTGGTCCCCGATTCACCCATAAAGAGAGAGCTCCAGCATACGAGCTAACGATGACATATTTTACATATATACATAAATACTTATATTTATTTAGGAAATGAAATGGAGCGATAGTGGATTGTAATTTATTTGCTACTATCGACTTACCGTCACTTCACTCGTGTGTATTCCTGAGCTAGAATGGCTTAGGAAGGTATAAAAGACAAACATTCAAAGAAAACTTCTTTATTTTTGGGCCTGGAACTTTCGCAGGCTTAAACAGAACAACCCAACAGTTTTATCACAATCGGACCAATGGTTTAGGATAGCAAAGAGTACAAACATACCAACATATAGTTTTAAGTATATGTTCGTACGTTCATATAGTTTTAAGTTTTTTTTTAGATTTTTTTACCAATTTAAAAGAGATTCTCAATTGAACCATATAATGTATTTTAAGTGAAAAACCTGTAAAGAAAGTTCTAAGGCAAATAACAGTAAATATACAATGTATTCGTACACGTTAATATTCGAAACGACTTATGCGATTCTAAAGGAATTTGCATTGGCTTATGAGGAATTTGAGCGAGAGTGGGTACGATAACGTATGATGGAAACCAAACAATAAGGATTAAACCAATTTTAATGTAACTTTATAGCTAAGGGGCCATTCAAATATTACGTAAGCACCAAAGGGGGCGGGGGGTCTTTGCTTTACTTATTTTTGATGACACGAGGGACGGGGGGGTTCTGGATGGTGATTACGTCAGCAAGTTATTTATTTTTATGATTTTTTTAGCAAATATAGTAATTTTAATTTGTCCAATCAAAATATAATAAATGTACACTAAATATCCCTATAGCCTATAATTACATTATTTCTAGGCTTGATGATAATTGCTGCTTTAAATAACAATAAAAAACTTGAACAGATTAAAAAATATATGTATCAATGTTTACGTAAACATAGGAGGGGGGAGTAAGAGCTTTGCTTACTTTTACTGACAAGGAGTAGGGAGGGTTTAATAATTACTAAAATTCTGCTTACGTAATATTTGAATGGCCCCTAAGTACCTAAGCTACTTTCATCATTGAATCATGCAAGCAATACCAAAATAAATTTCTCACTAACTCAAACCCCATTTCGTAGCAATCGGGTAATAATGTATCTTGTTATATAACCTAAACTCGGCTAAACAGGTATATTGTAAGCGCGGAGCGGAAATGTCCCAGCGTCCGGCGTGCATATTCTGTTGGATCAGATGTTGAATGAATCATTGTTTACCACTGAATGGCCGGCTGTAATTCGTAATATACGTGCAACTGGTTTATGAGACGCTTTAGAAAACTGATGGTTTAGGGCCGATCCACACATTGCCATTGCCAAAATTATCTTCAAATAATGTGTCAGATCTATCACCGAATTATAAATTAACATAAATCACTAATGATAGCAGGGGTTCTGGGTTTGAAATAAAAAAAAGACCTAATGAGAAGGCTAAAGCCTTCTCCACCTACATTATCCAAGTCGGACTGTCGAAATCGTAAAAATAAATAATACACTTAAATTAAAAAAAATGTCTACTTACGTTTAAAAACTATAGTTATACTTTTAAAACAAAAAACTAGAAACAAACTTATACGAAAATTAACAAAAACTAAAAATTACTAGAAAATAATATGAGAAAAATAACTATGAAAAGGCGCAAAAATATATGAAAACCTAAACGCGTTTAATGAGTATAGATCGTATTCACTTAAACTATGGAGGGTAGTCCCTCCATACCTTAAGCTGTCAAACTTCGTATTATTTCGTGACTATCCGCCAAAAATACTAAAAAGTATTATTCACAGATAATAAAATCAAATAGTGGTTTAAATTTTTTTGCTAAGTGTAAATTAATTTTACATAAATGAAATAAAATCTCGTAAATGCATGCATGAATTGTAAATAACATTTCGATTTTAAAATCTTAGTAATCTGGTGACAATTTTCACTTTTAATATGCATAACTCATAACTTATTATTAAGCGATAATGTCCTGACAGCGGTATATAAAACAGAAATTGACAGTTTTGTCAAAAGTTCAGATTATTTTGTTTAGATTATTGTTTTTAGTGAAATTATCGAAACATTATTACAATAAAGCCTTAATTGTTACGAAAAAGGATGTTTACTATTCAATTAAAGGTATGTTTATCTTTTGTAATGACTTATTTAGGTATAGAAATGTATGGAAATGTTCTAACTTTAAGTCTCCATAACTTTTGACTCCTTCGTTTCCTCAAAATAATTTTTATATATTTGAGCTCCATATCACCTCTTCTATCAAAAAATACCTCCCACTCCTCCAGGGGCCCATATACTAAACTTGTGCCCTGTATTCAATGTGAGTAAAACACCTTTAACTTCCAAACTCTGGGATATTACCGAGAATTTTGTTGACAGAAAAACCGAATCCAGGACTTCCGGATCTGTAGACATACATTTTAGCCGCAAAACAATTAGACGGTTTTGAATATATAGCTTATATTGGGACACACATTATGGACCATCTTCTTAGAATTTCGAGGTATACTTATTACGAAGCTACACAATTCGTTGGCTCACTATTACAAGGTTCTATGTGTCATTAGCTACAGTTTTGCAAAAACAAACCACTAGATAGCGGCACTTTAACTAAAAAATATTCAATTTTACATAGTTCTATGTTGTTCTTTTTTACGATAACAAAATAACGAAGTTCTATGTAAAAATTACTAAACTTCATGAAAAATTAACATAGAACCTTGTAATAGTAAGCCACCGATATGTCAAGATGTAACATAATTCTAGTTAACTCGTGCAAGTTAACTACTGGCCACCGTATATCCTGAGAATGAACCATTGTTTACCGAGAGAATGGACTCGACATACCTTGTAATCTGTGATGGACTTTACAATTAATACCTTACATCGTTGTATCAGTTTCATTGATTATAACGTATCAAACCTATGTTAGCATCGCACAATTTAGTACAAAACAACTTAATTAGGAAACGTGAACATCTTAATAAATGCATTTTTATATTCACGACGAGTTTTACACGTTTGTATATTTTTTACTTAGATTTCAATTTCTAGTTCAGAACGTGAATCCATTTACCAAAGAAAGAGTGTTATCTCTTACGAAAATTATTTAATATTTTCATATGACTTTTTGTGTTGTTAAAACCCAAACAGAGAAAATATATCTACTTATTAAAACTAAACGTAAAAAAATATAACCACACCAAAAAGAATGCATACAGCCCCTTATTAACTCTCTCAGCCGACACGTTTGGCTCAGTTTGTAGTGATCCTACTTTCTGTGCCAGCGGTCGCATGTTCGAGTCCGCTGGGGGCATTCATTTGTGTGATGACGAAGGTTTTTACTCCAGTCACGGGTGTTTATATTTATAATATGTATATATTTAAAGTTATATATGTGTAGTGTATCAACTATCTGGTATCCATAACACAAGCCTCGTAGCTTACCATGGAACTAGATGGTGCTGTGTGTTAATGTCCCAACGTATTTATTATTATTATTTATTTATTATTATTACAGCTGGGTACGGGCCCCCTTCAAAGCAAGAGGCATTAGGTCGTTGTCCACCACACTGGTCACACATGCCATTTGAAAACTGTCTTCTGTCAGTCATACAGGTTTCCTCACGATGTTTTCCTCCATCGTAAAGCAAGTGTTAAGCATTTTAAAAATCTTAAGAGAAGAACATTAATAATATTAGTAACTAATATATTAACAGCCAAGTAGCTTTAAGACAAAATCTTCTCATCTCTCTAAGTAATACAATGTAAGACGGGATAAAAATGAGGATTTACAAGAGTTCCCAAGTTAATTTCAAGGGAAACCGTGAACAAGATGATTCTAGCTTCTTAGATCAGATCTAGACAAATAAGCGTCCTTTACTTTAGGATTACTATCAAGATAGTATTCTTTTACTGCAAATAGCGACCTTTAAGAAATATTTATTTATTTTGTGCATTGGAAAACAGACAGCATATATAAGCATAAAATGCAAAATACATCAGAATTAATGCACTATAGCCTATAAAGTTTCCACTTATACATAAATATAGTAGAGTAAACTTACTAACAGTAAAATAAAAACTGATATATATATATATATATATATATATATATATATATATATATATATATATATATATATATATATATATATATATATATATATATACTAGCGACTCACCCTCGCTCCGCTCGGGTTCGTCCCTGGGGTGGGGTCTGGGAGGACCACCCTTATCCTTATCACTTAGGGGTATGTGTATGTGGTAATCGGTAAAGCCGTTTCGGAGGAGTACGGTAACAAACATTGTGACATGGAAATTTTATATATATATATATATATATATATATATATATATATATATAAAATGTGTAGCTACAAAATAAAAAGAAATAGATAAAAAAAATATTTACCAGACTAGTGTTTTTTTTTTAAGTTCAGTTATAAATTTCTTTAAATTACATCCAAATATGTCAAGATGCTGTATTCCAGTTTTATAAATAGATACTACTTTCATTTGAGTCAAATTACAAACTGCCAGCTTTTAAAGTGATTTGTTAAAATTAAAAGTTGCTCATTAAAGATCAGGTTTCGAAGAATCTCATAAAAGTTGAATAAAATCTATTGTTGAAATATCGTCAACAATTAAGAATATCATATCGAATCATAGCTCCTCGCTCCCTCGCTTCGCTCGTACGCGTCCCTTAGTACCTAAGTTATAATACTAAACATTCATATTTATCTAGCCGTTGAAGAAATAACAAATATACACATAAATATACCAAAACTTTTGCATTTATAATAGTAAAAAAATATCGATATTTTTCTGATAATATATAAAAAATTCAAATTACTCGAACGGTTACTGATTAGAATGGAATAGATTGATTATATATTATATGATATATAGTCTATAGACTTCCACAATAAACCGGCTATTTAATGCAAAAAGAATTTTTCAAAACGGATTAGTAGTTCCCGAGATTAGCACCTTCAAACAAACTCTGTCTGTTTATAATATTAGTATAGATATTAACAGTATTTTTGCTTTAATTAAGTTACGAAATCGGCTTGCCATTTTATTGGACAAGTCTGAACGCATATTGATGGCACTCTTATTATAGTATAGGCTAATCTGAATTGAAAGCATGATTAAATTTCATTAAATCGACGACACGTTTGACTCAGTTTGCAGTGACCCTACTTGCTGTGCCAGCGATCACGAGTTGGAATTCCGCTGGGGGCATTCATTTGTGTTATAAGTACGAATGTTTGTACTCCAGTCATAGGTGTTTATATTTATAATATGTATGTATTATACACAAGATTCGTAGCTTACCATGGAACTAGATGGTGCTGTGTGGTAATGTACCAACATATTTATTTATAATAAATCACTTTATCGACTAATTTAAGCTACTAAATGTTTCCATCACGTCCATTGATTGTGAACTATACATATATAGAAACGTATGTGATCTCGCAGTCGTAAATTACAGGGTACATAAAATTAACTGTATTACATAAGGTTTTAACGCCAACACATAAGTTGTAGGATTTAATGCGAGTTGGCGTAACTTTGCCGGGACTTCTCACGTTTGCACCTACAACTAAAGACAGAGCTTAAACTTGGAAACTGCATTATCAATCTTATTAAGCAAATTGCTTTGTGCCAATTTTATTTATATACATACATACATCTTTATATAAGGTTTTATAAACATATACAAAATCTGTTTATTCTAATAGAATAGAGCAAGAAATTTTTAAATAGTACGAAAATTGATATTAGCATTAAAGAGATTTTTACGCGCGTGTACTTTATTAAAGCTAAACCCCTAAGGATCGTAGGGCGATGCTAGATACTAGATAGCCTATTTCTCAAAAATATAGGCTACGAAAGTATCCATTTGACTGGTAGTTGAGATTGATAAATTAAGCCATTCAAAGAAACAAAAAATCAACTTCATCTATAGTCTATACATATAATAGAGTACAATCTATACATTTAATATTTTTGGGAAAATCTTATCGAAATAGTCATTATTCTCGATACAGAGGCCGAATCTATAGTTTTAGATTTTTCGTCTGTCTGTCTGTTACCGCATAGCGAGAAAACCACTGGACAGATGTTGGTGAAATTTGGTATGATGGTAGCTGGTTATTCGGGTGAACATATAGAATACTATTTACTGCGGGAAAATATCTCATCTCTGAGAAATCTATACTAAACTTTAGAACGCAACTAGGGACGAACCCGAGCTAAGCGAGGCTGAGTTCAAAATTTAAAATATTTTATTCAGCATTAAATTATTACACTTTTTTACTGAACGTCATGAGTCTACTACCAGTTCGGAAAGAAGAAGCCTCAGACCTGAGAAGAATTGGCGAAAGAAACTCAGTCGCTAGAATACTATATAATACAAAAATGCTTACAATAGACGATCGCCTATTCATTTTAACGGAAACACTGTCAAATGCAAGGGTTGTCAAAAATACCTATTTTCATGGGGAACGGTTTTAAAAATAAAGGCACTGTAATAATAACGCGATATCGTGGCAAGTCATAGTTATATCCTATAACCGTTTACCGAATGTCATGTTAAAACATAGTTATATCATCCAATGCTGCAATACCTTATTTATTATTGTTCAGGAAAAACATCCTCAATGTTATTTTCTAAATATTTTTTTAATTAAACAGATTTCGTTATTATTATTTTTTTGCATTTACGACATTATTATCATTAGACAATAATCGATACTATTGCTTTAATTTTAATAAATTTAAATATTTAGTTTATTTAATATACTATCTGTTGAAATCTCATATCCCAAATAATAATAATGCAAATATTTCTAAAAGAAAAACTTCTTAATTGATAATACCAACATTTTTTACAGTAATACATTATCATAACCAATTAAATCATAATAGGTACTAATGCAATGAATCAAAGGAACTGTTAATACATAAACGGTAGTTGCTGACAAACGCTAAATGTAGCTGTAGGATATAAATTAGAGCATTTAGTTCCCCTCAAGACGCAGTATTAACATCACACTGAAATTACTAATATATCGGTCCCTTGGTACATTTGACAAGCAAGAAAATCTTCCTTTCGGCTCTTGTATTTAAAAAAAAACACTAGGTGCTTTTTATAACCATAATTCGGTTTAAGGAACTTTTAGATACGAGTACGTAGAATGGTATTCTATTATGTAATCTCTCACAGTATAAGCAGTAATCATGTAAATGACTTTCGTCAATTTTTACTGTCAGTTTGTACCTGATAATCTCCGTGAAGGTTAAATCGATTTCAACGGATTCCCAGAAGATAGGAATTTATTACCACTTAGTGTTCGTCCAATGGACGAAATTCTACCATAATCATCAATAAATAAAACTCTTTCCAAATATATTTTATTGATAACATTTAACACTTGTCAATAATAACTAAATAAAAAAAAAGAAACCCGTTTGACAAACAGAGAAAAAAATGGTATAGAACTACTTTGTCTTTGCCTATTTATATATAGTAAAAAAGCTAGTCAGATCTTTAAATAGGATCGACCTACAGTAAAATGTGTAAAACCGTGAGCAATCTCCAACACAGATACACTATACTAAGAAACGATAACAATTCTGTTTCACTGCTTCAAATCTTACAAGACCCTCTATTATAATAATGGCTGTAGGAACAATGTTAGATATCGGAACGGCGTTCGATGATAACTTTTATTAGACTTGGTTCGTGTTCGTGGCAATGCGACTTAATTTTTGGTGAAATGAGATTATTAAGAAAATCGTTCTGATACTCCCGGTTTTGCTTACAAATTACTCTTTTCCCTTTAATTTTACGTGCCTACATTTTTAACCGACTTCCAAAAAGGAGGAGGTTCTCAATTCATCGGAATCTTTTTTTTATGTATATTCGAAGAACGTACATATGTTTGATGACGTCTGAAACAATTTGGAAAATTCTTTTTGAAGTGATGATATATAACCATTAATATGTATATAATATTCCAAATACTGAAAACAACACTGTACAAAGAGAAGCACAAAAGCACACTACGATACAATTTATATTAAAAAAAAAACAGTATAACTTTTTCTAACAATTAACGTGATTAGTCATTCAGCCAATGTGTCTTTGTTGAATTTCACCCATTTTATGGACAGAAAGCAAATAATTGCAGGACATGATCCTACCAAACGCTAACACATGACCGCTGGCCATAATGCCCGAACCGCAGGCTCATAAGTCATAGCTATTAATATATACATATAATAAAATTGTAACTAAGCCGAATCTATGCATTAAATATTTTTTGGAAAATCTTATTGAAATAGACATTATTATCGATGCAGAGGCCGAATTTCGAATTTTAGAATTATTGTCTGTCTGTCTGTCTGTTACCGCGTCACGGGAAAACCACAGGACAGATTTTGATGAAATTTGGTGTGATGATAGCTGGTTATCCGAGTCAACATATAGGATACTTTTTACTGCGGGAAAATTTATCTCATCTCTGAAAAATCTACACTAAACGTTAAAACGTACCTAGGGACGAACCCGAGCGGAGCGAGGCTGAGTCGCTAGTGTTACATATTATGTGTATGACATCACAATACGATTTGGCTTAAAACATAGTAACCAATATCTTAACTACAGTTACATATGATTAAAAGTGTTTGTTCGTGGTTTTAAAATAGATAAAACATATAGAGCTCATGCAATTATTTGAACTATACTCGTATAGGTACATGTATGTATACGTATGTAGATGTATAATTGATTTATTACTAAAAAATATTGGAAAATTGTAATTTCATGTTAATATTGTTGTTATTAATGATAATAGTTATAATGATGATGATGATCATGGTTGTAATAGTGGTGACGGTAGTGGTGATGGTGATATTAAAGATGGTGGTGAGAATGATGATCATAACAAAATTGTACAAAGCGCAGATCATTATTTGAATTACACCTTTTAGTCCATATCTACTTTACAATTCATAAATGTTATTATAATAAAAAAAAAATATCTTTTATATCACAAAAATCAAAAGATTATTATTAATATCAAGACTAATGAAGAAGCTACTCTCTCAATAAATATTATAATAAACATAGACGTGGAAAAGGATAGCAATATCTGGTTATTTGATGAATAAAAGAGACAGAATATTATCATTTTACCAAGTATTACACTTGTTGCTTCATAGAAAGTGAAGGAACTCCATAAATATTTACAACATTAAAATCTAATTACTCCAAAAGCGCTTTTGTGAAAAGCAAGTATTAAACTTAGTTGATTTGATTAGTAAGAACATTAAAGTGGAGAATTTTATTAATAAAATATATGCAAAATTGAATACCGCTTTGAAGAAAATCTAAAGGCTTTACATAATATTTTAGGATGGAATAAATTAAAACAGAATTAGTTTTCGTGATGGAAAATCAAAAAAAAAATCAAATAAGCTCATTGATAATCAAGTGAAGCGCGTTCAAATCTAGGTTTTGCACCTCTGAGATTTTCATTTGCGAATCTCATTTTCTAAATGAGTAACACTTGCCAATGTGTTGAAGGCAACCAACGTGGAGAAACCTGCAGATCATATATTGATTGATTGATATAATTCACCAACTGTATTAGTATTATAACAGATAACTTTTTAAAATGCTTTCAAATAAAAAAGCTGCTTCCACATCGAACCATCGTTTTCGGAGTTACGACGTCAAAAACAGTCACACAGACAAACATAGGCGTTAAGCTCATAACACCATTTTGACTTTGAATCTGAAGTCAAAAATCACTGTAAAGAACTTTATCAAACAATGAAAAGTCCAAACCATTAATTATTCAATAAATAGAGAATTTCCCTACAAATCGCCCATTAAGCTCGATCCCGACATTAAGCTTTACAATGCTCTGTTTTCATGCTAATGTCGCAATTCCTGAATAAGTAGCCTTTCATTCGGGTTACTAAACTATGGGTTATACCTATTAAGATGATAAATAGGAAAAAAAACAAGTCGACGATTTTTTGCATATAAACTGGTTTATGGTCCAGAGAACCACACAGATTTTTTGTATTATAATTCAACAAGTGTGCGCGAGCTATCTGCAGAATTTACCTCAGACTCGCTTAGTTTATTTATGTAAATATATATTATAGGTCCACTCCTACGGGTCATAGCGTAATGTTAGATAGCCTTTCTGAACAAGTTATTATAGGCTGGTAGTTCCGGAGATTAGTGCGCTTCAAACAAACAAACAAACAAACAAACAAACAAACAAAAACAAATCAGCTCTTTACCTTTATAATATCAGTACGTATTTATTTCATAAAGAGCGTAAAAGCGTGAATATATCCCGAGTTTAATGATAATGGTCACGGGTTCAAAGTCTATATGTAGAATATAGCAATTTAGATGAACTGGTCTATTTTTAGACAGAATGTAGTATAGCTCCTGTAAATAAATTCCTATAAATCCAGTATGGAACCTTCAACCCAATATCAATATAAATGCTAGACATGTAAAGCTATTTCCATTATAACAAATAACTATTATATTTTGAAAATAAAAAAGATGACAAACAGTATTTTTGTGGTGTCAATTAAAACGTAACAGCGAGGCTGGGGCACGTCACTAGAACTCACTCAAACTCGTAATTATTCTCATTAAAACTACCACTATACCTATAGAACTATGTATATAATTTTACAACAGATACACATATGTGCAAGTACCTAGAAGTGAAAAATGAAAGCACTTTTAGGCAATAGACTCAAAAGCACTAGGATTAGTGCAACAAAGTTTGGGGGAGTGCTACACTAGTGAATTTCATAGCAAGAATACAGTATGACATAGTAGGCAGTCCATTAAGCCCTTTACATTGTCCTATTTGAAAGCCCTCCTTCTGTCCAGTGTTCTATTGTAAAAGTGCACAATTTTAAAAAACTTTAGACGATGGACCGGTAGTGCTGTTTTAATTTGTGCTACAGTGTGAGAATTTTTCATTTTTATAGGTACTATAGCTAGGAAATAAGCTATCTCGATTACCAAAGTCATTAAATTCAGTTGAGCCGAAGAAATAACACGTCTTTATTATGAACTTTCGCACTTAAAGTACCTATTAGTGTGGATATTTTAAAATATTTAAAACTAACGACTTACCCTCGCTTAGATCGGGTTCGTCCCTATTATATACGATACGGTACGTTTTAACTATTAGTACGAAATAGATGGACCATATATTAGTATATAGACTTGTGTGATGAGTTTTATAAGGATATAAAACTTAAAAAATTATTTATTCCCCATATAAACTTCATCTCTCTCTCTTTTCATCCCTTTAAAGAATGATTTCCTGGATAAAAATTATCTTATGTTCTTCCCAGGATCTCAAACTATCTCCATACCACATTTCACCCAAATTGCATCAGCGGATTTTAAGTTTATCCATTACAAACAAACTCACAAACTTACAAACTTTACCTCTTTATAATATTAGTGTAGAGAGATCCCACCCACTGGAGACTAGATATCTATCTACACGAGACTCGTGATCGTGTACAAAGCTTATATATAGATAATATTTTCAATAAACTTTATTTATCTCCTTTCGTGACCAAAGGGTATTTTTTTCGTTACATTATAACCAAATATAAAGGGAAACCTAGCTTGCAAAAATAACTAAAACAACTTTTTTCTTGGAACTCTGTTAAAAAATCATTTTTAGTGATTGTTCATGTCATTATAGGGTAACGCCGTCAAAATTACAGCCATCTAGGCCCAACCATTAGGTTTGAGCATTTATGAACGAGTTAGCCAGCTGGGGTTAAGTGTAGCTTTATATACTGCCTCAGTGGTGTGCTAGCCACTAGCATGTACGGCTGCACATCTGCAGGTCCTGGGTTTGAGTCCAGGGTCGGACAAAGTTTAGTTATTGAGTCTTCCTATATAGTAAGCCTCAGTAACAGCCCGGAGTTGGAAGTTGGCGGTGTTTCACCCCGTGCCACTGAGAGTACGTAAAACCGTCGGGTCCTGCGCCTTAACTCTCAATGGTCGTGTCGAGCAGTCGTCCCACCGGAGTATGAGAGTG
Source organism: Brenthis hecate (assembly GCA_951806755.1). Classification (NCBI taxonomy): domain Eukaryota; kingdom Metazoa; phylum Arthropoda; class Insecta; order Lepidoptera; family Nymphalidae; genus Brenthis; species Brenthis hecate. The sequence continues at coordinate 1,511,197 of OX638257.1, forward strand.
ACAGGAATAGAGAGTGGACTTGTGTCTGCGCTCTCCCTCACACGCGCTGCACTATAATATCTCCTGCGCAGTTGGCTAGTCTCAATGAGATTGGCCGCCGTGGCCGGAATCGGTCGGGAGGATATTAATATTATTATATAAAATATATTATATAAAAAACGAAATTAATTTCTTCTAAAAACAAAAACAAAAAAATAAATACATAGTACAAAGACGTTAAAAAACTCAGTATTTAAGAAACAATTCATTTAAATATAAAAGTAATTTGCGAGCATATGCTAACCTAAAAACAAAGCTCAAAACAAAAAGTTTCGTAACTAACATAATAAGCTCAAACAAAAGCTTATATGCGGGGAAGAATAAAGAAAATAATTATAATAAATCTTTTTTATACTCTTATTGTGGGTGTTTTGTTGTGACCAAAACAATTAGCTGCAATGATTTGTGTTGCGGACATAAAGGACTTGAGTGTAGTGAATAAATAATAATCATAAATTACAGCTTCCGAAATAAAGCAAAACAATGTATGTAATAATAAAATTTGAATAAATACATATCCACATATCTATACATATATGTAATAAAATTGTAACTAAGCCGAATCTGTACATTAAATATTTTTTGGAAAATATAATTGAAATAGACTTTATTATCGATACAGAGGCCGAATCTATAGTTTTTAGAATTTTTGTTTGTCTGTCTGTCTTTTTCCGCATTACAGAAAAAGCACTCGAGGGATTTTGATGAAAATTGGTATGGTGATAGCGGGTAATCCGGGTCAACATATAGGATACTTTTTACCGCGAGAAAATATATCATTTCTGAGAAAAAATACAAAATCTGCAATGTAAGAGTATACTAATATGTAAAACATAAGAACTTGGTTTTTGGTCATCTGAACGCGGGCGGAGCCGCGGGCAATGCTTGTTATAAAATAACAGAAAATATAGTATTTGTCCACTCCACTCGAAATCACTTGATGTTATAAAATGCGGACTAACTAATTGTAATTTAACCCTTTTTTTATATTTTCCATCTGGAGTCAATATAATAGTATCTGTTACTTCTCTTTAAAGACAAAACAAACGATTCACTCTACATGAAAACGTCGAACCTTGAATAATCCGAGGGAAGACAATAAAATAAAACAACTTTTACTATCCAGTAGGTGCAGTTTCAAAGCAAAGCCGGACTCAGACACCGTCGTTGTTTGCAGGAAGCTCTCTGCACTTTGCAATTTTGTATTGTATCACAGAATAAATATGTGCTACTAGGTATTGCTCGCGACTCCGCTCGCTTGATAAATACGAAAAAATAGACTTTATATCCTGGATAATATTATCCAGGATATATGGATAAACTATCTATATTCCGAATATTACTCAAAATCCTTGAGATCTATAGTGTGAATAAGTAAAATACACACATAGACGAATGTACACACACAAGTTTTTGCTATTAATGTGATTTTATAACAATACTAGCGACCTTCGCTTCGCTTCGGGTTCGTCCATAGACAAAAACAAATCTATTCCACAGGAACCGTACATTTCCCGGGATAAAAAGTAACCTACGTGCTATTCCAGACTATAATTTATTTCTGTGCCAAATTTCATCCAAATCCGTTTAGCCGTAATGGATTTTTAAATTTTCAAAATCAATGACATTCGAGTATACATGATACTATAAATAATAACAAAATAAGTTTATTTGTTTGTTCTTATTTGACACAACAACAAAAATAGGCAAAAGGCCTACCAATTCAAATCATTATTTTTCAATAACAAGAGATTTACTATGGCGCACATAATCATGGAGAAATAAAACTCCTATAAAATCTTCACACCGGTAATGGCGTATGCTGTATGGTTATAGTATCATTAAAACAAACCACTACATAGCATAAGACTGTAAAAACTTACAATATTGTAAAATATTCATATAGATATGAGAATTTCTATTACTAACATAACATTTTACGGTAGATGTGCAATGAAATTTTCCAGCAATCTGTGAAAGTCTAAAGTGAATCCAGACACGGACCTCATTGTAGTCGACAAGCGTCCGCGCGTTTCTTATACGTCGCCATACAATACAAATGTTACTTCTTCTATATAAATATATAAAAGTCAATTGTTGTTCGTTAGTCTCGCTAAAACTCAAAAATGGCTGGACCGATTCGAATAATTCTTTTTTTGTTTTGTTGGAGGTATGTCAGGGGTGGTTTAAGCATAAAAAAATAGAGAAAACAAAAAAAAACAGCTGAAAAATTATAAAGTTCAGAACCGTTTACTTTGTATGGGAATCACTAACCGTTAAAATGAACCTAGGGATGAACCCGATCGAAGCGAGGGTGAGTCACTAGTGCTATATAAAATTAGAGTGTAAGAAAGTTTATTTTATGAGAAAAAAATATATCACTGCATTGTTTTTTTATTTACACACAATAAGATACCAATACGATAAAAAGTAACCCATGTGCTAATCCAGATTATAATGTATCTCTGTGCCAAATTTCATCCAGATTCGTTCATCCATTTTGACAAAACACATCACAAACTTCCACATTTATAATATAACTTGGATTTACAAACACAAAATATTCTCTAAAAACCTAGAACATGAATAAAAATAAAGATTTCTTACAACAAACGTAATTTCAACTAAATACCCTAAATGACTTAGAGAACATCAGTAAAATAAAATTTTAATACGCCAATTATTTCTTGCTTTTGTCTTTGAAATACTGATGAGGAACCAACCGCAGGGCCTCACAGCAATTACGAAGTTTGGGATTGAGAACGAGACGTTTATGCAAAGTTTTGTTTCCCGTCCTTTATAAGTGAAGATTGATATCGCTTCTAGTATAATTAAAATTAAATTAGTTATTTTAACTCACGATTAGTATTTTAGTTTAAGAAAATCAGTCAAGTATGCATTAGAGTAGCGCTGTGGCATGTGAGGGTTCTGTACAACACGACATACTCCTGTTATGTATTTACCAATGTCTATATACTCATACTAGCGACTCACCCTCGCTTCGCTCGGGTTCGTCCCTAGCTTGGTTCCCCATGCAAGCTTTCATCCCCATTCTCACCCCATTAAGAGATGATTTCCAGGATAAAAATTATTTCACTAACTCACTTTTCATATCATGAGATTTAAAAAAATAATAATTTTAGTAATATTTTTTTCTTTTAATTTTCTTCTATACAAAGCTTAGCCGGTATTAGGGTTCCATACGAACCCTTTAGGTAACTTATGTTTAAAAAAACGATAAATATATTTAAAAAAAAATTAAGAAAATTTCAATTTTAAAATCTGTCCACCTATTTTGTTTAATAATAATTGTTTTAGTATATGTACTATTAACATTTGCGAAGAACAGAGCGCTAGACATTTATATGTTAAATATGAAAATATACAAACGTATCACTTATGTAACACTGATGCTACACATATACGTACATATGGACATCGGAGTCGTCTTAGCAAATTGGCTATGACACAACTGTGGCGCTAGATCTCTTGTATCCCCCTTAAATTGTCAGTTACAATTACTATTCGGACACGTTGGCCAATTTCGTCCGAAATAATACTATGTCTTTGCTTTAATTAATTAGCTTTTCCATTTGTTTCGCATCGAAAATTATTTATTTATCGCATATTATGAGATTAACATTTCATCGTCATAATAATAAATACGTACATATACGTACGTACATACAGCACTTATCCAAAAAATATTGTAGAAAATTACTTATAGAAAAAATCCGTAAAGATAGTTTTATTTAAAAATTACAATCATTTTTCAATTAGAAACATATATATAAAAGTAACAATTCGACGTTTAAGGGCGGAAATTTATATAGACACACCCTATTCATTTAAAAGAGAATCGGGGATAACAATTCGCACTTGTCAAACTAATCGTGCGTAACACACTCAAAAAAACCTACAGCTGAATGGCGTCGGAATTGAACTGAAGGGTAACAAAAAATAACTTCCATCATAGCAACAAAACTGATAAGCTGCAGCCTGGCGCTATGTCAAGATGTTATCGCCAATAGAAAACAAAAAACTGGGGGCTAAGACAAGATGACATTAAGGTTAGATTTGAATAGAGATTAAGGTTTTAGACGTCTCAAAAATTCTTCAAAAACAATAATATAATACCAACCGCAATAAAATCCGAAAAAAATTGTAGTTTCATATAAAATTAAAAAAAAAACAAAATGAGTGAGATCGATTATAAAAATTACATTCGCGAACGAAACCAACTCAATAGAGTGTAAAATAATGGACGGGCACGATCTCCAACAAAATGGGTTTCGGTGGCAAACAGTAATGAATGAACTAAGAATGAATCGGGAACGTTTGCTTTTATAACATTGGAACGCTCGGAGGTGCGATTAAATGCACTTTTAAATATAAAAGGTTCTCAATACAATTCAATATTTCTCCTTTTGTTTTCTTCGCAACAGTGATTTCATCTCACTTGAGACATTCTTTTGCTTAATTTTTCGATTTTCTTTTGATAAATAATACAGTATTTTAAAGTTTCCAGGGTTCCTAACTTGATAAAGAACGCCGTATTATTACGGTATTATAATTATAATTGAATTGTAGAATTAAAAACCATTTAATACTATTGTCCCCCAATCGGCACTAGGCCAGCGTGGTGATGGTCCCCTCATACTAAAGAGTGGCTCGTGCCCAGGAGTGGGAACTTACAAAGGGTTGAATACAACACACTATTATCATACATGAAACACTATGTACATAATATGTCCATTAAAAAGTAACAGAGATAGCCAAGTGGTAATGCGCTCGTTTGTAAAACCAACTTAATCTGATTTAAATCCACCGTCTCACCTCTAATATTCCGAATAATGTATGATTTAAATTCTTCCAATTTTTACTTTGAAGAAAAAAATCGTGAAAAAACTATATAAAAGAGAAACTAATTAATTTTCGAAAGACATATGAAGTCCGCTAACTCTAAATGGCCTCATACGAGGCCATTGAGCGGAGCTCTATACCTAGCAGAGGTCTGAATTATTCATCACCGTATAGCTCTCCCTACACTTGTAGCACAGGGACAGCTATACGATAACCACTTCGAGCTTTTTTCCCATCGCATTTGCAATATTGGAAGGAATTCCGACAAGTTACTGATAATATTTTATTTCAGAAGAAATGAGAAACGACGTCAAATTAATACCATCGAGTAAAGCTCGTAAATCTCAGTACGGTGAAGTATAAAGCATCGTCATTATATCAGTAGTCATACATTGTAGCCATTTGTTATTGTACCTTAAACCATAATGTAGTGTAACATTTTACATTCCACAGACAGTTCATAAAAATGTATTATTTACATAACAATACGTTTTTACGGTATATAAGGTACGTTTTAACAGTATGGAATAGATTGACTATATATTGTATGATATATAGCCTATACACTTTCTCAATTATCGAGGTGTCTCTGTCTAATGCAAAAAGAATTTTTCAAATCGGATTAGCAGGTCCTGAGATTAACGAGTTCAAACAAAAAAAATCTCTGTATCTTTATAATATGAGTATGGCTATCTACTTACATGATTAGATGCGCTCTTGCTCTACGAGCAAAATTAGTTGTCTTTGTCACATCCAGTACTTACCTGAAAAAAATAAAATGTAATGAAAAATACTTTTATTTAGCTTTATTTGTGTTTAAAACGTAACGTTTTATTTTCAAACTAACACTGCTTACAAAAATATTTGAAATTTTAGAGTACTATATATAGGTCACGTCGTCGTAATCTATACATATAATAAAATTGTAACTAAGCCGAATATGAATATTAATTATTTTTTGGAAAATCTTATTGAAATAAATATTATTATCGATACAGAGGCCGAATCTATATTTTTTAGAATTTTTGTCTGTCTGTCTGTTACCGCATCACAGAAAAACCACTGGAGGGATTTTGATACAATTTAGTATGGTGATAGCTGGTTATCCGGGTCAACATATAGAATACTTTTTACCGCGGGAAAAATTCTCGTTTCTGAGAAAAAATACAAAAACTGCAGTGTAAGAGTATACTAATATGTAAAACCTAAGAATTTGATTTTTGGTCATGTGATCGCGGGCGGAGCCGCGGGCAATGCTTAGTATTATCTATATCTTGACATAATATATAGTATCGGCAAAGGGAAAATTATCACAAGAGAAATTGTATGAAAACTCAATATAACCTGATTTTATATTATTTCTTCACCCATTCTTGTTTGAAACGTCTATATTTTTTTTATTATATTCCTTTAAAAAAGGTGTTTGAGCTTTAAGAATTTCCCAATATCCCGCGCGACGTTCTCAATATTTTCCCCTTAAATATCTTATTGGAGCTATTAGAAACATTTTAAAAAGAAATCAGCCAAATCGGTCGGCCCGTTCACAATGAACGAGTTTACCAACAAACAGCATTACATGTATTTACACGTTTTCTCAGTTCTAGTAGTCACTATAGACCCTACTTGCTGTGCCAGCGGTCGCGGGTTCGACACCCGCTGGGGGCATTCATTTATGTGATGAGCACGAATGTTAGTCCTCCCGTCATGTATCCCGTATTTAAAGTTATATATGTATAGTGTATCAACTATCTGGTATCCATAGCACAAGCTTCGCAACTTACCATGGAACTAGGTGTTGCTGTGTGTTAATGTCCCAACATATTTATATCTATTTATTATATATGTCACGTGCCAACATTTTTGCGGCACCAGTGTGTCTTGGCACCTGTGGACAACCACGCATCCGACTCGACTGATTCATTCGACGATTAACGCATTACCGTTACTATGTAACATTTTAGTTGTCATGAACGTCAAAAAATATTAGAGACACGCAATAATAAACAATTTGTATGAAATAATAATTATGATTTAACTTTATATAAAAACATCATGAGTTAAACTAACTAGATGTAATAAAATGTAAGATATCTATCTGTATACGTGAAGCAAAAACTTTGTACCCGTTTCTACGAAAATTGCGCAGACGGAGGAGTATGAAATTTCCCACGCTTATAGTTTATATAGAGTAGTGCAGAATGCTAATATTTTTTAAAAATTATGCAAAAAAAACACATTAAATCAATAAAAAAAAACATTACACACACTACCATGTATTTGACACACACACGCATATATACTCTTTTGTTTATTGTTATAGTCTGTGGTCAAATTGAGAATAGATTAATATTGTTTGTTTTTAATATTATTTGTCTATAGTCTTACTGAATGTCAAACATGATGACAATTTATTATATAGACAGGTAAGTGTTATTCATATATGTATTCTTCAAATTTACAATAATGATTATGGTCGAATTTCGGCCACTCGGTGAACACTCTTTTTAACGTCACTGCTAAACACTGGCCTCGCTTTCAATATGGGGTTCAGACCATTATCCATCACGCTAACCAAATGCGGCTTGGCGGAGCTCACATGTCTTTCGAAAACTAGTTAGGTTCTTTTAGACATGCAGATTCCTCACGATGTTTTGTCTTTACCGTTAGGCAAGAGGTTCAATCACGTTGAAACAAACATTTTTTTTCAATATATAGAGCTAACACTCTACAAAAAATTGTAACTATTTCTGGTAAACTTATTCAAAAAATAAATAAACAACTACACGCCATGTGTGCTATTCCAAACTATAATCTATCTCTGTGCCAAATTTCATCCAAAATCGTTCAGCCGTTCTGGCGTGAAAGAGTAACAAACAAACATCCAAACATCTAAACTTTCACATTTATAATATTAGTATAGAAGTATAGATAAAACCATTTCATATATATACATATATACATATATATTATTTAAAAGAAACGTAACTGCCGTGGGGCTCGCCCTTGTTTACATTTTGATTTTCTTCGCATTAATACAATTAAATTTTAAAACCTAATATTTGCATATCATTAGGATGAGCATTTTCAGTTTACATGAATGAATGAAAACATGCTTTATGCCACTACTTTATATTTATAATTATGTTTAACTGAAATATCTCACGCTAGTTTTTCCCCGCGACTCCGCATTCATGGTAAGTCGAGTATAAAAGTTAACCTATGTCTTCAATGCCCCATGATCTATATAGATATAACTGTATCTAATTTCATCGAAATCTGCTTATCTCGGTTTGGTTAAAGCATGGGAAAGTAACAAACAGACAAATATAGTTAAAATTATAATTCTAACATTAGTATAATTTGTCCATTTCTTTAGCCCCAATTAACTTTGACGCAAATCGCTTAAACCAAATGCAACCAATTCGTACAAATATTATATATATCTACCTATGAAAGCAGCTCGCTCTATCAGTCAAAGAACATAAAATAAACCAGTAAATTCTAAACCGACGAGTTAATCGTTTTAAAGGTGCCTAATTAATACGAGTATAATTATTGAAAATGTCACACACCCTCTAATCCCGCCGCATACTTTGGCAGTCTACCTAGAGTATCGAGACAAAAAGTGAACAATGATATGGTACCAATATAGCTACGTATATTGTTTATCTTTTATTTCATACATGCTATTAATACAACGTTTGACAACGTAATATTTGACCACAATTAAGATGAATCTCTTAAGTTTACATAAGGATTCCTAAAATAACTTGCTTTATGTAATACTATATGTCTTTCTTAATTTATAATAGCTCAGCCGCTACTCCGCTATCATAGACCACAATGAAATCTATGTTTATGCCAAAATTTCATCAAAATCTGTTCAGTACCTTATTTATTAATAACATTGGTATGAATTTTCTATTTGTTTATATATATATATATATATATATATATATATATATATATATATATATATATATATATATATATATATATGACACCAGACAGAAATAATTCCATAAGTTTGACATTAGCATAATTTATCCATATCCCCAATCTTCGGCGTAAATCGCTTAAACCAAATGCAACCAAATACGTACTAAAATTATAAATATGAAAGCAGCTCTCTTTCAGTATTTAGGACGTTTAAATAGACCAGTAAATACTAAACCGACGAGTTAATCGTTCCAATAAAGGTAGTTAATCAATTAAAATTATTGAAAATGTCACCAACCCTCTAATCCCGCCGCATACTTGGCATCCTATCTCGAGTATCGAGACAAAAAGTGAACAATGGTATAGTGCCTATAATAAGCTGATTATAAATATAAATCATTGCAGACAGTTGGCAATGGACGCCGTTCGGGCGTCGGGAGGTGACGAATGTCTGTGACGCATCGGTATTGCATTAGGAGTATTCGCGATGTGTTTATATGCCACTGGTAGATTTTTTTTTATTGTTTATTTTCATTTTGTATCTAATAGAGTAGGCGGGGAATCAGAGTAAATTAGTCATCTTTTTTCTAATATTTTTTATTTATTATAATAATAATATTTCTATAATTATTAAAACTTGTTCTGATGGTGGGGGTTCTGTAGTACCCGGCAATCCAGCCGGACGCGAAGCCACGAAACGCACTGGGAGGCGGCCCACTTCGGAGAGTGATGTGCTATGCGGGTTGCTCCTGATACTTCTTTGATAACAGAGTGGACTGTGGAGCAACCCCATGGTTGTTGTGGTCTGCTTCGGCAGACCTGCCGTCGGGGCGTCGTAGTTGAATGCGTAAGCGATCCTGCGACGCCCCATTAAGACGGGGGAGGTTCCACTGGCTTTTAGTGGGTGGTACTGGTTTTGCCGGTGAGTCCCACACCTCATGCCTAAATGTATTTCCCAACGTTAAAAAAAAGGTGTACCTTAGGACATATGTGTGAAATGCACACAGATAAACAGACATATAGGCATACAAAGAAATAGACCAAAAATTCAAAAACTAACTTTGGGGTATATATATTCTGTACACAATACGTAAAGGTCATTGTTTTAAAAAATACTTCATGTACAGATTTCGGTTTGTATATTTTGTTATATGTGAGACTAGTTTATACCAAAGCTCTGGACATGTTACGGAAACAGTATAACTTTCTATTATTGATAATATTATAACCGGATCCAGAGTTTTAGAAATATTATGGCCGTTTACAAATAAACGATTTATAGAAACAATTTATGAGTTTAGCTCTCGATATTATTTCGCAAAAACAGAAACACTTGATATATTATTTCAATATACATGTGAATTATCGTGATCTCTTATACATTATCTGTCAAAATATTATTAGTAAAACCTTCCATAATATGGTTACTTTATAAAATTTTAAAAAGACCTCGACTGTAAACAAAATATGTAGTATGAAATCTATTATCTGCTTGTACAACAAAGAATATATTAAAAATAGGTCCTTTTAACGTTTCCATTTAAAATAACTATTTTGATAACGGAAAGCGTCTTTTTCAATATTGTCGATATTGAGTTGTCGTTACGATAGTTAGATATGAAATCAATTCAATTTCCGAGCACATTCACACGTCCGCGCACGGCGGGTATCGGTTCGCGTCTGATGGCGACGGTGACTGGGCGCCGGAAATTTGACATATTTGCTTTTTTTATGAACTACCCTGCAATTGATAAGAAAGTCCACTGGTACTGTTTTGTTATATGACCTTATTTTACCGACTTTTCTGAGAAGAACGTACGATTTTATACATTAAAAAAGTAAGAATTAAATCATGCAGTCTACGTATGTACCTAACTACTTACCGGTATTTAATGATAAAATGTATGGCTAATAACTATATATAACTTGTTTTATGCTAAAGGCTATTATACAATAAATGATTTTATAGAAGATGGCACACCTCGGGAACGAAATGATCGCCTCCAGGCTACTTCAACTTGATAAGAAATATTGTAAATTATAATTTTACTTTAAAAAAAAGATAAGTTAATATTGGTCCCGCTGAGTTTCTTTCGACAGTTCTTTTCAGGCCTGAGGCTTCTTCTTTTCGAACTGGTAGTAGACTCATGACGTTCAGTAAAAAATTGTAATAATTTAATGCTGAATAAAATATTTTGTTTTTGATTTTAAATCGTACCAATTACACGAAACATTTTTTTTACAGAAAGAACAAAATAGTAAAAAAAATATCTATTAAATTATTACTGTCTAGCGCAAAAATCGAACTGATAACCGATGGGATCAATTACACTGCCAAATTGCCACATAACATTCTTAATACATACTAAAACAAAACGACACTTACGTCTATGCACGGCATTATAAAATAAAGACAACTAATCACGGCGATATTAAAACATTTATCAGTTAAGCACTATTTAAATGAATCATACAATTTTTCGTACAACTGGCGCTGTTCCAACAAGTAGTACTATAAACGTAAACAATCATAAAACATATGACATAGAGTTGTAAATTGAATGTTGACATCGAACACAAGCTCTGAGAATGATAGCTACTATAAGTAGTTTAGTAAATACGAAAATAAAAATTATGAACATATATTATGCTAAGACTACTTTTTCTCACGGCTACGCTCGTGTAAAGTCGAAAAACGGTCTTCGATAGAGAGTATCTAATTTTGCATACTCTTGTTTGGTTTTATGGTTAAAAAAAACATATATCACAATCGTTTCGCCTTTAAAAATAATTTATATAACACTAGTTTTTGTTTTCTGCTTCTGGGTGGGGGTCAAAGGTAGCTAGTCAGGCACCAGCATGCAATCTATGTCCTTGCCAAATTTTATCGAAATTTGTCCAGCGGTTTAAGCGTGTTAAACGTCAACAGACAGGGTTACTTCCACATTAATAATATTTGATTAAATCTATTGAGATTTCTATATGAGACATCTTATTTGAATGATCCTTTAATCTATAGTGACAACCAAAAATTACAAATCTATGTACATATGTATAAAACGATTTCAATTATATCCTGCATAACAGTTAACATAACTAATTTCCATTTAACTTTATAACAAAACCGCTCTAAGCTAAATATGTACATGAATTAATTTATATGTTAACACAAACATCGACAAATCCTAGTTAATACACAAAATGATTGACATTAAACACTAAATACGTGTACGTGTAACTAAACAAGCGGTGCATCGCGCGTCGCACTATCTATTCGTATTGATTTCACACCTATTTCCGTACACATCGTAATAAGCAATAACGACATCGACAAAATGAATACGCAACCGGCTAATGTTATATCATTCTGAAAATTAACAAAAAAAAAATACAAAAAAAATGCACTTGGTTTTTTACATGTCGTTAAAAATTCATTTTTTACACTCGCATCTGGATTTTTTTTCTTTAGAACCTGGGAAGTGTAAGTCATGACCATGGTGAACGTTTTCATTAATTTGAAGACTTATGAAGAGAGGTAGCAAGGTTTTTAGGATAAAAATATTTTACCCAAAAAATATGTAACTGCTGGTCTATATTAGAAAGAAAAACTGACGTTAATTAGTATAAAAGTATAAGTAATCATTATATAAAAGTATAAGTGTAATTTTAGATTTTTTTGTAGGTCACATATAAAAAAATGTTAAAAATAAATATAGGGAATATTTAAAAAACTTGACTTGTCTTATGTTTTTTTTTTCCACTTCAGTATCCAACTTAGGATTCATTATTCTACCGATTCACTTTAGTTCATCTATAGGTAAAAAAACCTTGTAAAGTAGTGTATTATAAAGAGGCAGAGTATGTTTGTTTGTTTAAACGCGCTAATCTCAGGAGCCACTAAACCGATTCGAAAAATTAGATAGCCCGTTTATGATTATATCTATCTATTCCATACTAACTGTTAAAACGTATCTAGGGACAAACCCAAGCGAAGCGAGGGTGAGTCACTAGTATAAATATAATCGTATACAAATTTACATTAAAATAAGAAAGAAAATGCGATATTAACACTAAAACATATATGTATACAAAAAAAACAATACAAAAAATCGGCAGCAACTTGCCAGTAATTATAAAGACGAAGGCGTTAAATAGGTCGTTTTCAGTGTGAAAGTGCAGTGAACTGCAATAGCGCGCTCGGTTCGCTTTGAATACCGCGTATTTATTAATCGATCGTTAGAACTCTTGATTAAAAATATCTTGGGCTTAAAGTTTATATGAAATATTTGTATTCTTAATGAAATTGTATTTGAGAACATAATTAATTAACTTAACGTAAAATTAATATAAATAATTTTATAGTGTTACAATAAATAAGTTTAAAACGTAAAATAATATAAAGGCGCTTTCTATAATTTAATATGTAGTTATACAGTTATTCGACACCTCAATCTTTTTTATTTTAACTGCCTCGGCGATGTAGTGGCTAGCATGTACGGCTGCACACCCGGAGGTCCTGGGTTCGAGTCCCGGGTCGGGCCAAGTTTAGTTATTGAATCTTTCTGTATATTAAGCCTCAGTAACAGCCCGGAGTTGGGAAGTTGGCAGTGTTTCACCCCCGTGCCTCGGAGAGCACGTAAAGCCGTCGGTCCTGCGCCTTAACTCTCACTGGTCGTGTCGAGCGGTCGTCCCACCGGAGTATGAGAGTGACAGGAATAGAGAGTGCACTTGTGTCTGCGCGTACACTTGTTTACTATAATATCTCCTGCGCAGTTGGCTAGTCTCAATGAGATTGGCCGCCGTGGCCGGAATCGGTCAGGAGAACATCATTCGACACCTGCTGAAAATGAAATGTCGAACTCAAAATTCTTCTAAGAAATTTATTTAACACAAAAGCTACTTTCTTTTTCTACTATTATAATTAATATATATTAACAGTAAAAATACAAAAGAAGAGATCGTTTTCTATTTTACTAAATCATCTCTAGCATATAAGAGATATCTTTTTATTTTAAAAGCACGAAATACTGCCATTTTGAAGGCATTACTCAAGTGTCAAACTGTCTAAAAATGTATTCATCAAGTCCACCACTCAACAACTCTCCTGCTGTGTAGGCCGAGAGAAACATCCTACGCCTCTTCATCCGCACTCACTCTACTAGACCGGTAAAATAAGTATTTACGAAAAAACGTTAAATATCACCTACTTAATATTGTGACAAATTCTATTAATTTCATACACAAGATAGATATAATACTAGCGATCTCATCCTCAATCATCAAATCAATCATCAAAACAAAAACAAATCTATATCATGGAAACCGTACATTTTTGCGGAATAAAAAGTGGCCTATTTTTTATTCCTGATTATAATCTATCTCTGTGCCAAATTTCATCCAGATCCGTTCAGCCGTTCTGACGTGAAAGAGAAAAACATCCATACTCACAAACTTTCATATTTATAATATTAATACGAATATTAGAATGGATTCAAGTGAAATTAAATTATAAAAAAAAAGATCAAACTCATAGTGTTTCTGAGCACTAAATAAATTTCATTATACACACGCGTACAAATTCTCATATTTATAATCGTAGTGTGAATATGAAACCACAATTTACTTATTTCTATAAAACATTATTCAAATTATCATCCAAGATAGATTTTAATACTCAAAGTACTATTTAAAATTAACCGTCTAAGCACATATTAAACAGCACAACCTCTGCTCGGCGAGTGCAGTGAAACGCAAGGACGCGCACCGATCGCTTTGAATAAAACAATCGATCCGTTGATTAGAACCGTGATTAAAACGGCTTGATTAAAAAATGTCTGCGACGACGAGTAACTAACTTTCCAAATAACTTAACTTCAAATACATACTATAGAATTGAAGGAAAAATTTTTAATACTATCGGTGTGCTAGTTTCATATTACTCTCATAAAATAAACATTTTGGACTCTAACTCTAATAAGTTTCACGACTTTAAACAACCACTTTGGTAATAAAAGTAAAACATACTGTTTGTCTGTTTGTTTTTGTTGATTTGAATTAAATTTAACCTAAGAACGAACCGAAACGAAGCAAGGTTAAGTCGCTAGTATGTAAAAATGTCTGCAATTTATTTATATCTAACTGTTAAAGCAAGTACACTTTTTTATGAAAGGCCGCCTGCTGCGCATCTTTTCTTTGCGTAATAAATAATTCTTTATATATTTTTCTTATGGTGTATTATAAACTATTATATTGTTTCGAAAGCGGTTACCCCAAAAATACATATAAAATACATATTTGATAAAGAAAAGTTTTTTTTCACTTCTAATTATGACATTATACATATTTAAATGGTTCCATTTTTTTTTCATACGCCGCCCACGCAATTCATCGTCTATCCGTAAAAAAAGCAAGGACTAATAGCTAAGTTTCACATACATATCTATACATACTTATAATAAAATTGTAACTAAGCCGAATCTGTACATTAAATATTTTTTTGGAAGACCTTATTGAAATAAACATTATTATCGATACAGAGGCCAAATCTATACCGCATCAGAGGAAAACCACGGGAGAGATTTTGATGAAATTTGGTATGATGATAGCTGGTTATCCGGGTCAACATATAGGATACTTTTTACCCTGGGAAAATATCACATGTCTGAGAAAAAATATAAAAACAGCAATGTGAAAAAAGTATACTAATATGTAAAATCTTAAGAATTTGGTTTTTGGTCATCTGAATGCGGGTGGAGCCGCGGGCGTTGCTAGTGTACATATATAATACCATACGAGGTCAAATACAAAATTGCATACAAAACAGCTGTACATGCTCAACCAATTTGACCCATAACGCTACTTTTACAACAGTACGGTGTTCAAAAATTCAATTTACTTCAATATGAGAAAGAACATTTACAATGTAAAATTTCATAAGTTCATTCAATCGAAGTACCGCGCTCTATCAACTAGATATCTGTGTAATATGCAAATTGGGATGCACTATTACGTTTTTGTTCACAATTTTCCTTTAAATTCAACATTAGGTATATTTTGTATGTAACATTTGATATCGCTCTAACTGCATCGACCTTTGTCATGTACGAATTATATTTTACATATCGTTGTAATCTTACTAATTCTTACTTAATATTATAAATGTGAAAGTTTAAATGTTTGTGTGGATGTTTGTTAATCATGCCAGAACTGCTGAACAAATCTAGATGAAATTTGGCACAGAGATAGATTATAGTCTGGAATAGCACATAACTACTTTTTATCGGTTCCCGCGGGATAGATATGTGTTTGTTTTTCTCTAGTTAATTTCTAACTAGAAAAATATTTTTTGAAATAAATTAGATTTCTATCACATACTTTCGATCGTAAGTAAAGGAACCATCCCCGGGCTGCAAGGCAGTCCCACCGATAAGATACAAAGAGATTCAACAGTTTTTTTTTTAAAAACCTAATATAAATATTAACTAAAGTGCAACTTATATTATTTGTTCAGTGATAAGCTCTGAGTAATGATAAATGGAGCCTTTATTGTTTTTTTTTTCTAAACCAGACGGAAATTGAATTTAACTCAGGATCTACAATCTTGTAGACGCAATCACAAAAACATAAAAGCGACTTAGCCTCGATTCGTTTGAATGCATCCCTATCTGCATTTTTGATTTATAATACGATATAGGTAAAGATAGCGCCACCTTTAGGCAAATTTTATTACTAACAGTAGCCTAAGTGTTACTCCAGGTCATTATCAATCACAAAGTCTATCACGTATCATCCAAATTCGTCTAACCGTTTAAGTTTAAAGGGATTTCAAACGAACACATCGATACATACAAGCTTTCGCCTATATTATAACAGTCCGATCATGCCATATCCACAAATCCACTCAAAAAACCCATACCTTCCATAAAAACCCCATACAATATGAATATCATTGAACTCAAAGCGCTATCAACCCCATTAATCGTGCTACTACGACTTAATACTTTTTCAGTACATCGGCAATAAGATGTGTACCGGCCGTGGCCGTATCTTTCCCGTCCATTAGCAGATTGAACGGCGCACTTTTGTTTGCAGTATCGCATTGTTATGATTCGCGTGGCCCAAATGCATAGAATTGCGCGTTTGTTTAATATTAAAATAGAAAACAGGACATAATAATCTATAATTTTAGACCGACTTCAAAAAGAGGAGGTGACACACGTTTTCACTGAGTCTGAGTCGAATCTATTAACATTAATTTTTTTAGAAAATCTTATTGAATTAGTCATTACTATCGATACAGAGGCCGAATCTATAATTTTAAGATTTTTTGGCTGTCTGTCTGTAAGCGCATCACGAGAACGCCCGACTGGATTGCCCATGGAGACAATTATATCCTGAAATAACACCGTTTTTTATCGATATATCAATAGGGCGTATATTGACGACACGTTTCACTCAGTTTGTGGTGACTCTACTTGATGCGCCAGCGGTCGCGGCTTCAAGTCCCGCTGGCAGTATTCATTTGTGTGATGAGCACGAATGTTTGTACTCCAGTCATGGCTGTTTATATTTATAATATGTATGTATTTAAAGTTATATATGTATAGTGTATCAACTATCTGGTATCCATAACACAAGCCTCGTAGCTTACCATAGAACGAGATGGTGCCGTGTGTTAATGTCTCAACATATTATACATTTAGGTAAAGAAAGCAAAGCCGCAGGAAATAAGTCAGTTATTAATAAAATAATATACCTATATGTATAAAAAAGTAATCTTAGTCATTTTCCGGCTCAAAAAATGATTCTGTCAAAACAAATAAACCTTTTGTCTCAGTGTTACAAAAAATAAGACAATCCAACAGACACACCCTCGTAATATTTGTAATTTTATTTCATAGTACGAAGAATGGTGAAATTAAAAAGCTCTATTTTTGAATCTATAGAACTCACTATAATTAAACTTATTAAAATAGGTATATCTATAGGTACTAATATTATAAAGTTTGTGACTTGTGAGTTTGTACCCTATAACGGTAGGGGGTAATCTCTGGATCTACTGAACCGATTTAGATGAAATTCGGTAAGAAGATGGTTTGAGACCCTGGGAAGGACATAGGATACTTTTTATCTCGGTAATCATCCCTTAAAAGGGTAAAAATGGGGATGAAAGTTTGTATGGGGAATCAACCTTGAAACGAACCCGAGCGAAGCGAGGGTGAGTCGCTAGTAACTAATAAAAATATATGTAAAGAAACTTATTAAAGCAGTGATTATTATTTTCGGTACAAAATAACGACTAGCTTTTGAAAATGTGAAATAAGGTCTCGAATATGTTGGTAAATAAAGGTATCAAAGGTTTTATATTCATAAAGCCCACTTACGACATAATTTATATAATAATAATAATTATGTCTTGATGATCGATTTAGGTCACGGTATCCACTCTCATTGAGACTAGCCAACTGCGCTGGAGATATTATAGTGCACAAATGTACGCGCAGACACCACGTGCACTCTCTATTCCGTACAATATTATACTCCGGTAGGACGACAATTCGTCACGACCAGTAAAAAAACAAGAGCAGGGCCGATTAAAAGTTGTTGACTCTACCCGGGAATCGAATGCACAATCTGCGTATCTGCAGGTGTAACGCCACTAGCTAGACCAACGTGGCAGCTATATATTCGACATTTAACACACAAACTCGACATAAGTTATATTAATATTCGATCAATATGCAAAATATGTGCATATGCATATTTTAAAGCAAAGTGGAGACGATAAAATTAGCCATTCGGAAAAGTCATAGCCATTTGTGTCGCGTAAGCTAAACTGGGCGTTAAATAGTGGGGTTTATTTTAATAAAGTTCCCATTGTTTGTTTCACTGGAACGACGACGGCAGGAACCTATTGCATACAAACTTTTGCCTGTAACTTTACACGTGTGTTTATATAACTTCTTTCAATTTGTTTGACCATTTAACGTTTTATTTGTTTCTCTCATTATTTCTTAGAACTATACATATCTATACATATAATAAAATTGTAACTAAGCCGAATCTGTACATTCAATATTTTTTGGAAAATCTTATTGAAATAAACATTATTATCGATACAGAGTCCGAATCTATAGATTTTAGAATTTTCGTCTGTCTGTTACCGCATCACGAGAAAACCACTGGACAGATTTTGATGAAATTTGGTATGATAATAGCTAGTTATCCGGGTCAACATTTAAGCTACTTTTTACTGCGGAAAAATATCTCATCTCTGAGAAATCTATAATATCCGTTAAAACGTACCAAAGGACCAATCCGAGCGGAGCGAGGGTGAGTCGCTAGTAGGCTATAAAATGCAGAATTAAGGTTTTAAATACGACTAAAAGTCCTAGAGATTAATGTATTCGACCAGACGACTAAACAAACAAATAACAAACTTGGGCTTAAACTTGGGCTTAACGTATTTTATTATTAGTTACTGTAAGTATATAAAATACTAATATTTCTAATATTCAACTATTCTCATCCGAAATACATCGACTGCTGGAAATAGGCCTCCCCCAAAGATTTCCACGACTGCCGGTCTCGTGCCATCTGCATCCAATGGGTTATACTAATGGGCCATTCACAAACGAGGCGATCTTATATTTTATTAATGACTGGCATTGCTCGTGGCTCCGCCCGCGTTCAGATGACCAAAAACCAAATTCTTAAGTTTTAAGTACATATTAGTATACTCTTACATTGCAGTTTTTGTATTTTTTCTCAGAAATGAGACATTTTCCCGCAGTAAAAAGTATCCTATATGTTGACCTGGATAACCAGCTACCATCATACCAAATTTCATCAAAATCCCTCCACTGGTTTTTCCGTGATGCGGTAACAGACAGGTAGACAGACAGACAAAAATTCTAAAAACTATAGATTCGGCCTCTGTATCGATAATAATGTATGTACAGATTCGGCTAAGTTAGAATTTTATTATATGTGTAGAATATTTTTAAGCTCTTTATGATAGCAAGGCTTAACATACTGAGCCTAAAGCGATCCAGTTAATGTGTAGGTGATATAAATAAAGGTGTAAGCTGGCCCATATCCATGGACACGAGTACCTACTTCATGTATTATGCAGACGCTTTACAAAATCGGTAAAATGCAGTTATGGGGTGCAAAGTGACATCACTTAGTATCTTCATAAGAGTCACTTCGCTATACCACTTATGAAGTTAAGAGCGTTAATGCATGATTAACACATATACGTATGTACGTATGATAAGCTATATATGAGCAGTTAATGCCTTTACTTGAGAACCTCCATTTTGTGAAATCGGTCATAGAAATGATTTATATACACGCTATAATCGATAGCTACAGACACACATTCATATGTACTAATATATATATATCCACATTAACATTTCGGAGTAGCCAAAACATAGAGATCAAAAGCTACAATCCCTTACCTTTCTTAGATATATGTATATACATATGTATGTATATAGATTACACTTTCACGACATATATAAGTATAAAGGGTAAAACAATTTTTGTAAATAATAGACCATTAAATTGCACTTTTCTTATATTTTTTACATCTTTACTCTGAATTTTAAAAATATGACGTATTATAATAAATTTCAATCATCATATGATCCCTCTCAAAACTAACAGAACTTGATAAAAAACCCCTAAAAATACGAAAACTGTTTTTAAAAACTTTATTTTTATGTCGCAACTTAAAAATTCAAATTGCAGTTATAACCTTAGAACCCTATTAGGAAACAAACCCAAGAGTGGGTAATTTTTAAATTATCATTATATGCGTTTAGCTACTGTCCTGGTAATTACTTAATCTAATGAAAATTAAGTTATATTTTCTAATTAATTTAAAAAAAAGACAGTATCATCCATTAGACACATTAAAAGTATTAATATTATTATTTATTTATTATAAAATTTATTCATTCAGATCTCTAACTTAGTGTTCACTCTTAGGTCTTTGTGAGGAGGTCGTTGCCCAGCTGTGGGATTATTTGGGCATTTATATAAGCTTTAGTAAAATCGCTGAACCACTCGAGCAATTATATTAACCATCCATAATAACTGTGGTAAAGCATGAGCTAAAAGCTAAAAGAAAGTTTTAAATATTTCATACAATATTTTTAGTTTTTCATATTTATATCGAAATGGCAATACAATTTAAAAGAGAAATCTAGGTAGTACCTAGATTTCTCCTAGATAAAAAAAAACTTTAATTAAATAAAAACCTGTTAAATTAAATCAGTGATTCTAGGAATGCCCATTATTTCTTTCCTTTGTACTTACAGCTATTACTCAAAGCGTTTCATGGAGTATTCTGCGTATTAGGACTTAGTGCTTTTTAATTTCAATCAGGTTAGATGTTATGTCCTCGACATGCTCGAATATAATTGAACGTTTTGTTTTAATTAAATATATTAGACGAGATTTAATTTAGGTTTTGTTGTAATATGTAAACTTGAAAAATGATTGTGTAAACTTGAATACTTTCTTAGATTTACGTGAATATTTGACATTCTCAATAAAACTATCTTTTAGGATTTTTTCGCGGATTCATTTCGATTGTTGGCACTAAAATCCGAATATAGATATATCCAGATAGTTTTATTTAAAATGTCAAATACTCGCGTTAATCTAAGAAAGTATTATATATACTTTATTAAAATAATAATGTTTTCTTTTAATCATATTAAACTTGATTTATATATTGAATTCATAGAAAAAGACCCAAAAGGCTAGGTATATATTTTTACCAAACACGCAAAACAATTTCGACGTATTTTTTTTTTTAATTTAAGTACAATATCTTCACATCTTATCCATAGATAACTTAGGTATAATTATTAATTACTACAAGAATCGAACTCGTATCCTTAATGACACGGTACAAAGTGTGATTGTGAACACCACTAACTTCCCAACTC
This sequence comes from Brenthis hecate, assembly GCA_951806755.1. Classification (NCBI taxonomy): domain Eukaryota; kingdom Metazoa; phylum Arthropoda; class Insecta; order Lepidoptera; family Nymphalidae; genus Brenthis; species Brenthis hecate. The sequence continues at coordinate 1,533,003 of OX638257.1, forward strand.
TGGGCTATTACTAGGACTTTCATGACAGAAAAAAACCGATATCTACTTAACACTAGCCAGACCTGAAGCTCGAACCCACGACCACCGAATCTGCATCCGTACACACTAGTCACTAGACGATAAACGCATTACAGGAGGTATAAAAGAACCACCTAAGTAACTAAATGCAATAGAATTAAGCCCATTGCTAACAAATCGCCAAACCCCTCGGTATACATCGCTTGTCAACTATCAAAACGGCTACAGTATAACGCGGACAATTTTTCATCGCCAACTGCCCTCTGTAGATAAGAGACGAGCAATTTCACAGCTCCTTAAGTATGAAATTATTATACTAGCCATTAATTCCGACGTTTGTTTTAAGACTCACGACGTGAGAGTTAATAAATAACGTTATGATTAATGTTACTTGAATAAAATTAATTATAATTAACATATTATAAAAAAAAGACTTTTGAATTTTTTTCTACGTAATCATAAGTGTCACAGTAATTTCTCTCGTTATTTCTTAGAACTATATATGTACATAATATAATTACTTCTTAGATTTACGCGAATATTTGACATTTAATAAGAAAGTATATTTTTGGATTTTTTCGCGGATTTTTTTTTTAATTTTTGGTTCCCAAATTTTTGGGATTCGCATTAAAATAAAATCCGAAAAGATAGTTTTATTTAAAAAAATATTATGTACTCATAATAGTGAATTCATTCATTTACAAAGGATTAAAGCCACAAGCCATGTAAAAAACTCCATATAACCAAAAAATTCTTAGAACTTTAACTTTAACATTAATGCATTTGTTTTCTTTGAAATGTTGCCCGGAAAAAAGGGAATTTCGGGAAAAATTGAGTGGTTTTTTTCTTTAAGACAAGATTAGTATGTTGGACCAGCCAGTGTGCTCAATAAATCAAAATAATTCGAAAAATAATATTAAAAATTCCACAAAAATATACAAGTGATTACAAATAAAATCGAAACACATCACAATCACTGACAAAATAAAAGTGAACTAAAAAGTATAAGCCAATGCATCTGTTCGGTCGATGGTCCAATCAGACTTACTTAGGTTAGAAAATGCAAGCATGTCCCATATTTAAACGATTATAAGTTAAAAGCTGCTGTCATTCCTTCTTACACGATACGTTTACTTGAATTAAGCCGATGTATGTCTGTCCGTCTGTCCATCTGTCTGTTCACGTCGAAAACGAGCATTACTGAATATAGCGTATAGGACTTATACTGTTTTGTCTACATGTACAAGCTGACCGCATTCAGAGATCCGATAATAGGTCGTCGTTCAATAACCTGCTTCCCGAATGATAAGTATTTATCTTATAATATTAAATCAGATTTCTTGTATACATACGTATAATTTATATACATACACATTTACTTTATGTATCTTAGAAACGGCTCTCATGATTATTTATATAAGGTTTTATTTTTTAAGTTTATCTATATAGGTATCATTTCTGATGAAAACCCAACATTTCATATCTTTACCTAAAAGCACTTAAATATATAAATTTATAAATTCAGAAGCCTAACAATATAATCGAGAAACTTATTGTTTAAAATGTTTTATTTATTTGTTTGACATTAATTGATTAGATTCAAAGATCTATAGATCTTTCATTTTTTACAAAAACACAAAAAAAAGAAAATATTAAATTTTATTCAAAATCACAACAACAAACAAGAAACGTGAGACTTAATAATTACATTATAAAACTATTGGCAGACATTTGCCACACGTAGTTATTATAGATACTTAAATATGTTAGCTGGGATTTAGGATGTGATGTGAAACATTAAACAGTAATCACCTAGAATAGCTAAGCCATGCCCTAAATAGACTAATCTTTGCCGATCTCGGCATCTCGTAAGTCTAAAAACCAATGTCAAGTTAAATCTCTACTTATCGCACTAACTGGAATTAACTAAGTAGAAACTAATGAAAACCCAAAATATTATAAATGCATATTATGTTTATACAACACTAGCGACTCATCCTCGCTTCGTTCGGGTTCGTCCCTCGCTTGCTTCCCAATACAAACTTTCATCCCCATTCTTACACCATTAAGGAATGACTTCCGGGATAGAAAGTATCCTACGTCCTTCCCAGGGTATCAAACTGTCTTCTTACCAAATTTCATCTAAATTTATATAAAATTTATTTCTTAACAATATTAGTAGGTATGATGTTGGGAAAAAGTTGTTTTAACGAAATTCGATATATTTTTTATACATACAAATATGTACAATTGTACATATCTACTTATAAATATTATGAATTATAAATGTAAAAGTTTACTACCTTCTCTCACTTAAACCGCTTTGGCAAAGATATAGATTGCATCCTGGGATCGGACATAGACTATCCTAGTACCCCGTTACGCTTAACAGGCAAGCGAAGCCATAGGCAAAATCTAGTACATATTATATTGTATATGGAGACGTGAATATAATCTGGCATAGAAAAATACAAAGCGTGCTTTGATTACCTACAGGCTATTTTGTTCATAAATAATGAAAAAAGTATAGCGATAACATTTATTAATTCCAATTATTGTAATCATATTGTAATCCCTACTAAACCTTTGTTAATTAATTCAAAGAAATCCGTCTACCATAAAAGTATACGAAAGTAATAATAATCCGTATGTCCATACTTAATATTATAAATGTGAAAGTGTGTTTGTTTGTCTTTCTTTCACGTCGAAACGGATTGACGGATTGGCGTGATTTTTTTGTGTGGAGATTGTTGGAGGACTGGAGAGTGATATAGGCTACTTTTTACGGAAAAACGCATTATAATATAACCCAAAAAATATTTATGATCAGAAAATTAAATCAAATTATTTGAAACTTGGTATTAAAGCTCTTCAATCCACTTAAATAGATACGTGTTTTAGCATTTTTCGGAATTCAACCCATAAGGGGGTGAAATAGGGGATGAAAGTTTGTATGAAAACTACCTTTTTAGTTTTTTTTGTAGTTTTAGCGCGAGCGAAGCCGTGGTTTCTGCTAATAATAGTATTATAAATGTGAAAGTTTGTGATTATGTATGGATGTTATTACTCTTTCAGTCCAGAACGGCTGAACGGATCTGGACGAAATTTGGCATGAAATAGATTATAGTCTGAAATAACAAATAGGCTACTTTTTATCCCGGAAAAATATACCGTTCCCATGGGATAGGTTTGTTCTTGTTTTCCTAGAGGTGAACCTGAGCGAAGCGAGTGTGAGCCGCTAGTAAATAATATGTTGGGACATTATCACACATCACCATCTAGTTCCATGGTAAGCTACGAAGCTTGTGTTATGGATACCAGACAGTTGATACGCTACACATATATTACTTTAAATACATACAACTATGCGTAATCTGGAATATTTCAAACTTTTAAAGTCGGTAAAATACAGAATAAATACATATGGTTGTAAACATTTGACATACCGAAGAGCATTTTACTTAATTTAATAGCATTTGGGCACAGGGCAGTGGTAGCCCAGTGGTAACGCGCTCGCTTGGGAAACCGAGTGAAGCGGGTTCAAATCCCGGGTCTCGCACCTCTGATATTTTCATGTGCGAATCATTTCTAACATGATTACCACTTGCCTTACGGTGAAGGAAAACATCGTGAGGAAACCTGCATGTCTTAGAAAACCTTGCAAGTTTTCGAAAGACATGTGAAGTCCGCCAATCCGCACTTGGCCAGCGTGGTGGACTATGGCCTGATCCCCTTCGTATGAAGGGAGGCCCGTGCCCAGCAGTGGGACGTTAAAAGGGCTGAATACAATAGCATTTGATGGTCTTACAATTCATATCGGTCATTGGCTACCCTTTAAATGTCACGAAAACTGCAAAACGATATTATATTAACATTTACTTCTAAATATTAATATTTAGAAGTAAGTTAAGGTACATTGTTAGATTTACGCAAAAATTTGACATTTTCAATAAGATTTTTTTGTGGATTTATTTAGTTTTTGCATGTCGACATTTCGAATGCTTTACAGCAATCATAGTCACCGCGACCTCTCCAGTGATGTTTAATTATAAATTAACGACTCACCCTCGCTTCTCTCGAGTTCGTCCCTACGTTGATTCCCCATACAAACTTTCATCCCCATCTTCACCCCCTTAAGGGATGATTTCCAGGATAAAAACTATCCTATGTGTCCCTCTTAAAGTCTCAAATTATCTTCTTACCAAATTTCATCTAAATCGGTTCAGTAGTTTCGAAGCCTATTCAGTACAAACAAACGAAAAATCAAATCTTTCCTCTTTATAATATTTCTTAGTATAGATTAACATAGGTATTTACCCTATTAAGAGGGGGAAGGTTCCGTTGGGTTATAGTGGATAGTACTGGCTTTTCTGATCCGTGAGTCCCATATCCATATTAAAAAAAAGGCACTTACATAACACCATAGCAGATAGTAATTTAGGTACATACCTGAAAAAATAAAAGAGGCACAATTAAGTTTCAAATACTAAAACAAGTTAAAGCATTATAATATTGATGTCTAGTTAGTATCAACATCGTATATTTAAGTATCACAAATTGCGCTCGAGGTAGCAGGTTTGATTTCCGTAAGCGGTAGAAATGTATGTAGTAATATACGAGACAGTAATATTAAAAATAAAAAAATAAACTGGTTGGTTGGTCTCTTTTCCACACAGTAACCAACTATTCGGCGTGATTTTCGGCATTAAGATAGTTTAAATAAAATAAACCTATCTATATATATATATATATATATATATATATATATATATATATATATATATATATATATATATATATATATATGTATCTATAGGCCCGTCTCTCCCGTGACATTGATTGCTGAACAGGATTAAAAGCGTCGGGAACCAAACTCACAGTAAATTCGCGAAAAACTCCGAAAAGATATTTTTGTTCTACTTAAAATGTCAAATATTCGCGTAAATCTAACAGTCTTATAAAGTATTTGACAGACTGTTTATAGTTGATCCCAATGCATTGAGTAGTTCCAGTGGTTTACGTAAATAATCATTACAAGGTTACGAAAACTCACTATATACATAAACAAACAAACATTTGCTTTAGTTATATATATATATAATATATAATATTTTACTTTATTTACGTTTTTAATTAAAATTTGTTAACAAAGAAAAGTCTTAATTAAGCATCCAACAACAAAGTGAGAATATAACTAAATAAATCCTCGACCTTCTTCAACCGCAAATAGAAAGAAGCTAATCAAAAAGCATCCATCAGGATTATATAAAAGTATCTTCCTTATTTACACAAAAAAAAACGCAACTTCATACTTAACAGTCATAAGCATAAAGTCTTTTATCGCTTGTAAAATTTTCAATTGCTTATATAGGAAATAAATATATAGTGCAATCTCTTAAGCCTTAATGATATGGGAATAAGGTCTAAAATAGTACAGATAGAGGGAATATGTATAATCGAAACACGTGGGAAGAACGATGCGCGAGTGAAAGTTCGCACTCGAAGCAAAAACCACGTTGGGAAGTGGCTCAAGTTATAAGTTCCATAAATGAACTATGAATTTAAAGTTTTTTTTTTATATAATTTACTATGGAATTTTTTATATAAACAAAAATGAACCACCGAAATGTATGTATGTACGCGCATAACTTCCGATAGACTGCACCAAATTGGATAATTTTTTTTGTGTTTGTTATTGTCAGGACGAACTTTGTATAAAAGAAAATTAAAAGACTTTTTTTTTACTAAAATAAAAATTTTTTAAATCTCATGATACTATTCACTTTTCAAGTGAGTGAGTGAAATAGTTTTTATGCCAGAAATCATCCTTTAAGGGGGTGAGAATGGTGATGTAAGTTTGTATGGGGGAGCAAGCATATAATATATGCGAAACTTGTATGAGTGAATGTATTTTTGCTACTCCTTCACTTTGGCAGACACTGACGGACGAGCAAAGGGACGCTAAGTTGCTAGAAATAAATAAAGTTTACCATTATTTCACATTTAACGATAAAAAATAAACCGTATTAAACAAAACTTAATATAAAAAAAAAACCGCTACCGCTTGTATTTTACGACAAATTTTCCCACCCGTCGATCACGCTCAGTGGCATCAGCATACATTTTTTTTGCTTCTGTTGCGAATATCGAAACGTAACGTGGAAATTACGTGCAATGGTTACGGGGTATCAGCTGGCGTGTAATGAGTGTAAACTAGATCACGTGATTGTTTTTTTCTTACAAATACTATTAAAAAAAAATATTTAAACAGCGGTAGCCCAGTGGTTGTGCGCTCGCTTGGAAAATCAAGTGAAGCGAGTTCAAATCTCGGGGCTCACACCTCTGGTATTTTTATGCGCGAATCATTCAGGACATGATTACCTACCACTTGCTAATGCGGAAACAAGAATATGAAAAAGGAAAACATCGTGAGTAAGCCTGCATGTCTGAGAGAACTTAGCAAGTTTTCGAAAGACATGTAAAGACCGCCAACCCGCACTCGGCCAGCGTAGTAAAATATGTATTGAATGGAAACCCGAGATAACACATAATTACATATATTAAAAAGTAAGTTAAAATATTAACTTTACATCTATCAATTTTACTATAATATATAGATTTAACCTTCCACTTTCTAAGACTATCAAGATGACGTCTGCAAAGTAATAGAAAATAAAAGCGTTCCGTTTAGCTAGAATCGAGATGTACGTACAACGCAGACCCACTTCATCACAAATCATGCATGAAAAAGGTCGCATTGAAATCCAACCAGCCATTTACAAATGATTCGCCATTAAATAGATCGACATTGTATGACTTGTAAAAATTATTGAATGTTGTACTTTGACTCCATATAATTTATTTTATACTAGCTTTAGACCGCGGCCGTATTTACATAGTTTATTTATATATAAATTGTAATTGCTTTTTAAAGGGTCGTATCGTAATTTACAGTACAGTAAATCTATCTGTATAAATAAAAAAATCGACGTATGTACATATGTTCCCTATGAACTCCAAAACGGCGGGATCGATTTTGATGAAATTATTAGGCAATTTTCAGATCAGCCCAGCGAGTGATCCTGTGAAGTTTGGTAGCGTTTGGAAATTTGAACGCGGGCGAAACCGCGGATACTGCTAGTAAGCTATAAAGCATGAACATAATTTTTCATATTGGACCAATATAAATAAAAACGCGATCAAACAGACAAACAAACAAACGAACAAACTGTTCAGCTTTATACATTAATATAAATAATATTAAAAGAAAGACATAAATAAACTGTAGGTACCCTGAACACCGATATTACCATCCTTGTCATATCGTTATGTTAACTGAAACTTCGAATGAACTTAAGAACTTGTGATAGCGAATTCAAAGTACGAGGGCAATATTTCTTATTTTTTATTACAGTGTTCTGTCTTTTGAACGAAACTTTTAATAGAATACGACGCAACTTATATGTTATGAGCAAAGTTTGAAGACTCGAGACGGTTGGTGTAATTAATGACCTACTAAAATATATGCACGTGCGTAAATACTTGACATATATACCTGGAGTAAGGCAATGTCACATGTTGCTTGCAGCTAGCTTCCTAGTTATCTCGCAAAGAGAAAGTCATCACGATGTTAGTTTAAATATAATTTAATGTTTAGTTTAGTGCTGTTTTATTTAGATTAGACTCTGATATTTAGACTTGATTAGACTTAGTATATTATTTTATTTTACAACTAGCCACTCACCCTTGCTTCGCTCGGGTTCGTCCCTAGCTTGCTTCCCAATACAAACTTTCATCCCCATTTTATTTACCCCCTTAAGGCATGGTTTCTGGAATAAAAAGTATCCTATGTCTTTCGCAGGGTCTCAAACTATCTTCTTATCAAATTTCATCTAAATCGGAACGTCAAACGTCAAACGTCACAAAATCACAAACTTTACCTCTTTATAATATTGGTATAGAATAGATAACTTTTCTAACTATTCTAATAGAAGAATTATAATTTTATTTTAAACTAGCTTGATTTTATATAACACTAGCATTGCCCGCGGCTCCACCCGCGTTCAGATGACCAAAAACCAAATTCTTAAGTTTTACATATTAGTATACTCTTACAATGCAGTTTTTGTATTTTTCTCAGAAATGAGATATTTTCCCGCGGTAAAAAGTATCCTATATGTTGACCAGGATAACCAGCTATCATCATATCAAATTTCATCAAAATCTATCCAGTGGTTTTCTCGTGATGCGGTAACAGACAGACAGACAAAAATTCTAAAAACTATAGATTCGGACTCTATCGATAATAATGTCTATTTCAATTAGATTTTCCAAAAAATATTTAATGTGCAGATTCGACTTATTTACAATTTTATTATATGTATAGATTAAAAATAATATATTAGAAGATAAATAGTAAGTCTTGTTAATGGCTTCAAAGCGTGCCAGTAGAGCACAGATTCCTTCTACATTTTGTTATTTATTAACTTGTCTTTATTTTCCTAAGAAACATTTATTGTATTGTTAAAGTGTCCTGTGTTGCTCTCCGGGCAAATACAATATACCAAAACTCACATAGATCCATTTCTTAGTTACCGTGTAAAAAAAAGTTTAGCATTTAAATAATATGAGAGAAAAGTTGACCGCGTGTGTTGTCATTTAGTCTACAACCACTTAATATGAGAATTTCAGACTCAAGGAGCTCTGACCACATATTCTCTGCTATATATAAATATCTGTCTGTCGGTGTATCATTCGACACATTTTGATACAACTTAGGTTTATTAGAAAACATTTCAATAAAACTAAAAGGAAGGGTATCGATAAGACCACATTTCCGTCCCCGAATAACGAAAAAAATTACGTCATAAGAATTGATCGTTTCTTTATATAGGTATTCTGAAAGTTTACTGTACGCCTGATAAGATAATATATGAGAGAAAAAAAACTACAATTAATACTACTTGTGAGACTCCAAACTTTAGTCTAACTGGGTCTTTCGTTCAAAACGAGACATTTTCAGCAACATTTAAACCTTTTTATATAGAGCGCATTATAACTTTATTCAATTTTCTTTCATATAGAGCGCACTTACTTTTTTATTTTATTTTAATATTCTTATGTTACTATACAATATATTTAAAAATTACACAATTTACATCATATGCTCTATACATATAAGAAAAGTTGAAATCTTACTGAAAATGTCTCATTTTGGACAAAGTGTTAGAGCAGTTACCATTCACTCACAAGCATTACTTATAATTTTTTTTCTCTTCTAAAGTTACAAATATACAGAAATAACATAGGTAGATTCACTTGAAATCTATAAAAACATTACACTAGATACCAATAAAAGGTAAGGGTAATTAAAAACAGTTGAAACACATAAAAATGCACCGCAGATGGGCTTTGATCCGCGCTCGCATATCCACAGGGGTAAAAGAGGTCGAGACTGATTACACGTACATCGTGTACGATGCCTAACTAACACTGAAATCAGGCCACGAGCCTCTTAGCAGATTTAGCATCACGTTTTGATTTGTTATTTAATAACATCCATACTAATATTATAAGTTTGTTTGTTTGTTTGTTTGTTTGTTTGTTTGTTTGGTTGGTTGTTTATTTGTTTGTTTGTCCTTCTTTCACTTCGAAACGGAGAGACGGATTCCCGTGATTTTTTGTGTGGAGATAGTTGGAGGGCTGGAGATTATCTAATTTCCACGGGAAAACACGTTATAGTAAATCCAATCCAAAAAAAAATATGATCACAATTACTTGAAACTTTGTATTAGTGCTCTTCAATAAAAATAAATAAATATGTGTCTTAGCATTTTTCGAAATTCATCCTATAAGGGGGTAAAATAGAGGATCAAAGTTTGTATGAAACTACTTTTTTAGAGATTTTTTTTGTATTTTTAGCAAGAGCGAAGCTGCGGGTTCTGCTAGTTTTTTATAATTATGAATTAGTTAGTGGCTTTTAAATATTATTATACTTTATTGTATAATAAAAATGAAATTCCTTCGTTCGTTGGTACTTAATCGCAACACTTAACAACAGCTTGACTTATCAGGTCAAGGTTTTTAAATATACGCAATAGATTAAATACGTTTTCTAGGGAAAAAAATGGGAAAGTTGTCACAAGCCTCGTAGCTTGCCATGGAACACATATTTTTACGACCACAAAGATTTTAAATAAGTTTAAATAAATGAAGTAAAATAAGAAAAATAAATTGGGATAAAAAGAGTTCCTCAACATCTCCAGGTAAATTTCTAAGAAATTAATTAAATTTTTGAGAAATTTATTATTAACTGTAACGCTGGCGTGTCCGCGGTCGTGGAGGGATTAATTCCGATACAAAAGGCATACGATATTTTTACCAATATTAAATAATTTTAATTTTTACAAAGTCATTCTTCTGTCTGACTGTTCTCGATAACATCATATTTATAAATTATTATTTAAGTCGTTGTACCTTTCAAAAAGCATTATCTAGGCAACACGTAAACAAGTAGAAAACTGAGGTTAACTAAAACTTTAAAGGTACATACATACATACATGCTCCTCAATCTATGATGACCGATGCGTCTAATGAGAAGCCAATTTCTCGAATAACTCAACAGGATTGGGTCCGAAAGTGGAACAATATTTAAAAAGTTGGCCGAGCGATACGGCCCGAACTTAAACTGAGATATCGGAACTTTAAAACTTCTCACAACTGGCGAGGCGTTTAATTCATCTTCGCTATATAAAATTTTCATTGAAATCCAAAATGAAATTCCTGTAAAACGAATACTTCAGGTATGAACGAGCTAAAGATTTTAAGTTTAAAAATTAACTAGAGATTAATAACGACATCTTTTTAACCGAATTCTTCAAAAAGGAGGAGGTTCTCAATTGGGCTCTTTTTTTATTTGTTGATTCTTAATATTGTATTTATAATATAAATACTATAAGCACAAAGACATACATTTGCATGTATATTTAAATATATATATATATATATATATATATATATATATATATATATATATATATATATATTAGATACAGAAACATAGTAATAATAATGTGGTCTAAATATAATCTAGCACCTAACAAAATATCTAAGCGTGTAAGCCTTACCTTCAATCACACCAAGTTACTAAGAAACTGGTTAAATCTATACATATAATAAAATTGTAACTAAGCCGAATCTGTACATTAAATATTTTTTGGAAAATATTATGGAAATAAACATTATTATCGAGACCTATTATTATATTACTTATTATATATGCGAAAATTGTATATGCGTATGTGTATGTTTGTTACTTGTTTAACACGGTGTATAAAATATGTACATCGATAGCCTATGACCTAGAGTAACACGTACGATACCTATGGACTGTTAGGTATGTAGGGACGCATCCTACCCTACTAATTTACCCTAGAAAATAAATGACAAACGGGCAGTATCTGTCAAAGTTCCACCCTTAGATTGTCATTAAAATCAATCTTCGAGATATAAAAATCTATTTTCTCACGATGGAGCAACTTTTCCTGTTATCTACCAAGTTCTTGCACCGAAGGCGTTCAGTCTTTCGGGCACAGCGATAAGCCAAAATGAGGTATACGGTAAAATATTCGTTTTGTTGGCTTTAAAACAAGTTATGGCTACTACGCAAGGTGTGTCGTGTATCGTTTAAAAATTCCTAAAAACCTTACAATTTATACTGAAGTTTTAATTATTCTCACACTAATAAAATATAGGATATATTCAATGACCGAAACAACAATATAGGAGCATAGAGAGCCCCTCTTTTAGTAATCAGTTAAAAAAAAATATGATCGAAAAAATCTGCCTAAATATAGTATTCAAACACACTCATTTTTAGCATGCACTACCATATTTGGACGTATAAAGTGATCTAGTTTAGCTTTGAGGCAATCGCGAAGTGTACATAAAAACACTTTCAGCGTTTCCCGACTTACATAGCACGCCCGAGGGCAGACGCGATAACGGAAATAGACTTTATTTAAAGAGTACAATATTGATTTATGAACCGCTACAACTAGAGCCGCCTTCACGTTACTTCACTTTAGGTTATTTTTGAAAACTTCTGGCTAGAATGAAGCAAGTGTCTGATTCTACTTTCTATAAATACTATAGAAAAGTAGAGTCAAGTAGATAAAGGTTGCAAAATCGATTTTCGAATAAGATAATCCATAAATATAAAAAATTAATGCATGTATAAAAAGGCAGTTGTAGCTTAGCGGTAACGCGCTCGCCTGGGATCCAAGTGAAGCGAGTTCAAATACCGGGTCTCGCACCTCTGATATTTTCATGTGCGAATCATTTCCAATATGATTACCACTTGTGTTACGGTGAAGGAAAACATCGTGAGTAAACCGGCATGTCTGAGAGAACCTAGAAAGTTTTCGAAAGACATGTGAAGTCCGCCAACCCGTACTTGGCCAGCGTGGTGGCCCGATCCCCCTTCGTGTCCAACAATGGGACACTAAAAAAAATTGCTAAATACAAAAATCGATGTGTGTATGTATGTTACCTGATCCATAAGGACTCCAAAACGGTTGGAACGATTTCAATGAAATTTTTGTGTAATCTTCAAATTATCCCAGCGGGTGTCAAGTTTGGGAGCCATTATAAGTATGAACGCGGGCGAAGCCGCGAGTACTGCCAGTATACAATATAAAATAATATATAAAATGATCACCTCCAGACTGATGACAATGTTGGATAAAAAAATTAATTACATTAATTTATATGTACTATATGTATATAAAGCTAAAGAGTTTGTTTGGCTGTTTGTTTACTCGTTAGTTTGAACGCGCTAATTATTAGACGTACCAGTACAATTTGAAATATTTATTGAGGGAGGGTATAGATTATCTAGCTATTACGCTGTTAATATAAGGTACGCTACATGTGGAAGAAGCGATTACACATAAATAAACTACGCGGTCGATAATACTCGTAGTTGTATAAAAATAAGAGTAAAGCTAGAAAGACAAAAATTTTACCAGATCTTTTCAAGATTAATGGGTTTTTTTTTCGGTATTTTTAATGGAAATTTTCGCTTACAGTATATTTTTTTTTATTTCATGCGAATTAAAAAAAATACCTTGATTCCTTAAAAGAAATTACCTGACGCCATCATGGAATATTTATTTCCAAAATAGAAGAAAAACCGCACTAAGTTGTTAGTCACTGTATTTTCTTTCCAAAAAGAACCATAGAACTTAGTGTCGGTGCAATTCATATACGATGTAACATATGATATTAACGTATGTGAGAACATCAAATATTGATCGAGTATTTTATTAGTATTTATTGAAGAAGGGGATGAATAAAGCTTACGCAGATCAATCTAAGAGTACTTACTGGTGTTCCATTACATATGTACAAAAACATGATGAACGTATGAAACCGAAGGCAGAGGCAAATTAAAGTAAACATACACAAATTTTATTTGAAACGATTTCGTCAATATTTGATTAATTTATTTAATTTACTAGCATTGCCCGCGGCTTCGCCCGCGTTCAGATAATCAAAAACCAAATTCTTAGGTTTTACATATTAGTATACTCTTACATTTCAGTTTTAATATTGTTTCTCAGAAATGAGATATTTTCCCGCGGTAAAAAGTATCCTATATGTTGACCCAGATAACCAGCTATCATCATACCAAATTTCATCAAAATCTGTCCAATGGTTTTCTCGTGATGCGCGGTAACAGACAGACAGAAAGACAGACAGATAGACAAAAATTCTAAAAACTGTAGATTCGGACTCTGTATCAATTATAATGTCTATTTCAATAAGATTTTCCACAAAATATTTATTGTACAGATTCGGCTTAGTTACAATTTTATTATATGTATAGATTAAGTGATAAATACTTGAAAAAAATCCTTCAAAATTGGTTTAACATACATAAAAAATATATAAAACCCTGATTGATACCCTCCTTTCCACCTACTTTTTGCAAATAGGTTAAAAAAATATTAAACAAAACTAACAAGAATTTGAGTACAAAAACATGTCCACACAAACGGCCGAAAGGCAAGCGTGATAACGAGAATACGAGGTTAAAAAAATGGTCTACCGTGTATTGATTTATTGAGCGCCACTATCCGTACGAAGTATCTTAGTGGCTTTAATATATTTATTCGATGTACGTGTGTTTCATTGACGACCCGTTCTCTTTACTTCTATATAGAATTTGATAATTTTAGGACGTACAGTATGCGAGTTCGATTTTTGTTTCTTGCAATTCAAAACAACGTGGTTTGTAGAAAAACGTTTGCTGGAACTGCTCAAGTTTTTAGTTTTTTTTGAAATGATATTTTTTTTAATTTACTCAATAAAAAAAAATACATAAAGGTGCTGCTTTTTGATATTAAATGAATAATAAAATATATAACAATATTTCTTAACGTTCATAGAAAATTATACAGATGTATGTTTTACAAAAACATAGAAATTACACTTTAACCAACATTTTAGATCCAAAAATCCAAAAAGGTAGTTTTATTCAATTTTTTTCTTTTGTTAACGCACAGCACCATCTAGTTCCATGGTAAGCTACGAGGCTTTTGTTATGGATACCAGATAGTTGATACACTACACATACATACATATATGTAAAACTAAATACGTACGTAGGTGCATATTATAAATATAAACACCCATGACTGGAGTACAAACATTTTAGCTTATCACACAAACTAATGTCCCAAGCGGGACTTGAACCCGCGACCGCCGTCACAACAAGTAACGTCACTATTGAATCAAACGTGTCGTCAAATGTAAAATATTCACGTAAATCTAAGAAAATATTATTTTAAGTATTTTTAATCACTGTCCCGAGTAAAATAAAACTATCTTTTCGGATTTTTTCGCGTATTTATTTGGATTTTTGGTTCCCGACATTTCGAATGCTTTACAGCACTCATGGTCACGGGAGAGACTGATGTGTTGGATGTCTCGAAGGTATAGTTGTTACAGACAGCCTACCCACAAATAACAAAATGAAAAATTGCACCAAGTACCTTACAATATTTTATAACTTTAACCTCCTGCCTACCAGAGATACTTTTTTTGGAGTACGCTCTTGAAATTTTTGTATAATATCGGTAATAGGGTGTTATATGCTGGAAAAATAGTAAAAAAAATCCTACATCTGGAAAAACGGTTTTTCACTATGTCTTATATGTAGGACAAAGTGACTATATTACTATGTGATTTGTGTAGGACATAGAAGAGTTTATAGATATAAATTGTAATTAGAAA
This sequence comes from Brenthis hecate, assembly GCA_951806755.1. Lineage (NCBI taxonomy): Eukaryota > Metazoa > Arthropoda > Insecta > Lepidoptera > Nymphalidae > Brenthis > Brenthis hecate. The sequence continues at coordinate 1,548,319 of OX638257.1, forward strand.
AGAAATAAAACACAAATATAACATATTGTAATCAAGTTTTATCAACACTTATACCCTTATTACTACTCTAAGTTTTGGTGAAAATTGGAATAACAATTCCTGTTTGGCGTGAAGCAGAGATATATCACATTTTTTGCACACTTCTGCCACGTCCTTTTGAGCGGGGCCGTGATGACGTCCATGCGATATCAGGCTATCCCATTGTCCGTTAAAACTAGAACAAACATAAGTATGATAAAATATCTATCAATGTACTTTATATAGGAGGTTAAACATTTTTATTATTTTAATTAGTTTTATAATTGAATATGGAATATTATTTATTTAATTTTTGCTGTTATCATTATACTTATTACAATTTTAAAAATATTAATTAGCACTCTATATTTAGTGTTGCCATTATTATATTTATAACCATATAAAGACAGTATTGACACTAAATGATTTCAATGATTGCATTGAAACTTTAAATAAGCGCGAAACGTCTAAATTTAACCAATGCAAAGACAAACATATATTAAAATACCAAAAATTGGTCGAGAAATATAACATCCAAAAGAAAATCATAAACAATAACGGAACGCGCCCGTCTACCACAGTTTCAAATTCGTGCGTACGTCAAGCAGTTGTTTGAAACGTCGGGAACCAAAAATCCAAATGAATCCGCGAAAAAATCCGAAAAGATAGTTTTATTTAAAATGTCAAATATTCGCGTAAATCTAAGAAAGTATCATTGTCCCGTGGCCTAACACTCGTTAGGTATACCAAATAGTATCCCACAAAGGATGATAACTCTTTATTTTCGCCTCACGTATCCGTGGGAATCGTACTGAAGCAACATACGAGTACATAATATCGATATTGACCGTTCAGGTAGAAATGTATAAAGAACTAGTTTATATTTGTGACTACGCTCGCTTGGTACGTCAATGAAAAGTTTTGGTTAAGGTTATAAGCTCTATCCATCTCTAACTTCTCTCAGATAGCGTTAAAATTATACAGCACCCGTAATCTATACATATTACATATAATAAAATTCTAAATCGAATCTGTACATTAAATATTTTTTGGAAAATCTTATTGAAATAGTCATTGTTATCGATACAGAGGCCGAATGTATAGTTTAAGCATTTTTGTCTATCTGTCTGGGAACGCATTACGAGAAAACCACTGGACAGATTTTGATGAAATTTAGTATGATTATATATATAATCTATTATATCTGGTTATCCGAGTCTGAGTAACATATAAGATACTTTTTACTGGGAAGATATCTCATTTCTAAAAATCTATACTAACCGTTAAACGTTCCTAGGGAAGAATCCGAGCGGAACGAGGGTGAGTCTCTAGTCAATAATAAAAATGTTATGGTCGAATTTCGACCACTGAGCGAACACTAATATGTATAATTATTCTGGACATACCGACACAACTAAATCCTGCTAATGTCGTGGTCTGTTATGTCAATTGCTACGTGCATAAGCTTCGGTATGACCTCATTCGACCCATGTCGCAACCCACTGAGGGTATTATAGATATAGTTACATCATTTACATACCTAATATTTTTTTAATAAAATAAAATAGGAATATCTTAGACTCGAATGAAAATTGTTATAATATATCGTGTAACATAAACACAAAGAAAACATACACGTAAACATAATTTTTGTCAAATCGGGAAAAAACTAAACCTAGAAAGGCATAATAAGGCTATCAACGAAAGAAATTTTTCGTTTAATCTAACTGAAACTATCCGCTACATTTTTATTGCATATTTAATCATTATCAGTAACAATAGTCGCATATTATCAATATATAAAATACTAGCGACTCACCCTCGCTTCGCTGAGGTTCGTCCGTAGCTTGCTTCTCAATGCAAACTTTCATCGCCTTTGTCACCCCCTTAAGGAATGATTTGCGGGATAAAAAGTTGCCCGGGTCTTAAACTATCTTCTTACCAAATTTGATTTAAATCGTTTCAGTAGATCCAGAGATTACCCTCTACAACGTCACAAACTCACAAACATTACCTCTTTATAATGTTACTAGCATTGCCCACGGCTCCGCCCCCGTTCAGATGACCAAAAACCAAATTCTTAAGTTTTACATATTAGTATACTCTTAAATTGCAGTTTTTGTATTTTTTCTCAGAAATGAGACATTTTCCCGCGGTAAAAAGTATCCTATATGTTGACCCGGATAACCAGCTATCACCATACCAAATTTCATCGAAATCCGGCCAGTGGTTTAGCTATGATGCGGTAACATACAGACAGACAAACAGACAAAAATTCTAAAACCTATAGATTCGGCCTCTGTATCGATAATAATGTCTATTTCAATAAGATTTTCCAAAATATATTTAATGTACAGATTCGGCTTAGTTACAATTTTTTATATGTACGAGTATAGATTATAGTATACGAATATCTTTACACGAGATCTGATATCTAGTTTAAAGGGAGTTTGCTAGCGTCGCGACGCTTCTAAAGATCCCAGCAGCATCATTGTTCCCAGCTCACGCAACACTCATTACTCGTAGCCTTAATTTAACATACAAGCTTAGAATAATAAAATTTATGCTTTCTTGACAAATCTCGGTAATATTAAAGCTATAAAGGCAAGATAAAGTCAAGTAAATATCATAAACATATATACAATATATAATCTACTTTGAAATATATCGATATCTGCTTTTAACATTATGTCTTTATAGTTTACTAGCAGAACCTGCGGCTTCGCTCGCGCTAAAACTATAAAACAATTTCTAAAAAGGTAGTTTCATACTAACTTTCATCCCCTTTTTTACCACCTTATATGATGAATTTCCGAAAATGCTAAAACACGTATTTATTTAGTTTTATTGAAGAGCATCAATACCAAGTTTCAAGTAATTCTGAACATAAATATTTTTTTTTTTGGATTATATTATAACGTGTTTTTCCGTGGGAATAAGAATTCCCACGGTAAAAATTAGCCTATGTTACTCTCCAGCCCTCCAACTACTTCCAATCCGTTTCGACGTGAAAGAAGGACAAACAAACAAACAATCAAACAAACAAACAAACACAATTCCACATTCATAATATTAGTATAAGTGTATGGCTCGTTTTCGCCCAAAGAATCGATATTGTCATTTAGCGGAGGAATGCAGCTAGCATTCTTACCACAATTCCACGGGGACGTGACTTCTACAGTAATATTTAAGGTGTAAATTTGTTTGGTATATACAATTAAATCTTTTTATAATCAAAGTATTTCCTTTATAGTAAACTGGCCTGATTTAAAAGACCATTTTCAAAATTACATTAACACTTCCAGGTAAATTTCTAAGAAATTAATTAAAATTCTAAGAAATCTATTGTTAACTGACACGCCGGCGGTTCCGCGGTCGTGAGGGACTCAGTACATTCACAATGTTATTTATTTCTTAAGGTGTTGATATATATGTAGGTAAGTACTTATGTTTCATATAACTGGTTACAAATCGTGCAGAATGTTCAGTGACATCTAAGGAATTCGGAATTTATTGATGACCTTGGATATAAATAGTAATGTGAAATATTATGATAATTTGCATTGTATTAACAGAACATTTAGGGTGTTCTGTAAAATCTTGCGGTAAAAAAGTTAGAATGGCTGACCATTTTAACTTTCTTAACACTTTCCTTTGGTGTGTACAAGTTGTTGTCATATGCCTTATATTGCACATACAAGTAAAAACATATGCGTGCTCCTTGACACGTTAAATATTTTTTGATTTAATTTGATTTTACGTATATATTTAACTAGCATTGCCCGCGGCTCCGCCCGCGTTCAGATGACCAAAAACCAAACTTAGGTTTTACATATTAGTATACTCTTACATTAGTTTTTGTATTTTTTCTCAGAAATGAGACATTTTTCCGCGGTAAAAAGTATCCTACATGTTGACGCGAGTAACCAGCTATCACCATACCAAATTTCATCAAAATCCCTTCTGTGGTTTTTCTGTTATGCGGTAAAAAAACAGACAGACAGACAAAAATCCTAAAAACTAAAACTAATTCGGCCTCTGCATCAATAATAAAGTCTATTTCAATAAGATTTTCCAAAACATATTCAATGTACACATTCGGCTTGGTTACAATTTTATTATATGTATAGATTTCCTATAAATATTTTCTAGAACGTATATGTACCTAGTTCAACTTGAAACGCTGAAAGTTTTCAGACATGCGGGCTACCTTCACGTATTTTTCATTTGAAAATTTCTCAACTTTATTTACGTCTCGAAGAGATTATACAAAAGACAATTAATTGGTAAATCCCAAGAATACATTAACGAGTTAGTTTAGAATGTTAAAGTTACGAAAGCTTGTAATTAATTCGAAATTTCTTTCACCAAATTCTTTAGAAACGTGCGAATACAAAAATTTCGTGGCAAATAGTAATCTTTGTACAGTCTTGTTGATTCACATACTGCAGGTTTAGACGAGATATCTTTCTACAATAAAATATCTATTATCTAAAAAAAAAAAATATACAGAAACTAGCGACCCACACTCGCTCCGCTCGGCTTCGTCCCTAGTTACGTTTTCATGTTAAGCTCAGAGATCAGATATTTTCCCGCAGTAAAAAGTATCGTATATGTTGACCCGGATACCCAGCTACCATCATACCAAATTTCATCAAAATCTGTCCAGTGGTTTTTTCGTGATGCGTTCCCAGAACCACAGATAGACCAACAAAAATTCTAAAAACTATAGATTAGGCCTCTGTATCGATAATAATGGCGATTTCAATAATATTTTCCAAACAATATTTAACGTACAGATTCGTCTTAGTTAGAATTTTATTTATATGTATAAGATATACATAGATAACATGTTACGATTCTATGACAAAACGATTTTAATTGTCATTTCAATACATTTTTTATCATTTCATCAAGCTTCACGTACCGTTATTCTGTAAGAATAGCATTACAGAAGTATAGCACAGTACAGTGTCAGACTAAAGACAATACTCGTCTACATTTAAATATCGATTGTCACCAACAAGTCATCTAGTCCGCGTACAGACCGGTACGAACGTAGCGTGACGCCTTTCTTATATACATATAAAAGTAAAGATAATTATTTATAGTATTGACTTGCTCTGCTTATTTATATCAATTATTATCATTTAACCAAATCTATCGCAATGAAAAGTAACATTGAACGTTGACAGTAAAGTTCAGTTTTAATGCATACCTCGATACCAAGGCAAAGATAAAAATACGTAGTAATGCATACTAATATATAATATAAATATGAAAATGTTTATTTGTTTGTCCTTCTTTCGCGTCGAGACAGAGTGACGTATTGACGTCTTTTTTTTGTGTTTGGTTTTAGGGCTAGAGAGTGACATAGGCTACTTTTTACCGCGGGAGCTTATCTTATTCGCACGGGAAATCACGTTATAATACAACCTACAACAACTCATTATACCTATGTATGTATATTAAAATAAAATATAGTCTGTCTATTCCATACAAACCGTTAAAACTTATCTAGTGACGAACTTTTAAATTGTCAATTTAATTTTATTTACTACCTACGACGTAGAGTTTAATTGTGTTTGTGTTCTATTGATTAAAAAACTCATAAAAATCTAGTCATAATTAGGGAAGATATCGCGTAAGATACACAAAAATAAACACCCACCCAAATCCAGTACTTACGTACCTTCTTCTTACAAGTGGGTTAAACTCAATCTAACCTAGATAACAAACAAAACTATAACAATAATATTCGCTAGTTAGTAAATTAATCCTAGTTTTAATATCAAGTGGAACAGAAGAAAGCACACATATACATAACACATTTTACTAATATTATAAATGTGAAAGTTTAGAAGTTTGGATGTTTGTTACTTAATCACGCCAGAACCGCTAAAAGGATTTCGATGAGATTTGACACAAAGATAGATTATAGTCTGGAGTAGCACCTAGGTTACTTTTTATCTCGGAAAAATGTACGGTTCCCGTAAGATAGATTTGTTTTTGTTTTTCTTTTTGTTTTTCAATATACATATATGACAAATCTGTCGGTTAATTAGCCTAACCGAATCGGTTTTATATTACCTGCCACGGTGACCGCATCTCATTAACATAATAAATAGTATAATGAGTGTGATTAATAAACATGTAACTAAATAGCCTAGTGGTAACGGGCACGATTAAAAAAAAATTATGATGCGGGTTCAAATCCCGGGTCTCGCACCTCTGAGATTGTCATGTACAAATAATTTGTATCATGATCACCACTTGCCTTACGGTGAAGTAAAACATCGTAAGGAAACCTGCATGTCTGAAAGATCCATACTAGTTTTCGCAAGACTTGTGACATGACGTCTTCGTTATCGAAAAGGTCAAGGTAAAGGACATCAAATTATACATTACCTCGTTTTCTTTGAATAAATTTTAACAGTTACCTAATTCTTATTTGAAATAGCATTTTTGGAACCACGACTAGAAAGTCAAGTTAAATATTATTATTACTCAATTCTTGAGGGACGAATATTTTCTTGAAACTTAATCGAATGTACTCCGAGATATATGAAAGCTATTCATCAAAAACAAGGTCACGAGAATCGTTTTACAATGTGCGAAGACATCGCATAAAGTACACGAAACGAGAGAAGCATACACTTGCTCCTTTTTTGAAATCGATCAACACAACTATTGTGACAACGAATGCCTCGAAAAATTGTAAAATCGTCAGAAAATAGCCAAATAACTTCACAAAGTCTTATATAAAGAAAAAAAACGTGTTTGTACTTATGTACGCACATAAGTTGTTATACTTCTTTGGCGTAACAGAACAAAAATAGCTAAAGATTTCATCCCGTATCTGTTTGTAAAAGGAATGATAAATTAATAAAATAATAATTGAATAAGGCATATTATTATAATCATATATTTATAGAATATCAATTAAGGAAAGAATATCTATACATATAATAAAATTGTAACTAAGCCGAATGTGTACATTGAATATTTTTTGGAAAATCTTATTGAAATAGACATTATTATCGATACAGAGGCCGAATCTATAGATTTTAGAATTTTTGTCTGTCTGTCTGTTACCGCATCACAAAAAAAACAACTGGAGGGATTTTTATGAAATTTGTTATGGTCATAGCTGGTTATCAGGGTCAACATATAGGATACTTTTTACCGCGGGAAAATGTCTCATTTCTGAGAAAAAAATACAAAAACTGCAATGTAAGAGTATACTAATATGTAAAACCTAAGAATTTGGTTTTTGGTCATCTGAACGCGGGCGGAGCCGCGAGCAATGCTAGTAATATCATATACAACATATATTTGTCAAACATTTACAACGGTTCCCATGGCAGCAAATAGTTACTCTCATATTTTTTCCCAAACGTTCCAAAAGAAGTATAACTTCAATAATCGCATCTAAACTCGTATGATAGTCCCTGCGAATAGACAGCTCAACTCACTTTACGTTTAATCATACATATTATTCACGTGCGTAAAGAAAACCCCATCTACTACTTCATTTGAAGAAAACCTTAATCCGCTATCAAACAAAATGTATTTCAAATAAATCCCAACCATCTTTAGAAGATCCAAGCAATATGGCAAAGTAATTCTTCATATTAAATTGTTACCCTTAGGTCCAGCTTTTGTAATTTCATATGAAATTTAATATTATAACAAATGTATTTTTAGAAATAAACCTTTTCATGCATGTCTTTTTACGAATGAATAATCAAAAAAAAAACTTATTTTTTACATAATCTATACATACATATAATAAAATTCTGAATCGAATCTGTACATTAAATATTTTTTGGAAAATCTTATTGAAATTATCATTAATCAATACAGAGGCCGAATCTATAGTTTTTAGAATTTTTGTCTGTCTGTCTGGGAACGCATACCGAGAAAACCACTGTACAGATTTTGATGAAATTTGGTACGATGTTAGCTGGTTATAATAGTCAACATATAGGATACTTTTTACTGCGAGAATATATCTCATCTCTGAGAAATCTATAGTAATGGTTAAAATGCAGGGACGAGCCCAAGTGAAACGAGTGTAAGTGATAACCTAAAGTTACAGATTAGATTAGACTTAGTGTGTAATACTCTCAAAGTCAATCAAATGAAAAGTCTGCCTGCCTTAGATAAACAAATTTAAAATAAATAAACCTTATGGATAAAGCGAAAAAGTATTGACGTAAACGTAGTGTTTGGCTTCCCATATAATAACTTTTTAAATTAATCGAGTTCAAAATCGATTTAAAGGCAATGATTCCTACCATAAGGTGTTTTTTATTTACGCGGGATTCTAAATATAAAATAAAATTTGCGCACACAAAAAAAAATTGCGTACTAAAAGCACACAAAAAAAAAATTGCGTACTAAAAAAATACATATGGAATTAAGTGGGTACTTAAGAAATTATTTAAATTGATTTAAAAAACTTTCGCTAATACATTAATTCAAAATAGTACTTTTTTATCCCAGCATATAAATTACCTTGGAGTTTTGAATGAAATAGTTTATCGCGTAACCGTGCTGTGGATGTGGAAGGAATACGAAAAGTCGAAAACCACAAGGAAATCCGCAAAAAAAATCTAAAAGGTAGTTTTATTTAAAACTAGGTAGGTTTTATATGGACAAGAATAGTTATTGTGAGTATATCTTAGGAGTTAGACATATGCTATCGCTGACTTTCTGTAGACCTTTTTAAGACCTACAATTTTCTAGTAGGTACATTGTTTTGATGTATCTCTAACGGTTTAGCCAGCGTTAGCCATGTAATAGTACAAAAACATTTTTTTTACATATCTACCGTCTAGAGCTCAGTCATTTTATATACAAAATATTAACAAATTATAATTACAAACCTTCCTAGCTTATTGCTCTTTCTGTTAATGAAAACCGTACCAAAAGCTGGTTCGTGGTTTACAAGATGTAAGCGGGAAAAAAAACAGACAGACGCAGAAAGCTACTTTGTTTTATACTATATACATTGTACATACATATATGTAGGTATTATGTATAGAATAAATAGATGTCATATATTCGCGTAAATCTAAAAAAGTACCCTCTTAGAATTTTTGGTTCTTGCAAAAATCGACTAGTGTGAACCCGCGAACAACACAAGGGCGGGCCTCTACGAGTATTAAAACACGACGAGGTATTATACGTTTTCAATTGCCAAAGCCGATTGAATCAATCGATCTACGTGGATGTATTGTTGATCGAGGCAATTAGCACATAGTATAGCTAATCACTGGATTAGCTGTATTGTTTTATTGTGACTATATCGGAGAATTTCATTTCTATCGTATCCAGATTTAAATTCTATCTAGACAAGTATTTTTAATGGTTCTATGACATGAAATGGTTATTTTACTAAGATTATTAACGTCCGATGCAAAAAAATGAGGAGTTTAAGTTTAGCGTGTGTATCTGTGTCTGTCTGTGGCGTCGTAGCGCCTAAACGGATGAACCAATTTCAATTTAGTTTTTTTTGTTTGAGAGGTGACTTGTTCGAGTGTTTTTTTAGCTGTTAAATCAAGACCATCCGTTTAGCCCTTAGCAAGCTTCTCGTATCTGCAAGATACTCAACTCTATACTAAAATACTGTAGACATATCTTGTTTAAGCTTATTAAAATGACCTCAATGAATTGGTAATTGTATTGGGAAGATTTTAAATTTTAATTTAAAAGTTATTTGTTACTAGCATCCTAACCAATAAATATCATAATAAAAAAAATTGAAATGACCGCGACCTGCTTATATCTATATAAAAAAAATCCGAATCCCTTTCATTTGTAGAGCACAGTTATTTCTTTGAGGTTCAATTTCGTAACAAGTTATGATTTTTTTGATAGATGGTGCTGTGTGTTAATGTACCAACATATTTATTTATTTATTTTTAATTAGTATGATCTCTATTACAGTTATAATTAATCAATAACTATAAGACTTAACTAACAATTACATGTTAAATTCATAGTAAGAATTCCAACAGTGCAAGTTTGCCCCAAACAAGATTACACGATCATTTAACTATCGTAGGAGTAATTTTGGTAATATCTCCAAGTGAATAACTTTTCCAGTGTCTGAATTAAATGAAACGTTAAAATATAGAGATGGGTAAATGTAAAGAGAGCATGATAAAATTTAAAATTATTACTTCCTTGCAAATAGTATTAGTAAATAGTAATTTTTAACGCAAGAACATACATATTTACAGCATCTTTTTTTTATATATATATATATATATATATATATATATATATATATATATATATATATATATATATATATATATATATATATATATATATATATATATATATATATATATATATATATATATTTGTATGGCCTTTGAAAGGCGGTAAAAGAGAATTTAGGGCTAAGTGTTCCCTATCTCTCATCATAGTAATTATCAGCCAGCTCTGGTTTGTTTTTACTAAATCTCGACACCCAAAACTTATTGTTTCCCATACAAACTTTACCATTCCGGTTCACTTATTAATATAGTCTAGCTGCTTTATATAGAAATAATATATAGGTACTAGTATTATAAATGAGAAAGTTTGTGAAGATGCCTGGAGGTGTAGATAGATGTACGGATGTTTGTTACTCTTTCAAGCAATAACTACTGAATCGATTTTAATAAAACTTTACAATAATATAACTCATACATCAGAATAACACATAGGCTACTTTTTATCCCGGAAAAGTGTAGGGTTCCCGTGGGATAGATTTGCTTTTTTTTTTGGGCCGCTAGTAGGTATATATATATATATATATATAATATATATATATATATATATATATATATATATATATATATATATAAGTCAACGTCGTGGCGTGTCGAGACTTTTAACATGACTTCCCTAAATATTTCAAATCGAATACTTTAGCATTGAAAGTAGTTCAAAAACGTTGATAACATTCAAAAAATTGTTTTATATACACAAATTGTCTTCAAACCCTTATCCATGTATAGCAGGAGTTCAACTCTAGAATACCTACTAACACATGAGATCATTAAATTTCGACATATGAAAGTTTGTCGAGGAGCCGAGTGATTCAATTCTCACTCCAGATAACCTATCGTTATAACTTTCGAGGTCAGGTGTACCGGTGAAGCTCGATGCGAGCTTACACATAGAAGCTTCCGCAGATTGCAGACTTTCTATTATAGTTTAGGTTGTAATCAACCCGCTTTAGCGTAGATAGTTTTCCACGGTCGACGTGGCTACAAGAATACAAAATATAAGGGCTAATAATATATTTTAGTCACGTGACTTAGCTTATAATATACACATTATTTAGTGTTCTATAAGAAATAGCGATTATAGAATGTAAACCCACCAACTTTTTTATCGATTAATGTAGCATTATTATAGTTACGTTTTTAATTTTTTTAGTTAATCTGTATATATTATATATATATATATATATATATATATATATATATATATATATATGTGTGTGTGTGTCTTTTCTGAAAACCACATTTTTAATATCTTTTCCGAAAAAAGCCTAGCCAAACTCGGTCACTCTGGTACAGGTTGTTTATACCTATAATAAAAATAATTATTTTAATTGATATATATATATATATATATATATATATATATATATATATATATATAACACTGATTAATTACGAAATCTCAGAAAGTATAAATGCTACAATCTCGATTGATGCACGTACATTCCTTATAGAAAGTAGATATCCGCTATTAAAGGATTTTTGGAAATTCAACCCCGAAAGCGGTAGCAAAGGGGTTGGAAATATGTATGAAAAATCTATATATTCTTAAATTAGGCGGACAAAGCCGCGGGCAAATACTAGTTATAATATAGCTGAATTCAATTCAATCATTGGAACAGATATAAGCTTTCGGAAAATTGTACATAATTATAAATAACACAGTAAAATGTGACCTTTAAATTTAAGTACACAGAAGCAGGCAGTTCACCTAATTTATTTCAGAACAGACAGTCGGACACTAGCACATACATAATGCATGTACGTTATTTCCCAAGGGATGGACGTAGTAAAAAATAAAACCAACCGTCACTTCTTATTACGTTCGAACGAGACGGTAATTTTTCATTTGTTAGTATCCCAATCGTGAACTATAAGCTCTCAATAAGTTAAATTAGCTTGAGTTAAAATTATTTTACATATAAAATAAACATAATATATATACACGCACAGATTAATAAAAATGAAGTGTCTGTTTGTAATGTCAAACTAACAGCTTTTTACTAAATGGATATGAAATTATATACGATATGGACTTATAAGAAAAAAACAATTTTTAAATTTTTTGTCTGTCTGTCTGTCTGTCTTTTTTTTTTTGTTCTGGTTAATCTGCGAAACCTCTAGACTGATTATGATAGGACTTTCACTGGCAGATAGCTGATGTTATAAGGACTAACTTAGGCTACTTTTATTTTAGAAAAAGAATTAGGGTTACACTCAGGTGATAAGTATTTCAGATTTTTTGTGTACTTATGGATATTTTGTATTTACCATGATGGTTCTATATAGATATTGGTGGCGCTGTAGTTGAGATTCAGTTTTTTTTTAATTTTATATACATCTTTGTCAAATTTCATTAAAATCTGTTGAGCAGCTTAATCGATCAAAAGGCAATAAACAGAGTTATTTTCACATCCATAATATTAGTAAAGATATAACATAGTGTAAATAGAGATTATAAATAAACTTTACTAATTTAAAAGCTCGTCTTAAAATTTAACGAATGAACGACATATTTAGCTCAGTTTGTAGTGACCCTACTTGCTGTGCCAGCGGTCGCGGGTTAGAATCCCGCTTAGGACATTCATTTGAGTAATGAGCACGAATGTTCCTATTCCAGTCATTGGTTTTAATATTTATAATATGTATGTATTTAAAGTTATATATGTGTAGTGTATCAACTATCTGTTAATGTCCCAGCATATTAATGAAATTATTTTTAAACACATTCATGTTAAGTCAGAACGATGGATACAATAAATTAATTCCTAGATAAAATAACATCAATTTCCGAGAGTTAATGTATTGGAATATTAGGATGTTTCATTATAATAATGTATGATTTATCTGACCACAGACATCGACGGACAAAAGTCCATATTTCAACGGAAATTTAATATAATATATTTACGTATATTTGCTTTCGATAGAAATAATCGATTTGACTTACATCGTCCTTGACTATTATTAAATTATGGTTCTCCAATAGACAGATACTGTATGTTCCTTACAATCATTTATTGATGTGAAATTCAACCTATAGTTATAATATACATTTTCAAACTTCCTTACACCCAACCTGCGTCCTCTCTCACTTTTTATCTACAACCCACCTTCATTTTTTTATTATATTTATAATTTATAATCATTGCTACCTTCAAATTTATTAGAATCAATATTACAAAAATGAGTATAATAATAAATAATAAATAGTGTCGTTAAAACTATGTATATCAGATTTCTAAAAAGGTTATGTTAGTATTTGGTTGTTTTTACTTTATGTTTTGACTGTGGTAAATATTGTATTTTGATCTTTATGTACAAACTGATTGATTCTCCATACAAACTTTCATCCCAATTTTCAGCCTTTTAAGGGATGATTTCCGGATTAAATATATTGTATGTCCTTCCCAGGGTCTCAATCTATTTTCTTACCAAATTTCATCTAAATTGGTCTAGTATTTTTTGAGTTTATTCGTTACAAACATACAAATCACTGCTCTTTTTAATAGTAGTTTACATCCAAACAAAAATGTTAGTGTCACGTTTAAAATAATCGAATTTTATGAATCTAAGCAAAAATTACAAATTCCAATAAATTATTAGAGCAACGTTCTTATATACAGTGTAAAGCTATGAATTAGTGTCAACGGAAAAATGGATCGTACACTCGATACATGAATAATTAATCATTTGCCTCTTAGGATGCTAAATATTAAATACTAAGTTGGAAATCGGTCTATTCTTCATCTATCTTTCTATCTTCTGAAATTTTGTATAAATAATAATAAATAATATTCTAAAAAATTAGCTAAATTGGTCGAGCCGTTCTCGAGTTTTGCGCTTAGCAACATTAATTTTTATCTATACATATAATAAAATTCTAACTAAGTCAAATCTGTACATTAAATATTTTTTAGAAAATCTTATTGAAATAGACATTATTATCGATACAGAGGCCGAATCTATAGTTTTTAGAATTTTTGTCTGTCTGTCTGTCTGTCTGTCTGTTACCGCTGTCACAGAAAAACTACTGGACGGATTTTGATGAAATTTGGTATGATGATAGCTGGTTATTCGGGTCAACATATAGGATACTTTTTACCGCAGAAAAATATCTCATTTCTAAGAAAAAATACAAAAACTGGTTAGAATAAACAAACGATGATACTATATAGATTTTAGCAAGTTAACTTACTGAATATGTCAAAAACTATTAAAAATAGCTAATCTTGAAAAAGTATATCAATAGCACTATTTTAATCATTAAAAAAATTATTTTAATGAATAATTATTTTTGTATTATTTAGATATTTGTCAATAGATGTCGCCATGTGTCTTTAAAATAAGTAGTTTAAATTCCAAAAAACTGAATGTACAAATTCGACCTTTCTATGATTTTATTAGAATTACTACTAAATTACCCGCGGCCCCGCCCGTGTTTAAATTATCAAAAAACAATCTTTTTGGCTTTATAAATTAGTTACATCTATAGATGCATTAAAATTTAATGAAGCAGTATCTGTGCTTTAAATATTTTTTGGCAAATTTTATTGAAATAAGTTTTAAGAATTTTTCTCTGTCTGTCTGTCTATGACCGCATTACAGAAAAACCACTGGAGGGATTTTGAAGAAATTTGGTATGGTAATAGCTGGTTATCCGGGTCAACTAATATACTAATACGAGTATACTAATATATAAAACCTAAGAATTTGGTTTTGGTCATATGAACGCGGGCGGAGCCGCGGGCAATGCTAGTTTATATATAAGATTAGCGATCGAAAACAAAATTTTAATAAAATTTACCAACAAACAAAAACAAAAAATAAAATAAATGAAATACCATCCATATAAACAACAATTATTACTGCAAAAACAGAAAGTGAATTTCAACAGTTTCACAGTAAAGCACGTGACAGCCCATCTCGCTTGCACCCAAAACTTCCCCGCGTACACCCACCCTTAATTACCGAAAACAGCTACGTCTTCGGAATTCTCGCAACATTTTAACGTCAGCTCGCCAAATTAATAACTGTGCAGTTGTTAACTAAAAGGCGGGTAGTTGCAGATTAGTGAAACTTGCGCACAGTAAAATCTTATCGCGCATCTGCTCTCAGCCGTCAGATTTTAACAGAATGTGTTTTGATGAGGGACAGGATGCTGTCATTAGTGATATCTATACTAATATTATAAAGAGGTATAGTTTGTAAGTTTGTGAAGTCGTAGGGGGTAATCTCTGGATCTACTGAACCGGTTTAGATGAAATTTGGTAAGAAGATAGTTTGAGACCCTGGGGAGGACATAGGATAGGACATAGGATTTTTATCCCGGAAATCATCCTTTAGGGGAGTGAAAATGAGGATGAAAGTTTGTATTGGGAATCGCCTAGGGACGAACCCGAGTGAAGCGAGGGTGAGTTGCTAGTTAGTGATAAGTTTGAAGATGTTTTAATTAAATAAATGGGGTACAATTTTGAATATATAAGAAACGCGCTTATTACCTAACTTCTGATGTTAGTTTCACAGATACTTTATCAATAAATAAATAAATATGTCGGGATATTAACACACAGCACTATCTAGTTCCATGGTAAGCTACGAGGCTTGTGTATGTTATATAACTTTAAATACATACATATTATAAATATAAACACCCATGACTGGAGTACAAATATTCGTGCTCATCAAATAAAACGTGTGTCAATTATAAATATATACAGTATGTATAATAAAATTCAGTATATTTAAAACACTATCTTCGATCAAATATCAATTCAATATCTATCTCGAAATTAATAATGATCATTATCCCACTTTAGCGTCATTAGCCGGAGTAGGGGCGAAATTATCGTGCTTAAACAGCTTTATCACTCAAAATATATCTAACTAGCGACTCACTGTGACTTCGCCCGGGCTCGTTCCTAGGTACGTTTTAAGGGTTAGTATAGAATAGATAGACTATATTATTTATATAACCTATAGCCATCATCAATAAACGGAATATCTAATACAAAAAGAATTTTTCAAATCAGATTAGTAGTTCCTGAGATTAGCGCATTCAAACAAACAAACAAACAAACAAACAAAGAAACAAACTCTGCCTCTTTATAATATTAGTATAGAATATAAAACCTCATAGTAAGATAAACAAAAATTAAAAACTCTGTAGGTCCATACACGTCTAAATTACTCTTATAGCAAGTAAATCAAAAAGTTAGTAAAACGCATCAAATAATACGACATGATAGTATCAATATGTGACCAAGTTCAGATATGTTCTTGAAGTAAAACTTTGTCGAAGCGGTGTGGCGACATTATTTCTTCCGGCTTACACGAACCAACTGTAACTTCCGGTCTCGACTTCTGGATAACAACTTGTAATGAGCTGTTATATTTAATCTTTGTCTGACAGAATTTGCTGTAAAACTTTGTAAAGTTAAACCGTAAGGAACATATTAAGTTTCTGCTGAATGAAGTTTCGTATGTGGATTAAATTTGAAACTGTCGTAAATTAGATTGTGGTAACCATCTGACCCAGTACCAGCGAGTTTCAACTAAAACCCACGAAGAAAGGATCTCATGTGTTCAATTTTCAATGTGGATAATCAAAATAAATATGGAACAAAATAAGAAAATGTCAAATAATTGCGTAAATATAAGAAAGTATTGTAAGTATAAATGTTATTATTTTTCATATATTTGTTCGATAACTCATCCTGAGAAGGAGTAAAGGTAATGCGACGTACTATTTACTCTCTGTCTCTAGGTTGAAAGCAATTTGAATCCGTTATTATGGAATTTTGATATGATAAATATTATCAGAATGTTTTTAATATATCAAATAGTAATCTATAATATTTAAGTTTGTTACACAAAAAATAAAGATTTGCTAGATTCAAAGAAACCCCAAAAATTCCCGCACAATAAGAAATAGCTAATGCCAAAGAAAAATGGGAAAGAAAAGTACATAAATAAAAATGATCGCTTCCATCTTCGGAAGACATCTACAGATTTTGTTAAATTGCTCTTAAAAATGTGAAAAAGCGGTATGATGTCAAGATTGTTAATAGCTGGGGTAAACATTTCTGTGCGATTGTCTTCACCCCGGCTTTTATTCGCACTGATTTATTTCATCATCGTTACTGCCCTTTCTTTGTAACGTAATGCTGTTAACGTAAGCTCGTTAAAGTAGATTATTTGAATTATTTGAATGGGGATATTTTTTTAATATTATAAGGGGAAAAAGACAAATGATATAATAAATTCTATTTTAGTTAAAATTGCAGCATAAGGAAGACCAAATATAGCGATCTAAACTTCGACGGTTCTGCAACACGTCACTAAACAAACGCCCTGCATACAGTCTAAGATTCTTTACGCACGGTTGAAGTAAAATTTCTTTAGCAAATATCACAATTAAATAAAAAATACATTTATTAAATAAGGCATATTATGCGTGTGACAATAATATATTTATAGAATATCATATACGGAAAGAATATAATATTATATATTTGTCAGACAATGACAACGTTACCATGGCAACATGGCAATGTATTCTATCTCATTCTCTCGCCGGCTTAATCCTATATATTTATGTGTTTATCTCTTTCTAGCGTCGCATTTTCGTTTCAACGAGTTTTAAATAAGTTTCACTTCAAAAAAAATAGCATATAACCGTCTGTTAACATTGTTAAATACAGTACCTATATAAAAGCCACGTACCTATACATTTTGTAAAAGGGATATTCAACTCGATATATATATTCAACTTTTGAGTTTAACTATCAATATAAATATTGTCCTGTAAGGACAACTAATCACATTCATTATTATTCAATGCGAAAGATTGTATGTATGTGTGTATGATTGTTACTCCTTGAGGCTCAAACGGATAAATGAATTTAGATCAAAATTAATAGCGCGTATACTAACACCAAGCTTAAATATAAAAAAAACCTCAGTCCCTATAAGTATGTATGCTGGGCACGGGCCTCCCTTCAGTACGAAGTGGATCAGGCCATAATCCACCACGCTGGCGAAGTGCGTATTGGCGGACTTCACATGTCTTTCGAAAACTTGCTAGATTCTTTCAGACATACAGGTTTCCAATCGATGTTTTCCTTCACCGTAAGACAAGTGCTAATTATGTTAGAAATGATTCGCACATGGAAATATCAGAGGTGCAAGACCCGGGATTTGAACCCGCTTCACTCGGTTTCCCAAGCTAGCGCGTTACCACTGGGCTACCACTACCTTATAAGCCCTATAAGCATTTTTATATTTTTGGTGACTCGAACAAAGCAAGAATAAATCGTTAGTAACGAAATAATATTTGTTTCCACTCGCCCTACTTATGTATATATCCCACGTGTCAACTGTGGAAAAACAACCTTCACACTAATCATCTACTAATCGATATTTAATCGAAAGTCTAGGCTCAAAAAGTAATTACACTTTAATTACTAGTACAGACAGTGTCTTCTATCATGTACAGTATAATATCGGTCTTCTACAATACATATGTATCGCTAACCATAAAAAATACATTTCTATACTATTATTATAAAGAGGTAAAGTTTGTGACGTTGTAGGGGGTAATCCCTGGATCTATTGAACCGATTTAAATTAAATTTGGTAAGTAGATAGTTTGAGACCCTGGGAAGGACATAGGATACTTTTATCCCGGAAATCATCACTCAAGGAGGCGAAAATGGGGATAAAAGTTTGTATGGGGAATCAACCTAGGGACGAACCCGAGCGAAGCGACGGTCAGTCGCTAGTATGTAATAAATTTCATCTAGATCCGTTCAGCGGTTCTGGCGTAATAGAGTAACAAACATCCAAACATCTAAACTTTCACATTTATAATATTAGTATAGATGATATATTACAATTGTCAAATTAACACTCAAATAGAGCCATATTCAGCCCTTTTTAATGTCTTATTACTGAGCCTTTGGAAATCAGACCGTAGTCTACCCACGCTGCGAGTTAGCGGACATCACATGTTTTTTCAAAACTAATAAAGTTTGAGAACATACAAGTTGCCTCATGGTGGTTTCCTTCGCCGTAAGGCAAGTAGCACTCATGTCATGAAAAAAATACAGTGTTATATATGGCAGGTTAAGTTAATTCGATTCGTAACATATTATAATAATTTACGAACTCTTACGGATTTTAATTTCTTAACTATTAAGCTCTACTTGGGATTCGAATCTAGAACTTTTTATAGTCTATGAGACAATTAAAAACAAATAATATGCAGAATTCCACTATAAATATAATTTTGTAATGAATTGATATTGAAATATAGGTCGAGTCAGTTGCGCGCCTTAAACTTTAGAGCGGGCGGTAATTTACATGCATATGTGTCTCTAAGATACGTTGTCTTCGAAGCTCAATCTCGAGTTGGCCTCCTTTTGTCTTCGATATGAAAGATGTGATATTTTTATTGCTATTGTATTTCATTGCAAATTATCTAGTTATACTATTTTTTTACTTAAAATAAATTAATCCATACTTAATATTATAAATTTGAAAGTGTGTTTGTTTGTTCGTTTGTTTGTTCTTTCACGTCTAAACAAAGTGAACGATTAGTGTGATTTTTTAAAAGAGGGCTGGGGAATGACATACGCTATTAACCGCGGGAGGTTATCTTTTTTCCACGGTTACACGTTATAATGCAACCCACAACAACTCATCATATTTATGTCTGTATGTATATATATATATATATATATATATATATATGTATAGTCTATCTAGTCCGTACTAACCTTTTAAACGTACCTAGAGACGAACCCGAGCAAAGCGAGGGTGAATCACTAGTTAAATATAAATTTTGAGTGTGATGAAATATATTCGTACGTATATTAGTGCAGCTATCTTAAATAATTCTCTTGATACCTTTTACTTGAAAGTTCCACCAATGACCTATCTTGGATTCGTATAATGCGGTCTCACTTTGCCTAATAAGACCTATATGCTATACCTATAGTGAGTGTCAGACCTAAGACTTAGACTTCCGGGTAGCAGTGGAAAAAAATCCAACCTTACTATGCTAAGAATTAAAGTTGAGAATGAATATGTCTGACCTAAAATTTTGTAATAAAACCTTCGTAATACAATCAAAGTACGTAACAATTTAATAACCTGCCTTTAGCAACATAACCACAAAAACGGTTTCAATCGAAAATCATAAATGCAAATTGAGCAGAGCTTATAAAAGCTTGCCATGAAAAGCCTAATTTCTGAACATTCATGACCGCAGTGTAGGAAAATCAAATTTGAAATACGTTATTAATCTTTCAAATAACAATTTTGTTAGGAATTTGTGACAGGAGTACTCAATGATTAATAAGAATTTTACATAATTATTTTTTAGCAAAATAAAGGTATAAATGCCTCGTTGTTCTAGTGATATGCATGTCCATTTGCGGATTCGGAAGTCCTGGGTTCGATACCCACATCGGGGCCACTATAGTTATTGAGTTTTTATATTTAAAAACTGGGAGTTGAACAACACATCAACCTTGTGCAAAGAATCATAAAAATCGGTACACAAGAAGCGCGTAGCATAAATGTATAAAAATACACAATAATTGACTACTTTCTTATTTTTTGAAATAGGTAGGTTAAAATTTGTGTATCTAAACCTTTTTAACATCCTACTGCTGGGCACGGGCCTCCTTTAATTAATCCGGCAAAATCTGCCTAATTTTCGTCAAATCAATACAAAAAAAAGTATGAACATATAAATATCTTAAAGCAACACCGTCTCGCTTTCAGCATAGATTAATAAATCAGCAACACCCGAAGGCTAGAGGCGGATTCAGACAAACAACCGTCCAAAGTATTCAAACAGGACATCCCCCGGATGCTTCTAAAGTGCCTTACATTAAACGCGATACAATCTATTAGGGGTCAGCCATTGTGTTACTGGTCGTGATAGCATCAGCTTTTAGCGGTGACGAGTCAATTAATTATACTTATTTAAGCATTACGATTAGATTTTTTGAAGCTTTACTCGTTACAATGGCTTGATAAAATATATTGAAGTCACTTTTGGCTCAGTTTGTAGTGACCCTACTTGCTGTGCCAACGGTTGCGGGTTCGAGTCCCGCTGGGGGCATTCATTTGTGTGATGAGCACAAATGTTTGTACTCCAGCCATGGGTGTTTATATTTATAATATGCATGCATTTAAAAGTTTTACATATGTGTGTAGTGTATCAACTATCTGGTATCCATTACACCAGCTTCGTAGCTTACCATGGAACTAGATGGTGTTGTGTGTTAATGTCCAACATATTTATTCATATTATTCATATTCAAGTCTTAAAAATATAACATCAAAGCTTTTATGAGTCCATCCATTCGATCGATATGTTGATAAATTTTATTCGGCCTTTTAAACAGACAAAAAGAAGTTATGTAATTAAAATAAAATTAATACGTTTTTTTTATAAAATCTAACAACTAACTGGTTCTTGAAAGATGTATGAAGACCAGCCTGCATTTGACCAGCGTGGTGAACAATGACATTTCACCCCCATGCATTGAAGCCCATGCCCAGCAGTGGGACTTTAGAAAGCTCAGATCATTATTATTAAAAAAACACGTATGTAAATCTATATATATATATATATATATATATATATATATATATATATATATATAATAAAATTGTAAGTAAGCCGAATCTGTACATTAAATATTTTTTCGGAAAATCTTATTGAAGTAGACATTATAATCTATACAACTAACTGCCTCGGTGGTGTAGTGGCTAGCATGTACGGCTGCACACTCGGAGGTCCTGGGTTCCAGTCCCGGGTCGGGCCAAGTTTAGTATTGAGTCTTTCTGTATAGTAAGTCTCAGTAACAGCCCGGAGTTAAGAAGTTGGCGGTGTTTCACCCCCCTGCCTCGGAGAGCACGTAAAGCCGTCGGTCCTGCGCCTTAACTCTCACTGGTCGTGTCGAGTAGTCGTCCCACCAGAGTATGAGAGTGACAAGAATAGAGAGTGCACTTTTGTCTGCGCGTACACTTGTGCACTATAATATCTCCTGCGCAGTTGGCTAGTCTCAATGAGACTGGCCGCCGTGGCCGGAATCGGTCAGGAGAACATCATCATTATCTATACAGATGCCGAATCTATAGTTTTTAGAATTTTTTTCTGTCTGTTTGTTTCCGCATCACGGAAAAACCACTGGTGGGAATTTGATGAAATTCTGTATGATGATAGCCGGTCAACATATAGGATACTTTTTACTGCGGGAAAATATCTCATATCTGAGAAATTTAACAAAGACGAACCCGAGCGAAGCGAGGGTGAGTCGCTAGTACCTAACATATCAAAATTTAGCATACACCAATGCTCATTCGATCTTCAGATCCCAATATTAAAACAAGTCACGCTTCAAACGTTTGTACGAGTGACCTTCCTTTACGCATAGTGAATAACATTCCGAGTCGAACTCAACAAGTTGGTTAACCGGGCGTAAACAGACTAAAGTAAACAACAACACCTAGGATAAAATAGCTAAAAAGCGAGAAAACTTTAAATTACTGTATTTTGTTTTAGTGCTGCTACTTTACAACGTCGATTCATTTACTCTTTTTACCGACTTCAAGAAAGGAGATATACAATTTTTGCATCTGTTTGCTTAGCGATACGTATTTAGCGATTATACCTATATATAATTTTCAAAAGATTTTCATGATTTTATAATGAATACATTATAGCGCCAAGGCATTGCCACATAAATTTCAAGAAAAAGTAACATTATTAAGGGTTAAGTAAATTTTAACTTTCAAAGGCATTTTGAAATGCAAATATTTTAATATTTTCTTATAATATTTTCTTAGATTTACGCGAATGTTTGACATTATTAAATAAAACTATCTTTTCGGATTATTTCGCGGAATATTTTTTTAATTTATTTAAATAAAAAGAACCCAATACAACTGCTAATTCGATGGTCCTATATTAACAAAGTAAACAAGGGATTTAGATAATTCTCAAACTGATAGGTACTGACGAGCGCCGGATTTGATGATTTATTGCTGATTTTAGTTTAACAAAATTAAGAGATGAAGGATTTGATTAATTAAGTATAATTGCTAGAATGAAATGAAGACAAAAAATAAAATGATGAATTCGTCGGAAATAAGAAATGACAATTTACTTAGGATTACGAGCCCTGGATTAACTACGCCGATAATAAAAGTTGTAATAAAAAAACGTATGTTACTTTTTATTCTATTACGCGAGATTGTATATATGTATGTATTATATACCTATATAATATTGTATACTTAATTTTTTATATGTTATATCAAAAAATTATACTAATTTAAGTGTATTCTCCTTTTAACGTCCCACTGCTCCCTGCTATAAGAGGGGGATCAGTCCATAGTCCACAACGCTGGCCAAGTGCGGGTTAGCCGACTTCACATGTGTTCGAAAGTTTCGAAACTTGCTAAGACTTTTCAGATGTGCCGGTTTCCTCATGACGTTTTCCTTCACCATAAGGTAAGTGGTAATCATGTTCGAATGATTCGCACATGAAAATATCAGAGGGGCGAGACCCGGGATTTGAACTCGCTTCGCTCGGTTTTCCAAGCGAGCGCGTTACCACTGGGCTACCACTGTTTTTTACCAATTTAGGTATTAATTGAATAATACATACATACATACATATGTCATAGATGCAAAATAGTGCACTATTTCGATTTTATTATTGAGTATGTATTTATATTTTTTGAAAGTTATACAACATGAAAGTAAAATCAAAATCAAATTAATACTTTCTTAGATCTACGCGAATATTTGACATTATATTTAAAATGCCAAAATCAAATTTTCATTTACATACTACCCATTATCAATCACTTCTCAGTTGTGAGTGTAACCCAGTGAATTCAGAAACCAAACAACATTTGAGTATTCAACAAGTAGCGACGCCAAATAAATACACCTTTAGCCTTACAGATGTCTCAATATATTTATTCACTAACATGAACATAATACGAATTAATGGATTAAATATTAATTAAGAGAATGGCCACTCTATCTTATAATACTAAATGACCCATTTTTGTATTAATATATTAGGTATATAAATTTATTTCGTGTATCTCAAAAAAGCTCTAACGATTTGGATCAAATTTTGTATTTAAAGAAGGTTTTGCTTTTTAAGTTTATCTATATAGATGACTTTTCTGAAAAAAAACGCGTTTTTTATATCTTCTCCGATGTTATTATACAAAATAGGTTTTGATATCATATTTCTATAGAGACAGGAAACCGGTAAGAAATGAAGTTTGTGAACTTCAATTCTTAAAAGGTCTGAAGGTAATAAATAAAGTTTGTATCAAATAAACCGTACGAAGCCGGAACCGGTAGTTGGTTAGAGCGTATGTGTGGTGAATAATATATATTTTACTGGGTGCCTTATAGCTTATGTGTTACTCCAGGTCATAGTGCATCCGTTTCAGCGTGGAGGAGTAACCAACACACATACATGCATACAAACAAACATACGAACTTTGGCATTTAATAATTACATACTATATAGTAGTGTGATAAGTACGAACGATACGATTTTTGACAAACATGAGTACGCATTATGTATGATCAATTCAATTTTCTCTTATTAATGGCTACAAAGCGTGCCAGTAGAGTACAGATTACTTCACCAATATCAGCAAGAAAGAATGGAGCAGACAGATCTAAGGTAGATTCCTATAGGCAAGAATCGTACCCACGCCCTCCACTGTATAATTGTGAAGTCAACTTCAACCATAAATCTATAATAATATGTACTGCATAAGTAACGAACCTTTTTGAACCTAATACTAAAACGTTAAATGCGAAGATGTGTCCGTTTTAACATTTGATGATTTATATCCTTTACATAAAAACATATCACCAGGATATCATTAGAAAATATTTCTAGCTCGAATACAAACAATAAATTTCAAAAAGGGGAAATAAAATTTGGTAGTTATTTTTATCTGAAAACTGTAAACGCTTCTGGTCTCATATAAACTGCTCAAACAATATCTTTGTTAAAACAATGAAATGGACGTAGATGCATCATATCGATATCTCAAACCTCCGGTCGTAGAGGGTTTATCGTGCAAAGCTTTTAGCACGATTCATTTACAATGGATTAGTCACTGGCTAAATGTTCTACATTTTTTTTAAACTATTTTTTCTCGCGGAATCTCTCGTGATACGATAATAAGAAACTTATGATAGTCTACCTATCATCAGGTGGGTTTTTTAAAAAAAATCAGTCAAGTCATCAGTTTTATTCAGTTATATATTATATGCAGTCAGTGTTAAAGACCTCTACACATACATATAAAAATCTCGCTTCGCTCGGGTTCCCCTCTAGAAAAACAAAAAAAAATCTATCATACGGGAACAGTACATTTTTCGGGGATTTTTCTTTGTTTTATATACGAATAGGTAATGGGGGCGACAGTTTCTACAATGATCAATACGAACGAGTTCGAAGATAATTGAGAAAAAAAAAACGGGCGAAAAAGTGAGGAGTAACGGTGACACTCAAGTACATAAAAGTAATAGTATGTATATATGTGTATTGATTATAGATCTATAGTATTTATTTTCTAATACTCGTATATCTTATCAGCTGCCAAATCTAGACCCAACGGGAGATAATTTTGTTAATAATGATCGAAGTACATACAGATGTCGTTTCGGAAGCTGCTAGCCGGTAACCACACACATCATACGTAAAGTAGATAATAAATTCTGCATACCGCGGAAGTATCTCGCGAATAATTCCTGGCCATAAGATCTTCCGGCGCGGTTACCAAGTAGTTACAACTGCGCTCTAACTTGTCCAACTTTTAAGATTTAAAACCCGAATGGGGAATATATCACTCGGAGAGGGTTGCCATCGCTTGCAATAAACGATGAATAATGATTGTAAAAAATATCTTTCTCAGAGAAAGCATGGGGTTTTTCCCATGGACTAAACATACAGATTATGTAACAGTTATATTAACACTATACAGTACTATACAGTAATATATATATATATATATATATATATATATATATATATATATATATATATATATATATATATATGTATATGTATGTATGTATGTATATTACTACTATATAGAATACTAGCAACTCACCCTCGCTTCGCCCAGGTTTGTACCTAGGTACCTACGTTTTGACGCTTAGTATGGAATAGATTTCTTTTTCAAATAATTTTATTTCCGTTGTTTTTAATTTTAATACTTATTCTGCTATTTGGAGTGAAGACAAATCCAATAAAACAAAGATCATAAAAATCGGTTCAGCATTTCTCGAGTTATACCTAAGTGCTGTAACAATCCCGACTTTGTTTTATATAATACTAACGATTCACCCTCGCTTCTCTCGGGTTCGTCCCTAGCTTGATTCCCCATACAAACTTTCATCCTTATTTTCACCCCCTTAAGAGATGATTTCCGGGATATAAAGTATCCTATGTCCTTTCCAGGGTCTCAAACTGTCTTCTTATCAAATTTCTTTTAAATCGGTTCAGTAGATTCAGGGAGGTACCCTACAACGTCACAAACTCACAAACTTTACCTCTTTATAATCTATACTAATTAAATTTTTGACGACACGTTTGGCTCAGTTTGTAGTGACCCTACTTGCTGTTGCCAGCGGTCGCTGGTTCGAGTCCCGCTCGGGGCATTCATTTGTTTGATGACGAATGTTTGTACTGCAGTCATGGGTGTATATATTTATAATATGTATGTATTTAAAGTTATATATGTGTAGTGCATCAACTATCTGGTATCCATAACACAGGCCTCGTAGCTTACCATGGAACTAGATGGTCATGTGTGTAATGTCCCAACATATATATATATATATATATATATATATATATATATATATATATATATATATATATATATATATACCACATATATATATATATATATATATATATATATAAAGATAAGTCAACAAGCTTTTAATAACATCGATTCCTAATAACCATCTATAACCTATATCTATCTGAAGCTGTCCTTACATATAGAATCTTAATATAAATTCCCTACAAATTACGTCTAATTCCTATAGCTAGCAAAGAAAACCACAGATACATAGGTTATTAGGAATCGTTAAAAGACCAGTCACCCGATATGTCTCTCCGGCCCATAAACCAACAAAGACCCCTTCACATACTTATATAATATAAGGAAACACAGTATATTTTGAAAACGACTAAAATGATGGCGTTAAAAATATTTTATGTTATATTTATGGCAGTCGTTGAGTTTAATGTACTAATGGCTAGAAGGCCGAAAATTGAGGATTCAATTACTTTATACGGCATATTTTTCAGACTGCCTTGTTAATATGAGACAAGGCGAAGTCTACCGGAGAAAATTAGCTAACTTATATTAAATAATAAAAAATTATAACAGGGAGCGCATACTACTATGTAAGTAGGTATCTATGATTATTTCTAACGATAAACTTTACAGCTTACAATATGTATGTAATAGTAGTGATAGTCCAGTGCCCAGTGGTGGTAACATTCTCCTTTGGAAATCCGAGTGAAGCGGGTTCAAATCCCGGGCTATGCACCTCTGATATATTCATGTGCAAATCATTTCCGACATGATTATCATTTGTCTTCCGATGAATGAGAATGTCGTGAGGAAACTTGAATGTTTAAGAGAACCTAACACGTTTTCGAAAACCATGTGAAGTCCGCTAACCCACACTCGTCCCCTTTGGCCTGATGCCCCTCACGCCCGTGCCCAGCAGTGGGACGTTAAAACTGGCTGAATACATTCATACATACTATGTACGTATCTAGAAATGATATAAGTAATACTCTTTAATTTTTCACACATTTTTGTCAATCCGTTTGTTTTTCCTACACAAATAGAAAAAAAAAATAACTAAACCAACGATATTTTAATCACGTCTTTCACGAGCTGTCTTTTCCACGGTTTCCTTATAACTTCCTTCTTTTGTTCAAAGTGGATATTAATATTTCTTCTGATATTGATTTAGACATTTTGTACGTAAAGAAACGTTGTTTGGTTCCATATCTTACTAATATTATAAATGTGAAAGTTTAGATGTTTGGATGTTTGTTACTCAATCACGCCAGAACGGCTGCAAGGCACAAATATAGATTACAGTCAGTCAGTAAAATAGCACATAGGCTTTTTATCCCGGAAAAATGTACGATTCTCGTGGGATAGATTTGTTTTTGATGTTCTAGAGGCGAACCCGAGCAAACCGAGGGCTATTACTTCAGTAATAATAATCATTTCTAGGTAACTTTTTCTATAATGAATATATATATATATATTGATTATATGAAAAATTCTAACGTGCTACTTACTGATTAAGCAGTCGACAGAGTTTATTATCACTTAAGTAAATCAATTCAGGAAAAAAAGTTAAAATGAAGACAGCCCTAATTTAATTCAAATTTGCGAAAGCCTCGTAAAGTACTGAGATGCTTTTCCATCGTAACTTTTATGACTTACTAGAGTTAATGTTTGTGTAAATATACACACATCGATTTTTATACATAGGTATAGTACATAGATAACTGCGTAAGTTTATATGTGGGTGTATGTTTGTTACTTCGTCAAGCTGGTTCGGGCTAGATAGATTTGGATAAAATTTTGTACATCTGGAATAACATCAAGACTTAGGTACTCACTCGATCAGTATATTACTTTCTTAGAATATAACACATATTGTAAGTTTCTTTGGTGCCATTTTCATATTTTTTTAAATTCATTTTGTTATTTTGTGGGTAAGCTGTCTGTAAAAACTATATTATGCCTTTGAGACGTTTAAAACCTTAGCCTTTCCCGTGACCATGTGCGCTGTAAATCATTCGAAACGTCGGGAATCAAAAATCAAAATAAATCCGCGAAAAAATTCGAAAAGATAGTTTTGTTTAAAATCACTCTAGTTTATCTACAAAATCGCAATGCCTTCATCACTCGAAATCTCAGGTACAATTTACCAATGAAGATAAAATGTTTTGCTACCTATTTTTAGTAACAGCGGATAATCTTAGTAAGACAAGCCATCAGCGCTAGAAATACTGTAATGCACAAGTTTGTACATAAACTCAGTGGATTCTCTTTTCAATAGTCCGCTGAGACCGTAAGTCGACATGACCAGGATCAAAATTCAGAATAGACAACTTAACACCGCTAGCTTATTAATTTCGCTTCAAAGACTTTCTTGAGATAAAAACCAAATAACTCTTTTAGACCGATCTGAGGCAAAATCTAGCAAACCTAACATTATACTTCATTGTATTATACAAACTACTCGTATTAGAATATTATTTATCCAAACTGTGATTTAAATATAGATATAATATTTTTTATAAAACTATTGATTACTTATTATCTAAAATCAAATTATTATTGTTTTTATCTTTATTTTATATTTTAAATTATGTTGTTTCTAATTTTTGTTAATTTTGTATTTTTTATCAATTACTAAATAATTTCATAATATTATAAATGCTATGTACACTTGTTATTGATATGCATGTCTGATTCTTTTTTTTTTCATTTTAATTATTGTATTGAATTGTTTAACATGTGTATTGTAAGTGTGCTAATAAATGCTATGCTATGCTGTATAATAAATAAATAAATAAATTGTATGTGTTAATATTACAGAGTTGGTGTCAGGCGTCAGCTTAAACTAACAAAGTCTGACATTGCGTACCACCAGAACTTTGGAAAACACTTTATTCACTTCAATTATTCTAACCTTGAGGTGGAATTCTATATGGAATCTTCTTCAAGAATATTCTTGAAATAAGACCTAGCATTAAAAATAAATTGTTCAATGAAAATCGGTTCACAATCGACGAAGCTGTAACGTAATATAAAAACACACATACACACTAATAGAATACCACTTTCTTTCAAGTCAGTCAGAGAATAAAGTAATTTATTACTTTTAACGAAAAATGCTTTAAATTACTATTTGATATTATATTTCATGTACATGTAAGACATGTGTCAATATGCACAAAATTAAACATTGTGGCTATCGCAGGAAAAGCGTTGGAAGGTATAGATTACATATCTGATAAATTGCAATTTGACGTTGAAAATATGCACAAAATAATTTAAAACACAACCTTATACTGAATTACATAATATATGATCAAAAAAAAAAACGTTTAAATGTCATTTTTTTATTATTAAATGGTCAAGTTTTGTATACATTTGTACATTTATTTCGTGTATCCCGGAAACCGAACCAACGATTTGGATCGAATTTTCTATATAGGCAAGGTTTTGCTTTTAAAGTTTATATTATGTTTCATTTCTGAAAATAGGCAGTATTTTTACAAAAAGAAACA
Source organism: Brenthis hecate (assembly GCA_951806755.1). Taxonomy (NCBI): domain Eukaryota; kingdom Metazoa; phylum Arthropoda; class Insecta; order Lepidoptera; family Nymphalidae; genus Brenthis; species Brenthis hecate. The sequence goes on from OX638257.1 coordinate 1,579,043, forward strand.
TTTTTATAACCAATTATTATTAGAGCCATTTCCTATTTGCTCTCTTGCCGACAATCATATAGCACCATCTCGTATGTTTTTCGTTAATCGTAATGCGTTAGTATTGTTTATTCTTAATAATGGCATCGAGCATGATACTTTCTAACATATAGTAACGTGAATATTTAAAATTTCTTAAGTATTGCTGACGTTCCAAATGCTTCAAAAGTCCTTGTAATAAATCTAATTGAATAGTTTTTTTTTTTCATTTCATTTGGTTGGCCACAGAAGGAACCTTGTTTGCTCTAAGGCATTCGAATAAAAAAATCTAAATTTAAACGAGACCTTCGAAATCAGAAAAGATAGTTTTATGACATCGGATATATGTACTTATGTACGATTGAAAAACATATTTTTCTAGTAACAGTATACATATAACATATACATAGGTAGGTATGTACATACTGAATTAATTCTCAGTATATTCCATTTAGGCACTAATTATAAAAAAAACTCCATATCTTAGCACGATGGAGGTTTTCCTTTTATTTATTGTAAATACCAATAATAACAAGAATTACTGTCAAATTATAATACAAATCAATCATGTATTGAAATATAAAAATATTTTTTGCGAAAATGACATGAATAACAGGAAAAAATACTTTACTGTAGATGAAGATTGAAGATACATTCTTGTACATACCTGAAATAGAAAATACGTTTTCATTAATATGAGCGTAATAAAAATTGAACTGCCAATTTGATTTTAAAATGTATTTAGACACTCTAATTTGGACATTTAATGGATATTTAACGGGACCCGTCTTCAAGTGAGGGGAATCATGCGCCATCAGGATCAGGCCGCCACGCTGGCCAAGTGCAGGTTAGTGGGCTTCACATGCTTTTTGAAAAACTAGTTAGATTTTTTAAGACTTGCAAGCAAGTAAACAAGTTATCAAGGTAATCCAAGTTGAAAAGATCGCACTTTGAAATACCAAAAATTGCAAGACGCGGGATTTGAACCCGCTTTATTCCCCAAGCAAACCCGTTACTGCTAGACTATTATTTTTGAAGTATAACCGACTAAGGAGAAATCAATTTCTATTTTTAAATATCTTAATAATGAGTTAAAATATCGTCCATGACATCCATCAAACGTACAATCTTAATGTTTCATTCTCCTATAAAAACACAAGGCAATTCAAAAGCTTCCCAATTTTGATTTTTTATAATCAATCGAATCCATATATAATCACCCCTACCAATGCAAGGAAATGGAGCGTTCGTTGGTTTTTAACTCAATTACCTCGTAACGCCGGGTCTGAATCGCGTTATTATCGTTTATTAATATTTAAACGGTTTCATGGTACAGTAAAGGGGAAAAAATACCTTAATTGAATGTGGAAATCGAGTTTTATAAGACAATATACAAAATAAAACGCATACTTATATACATATGAATAAAAAATTACCAAAAGGGTAGGGGATACCATGTCGGTGCGGGCGCGTCATTGCTCTAAAAGCAATATGTAAAACATTTTACACATCCATAAATTAAAAAAGCATGGGACAAACAAAATTCGGTAAAAAATCATACATAATTTGACAATGTATATATATGTATATATGTACATTGTACATATCCTACTTGCGAAAGTTTGTGAGGATGTATGGATGTTTGTTACTCTTTCACGCAAAAACTGCTGAATTTATTTTAATGAAACTTTACAATAATATATGTAGCTTATACATCAAAATAACACATATGCTACTTTTTATTCCAGAAAAATTTACGGTTTTCGAGGAATAGATTTGTTTCAGTTTTTTAGAGACGAATCTGAACAAAACGAGGGTGAGCCGCTTTTATACATATAATACGAACCTCTATACATACACAATTCCCATATAATTAAAATACTCTTGTTATATCTAGATCTACTTAGAGTGCAGTTATTTTTCTATAGTAATATTATAAAGAGGTAAAGTGTGCGAGATTGTGAGTTTGTGACGTTGTTGGGGGAAATCTCTGGATTTACTGAACCGATTTAGGTGAAATTTGGTAAGAAGATAGTTTGAGATCCTAGGAATTATATAGGATACTTTTTATACCAGAAATCATCCCTTAAGGGGGTGAAAATGTGGATGAAAATTTGTATGGAGAATCAAGCTAGGAACGAAGCCGAGCGAAGCGAGGGTTAGTCGCTAGTAATATAATATATGATGTTATGACGTTCTTATTCTATTGAGAGCTGAAGCAGTTTTCATCCTATTCGATGGTAGACATGTACCAAGTTAATAACTTTCAGCGAGTGAATATTTTTTACCCTGAATAATAATATTTAGCCAAATCAGACAAAACATTTTTCATCACAAATAATGAATCAGATTCCCTATAAAAACAAAAGGTTAAATTAAAAATGACAAACTACTGTGCAAATTTTCATTACCTACATTTTTTATAAGCTTTCCTTTGTGCTTAACTTCTTTACATAAGGTAGGCTCTTATATGTTTATTCTTCTAGACCCAACTTGGGTTTATTTTTATATATATATATACATAAAAGAAATAAATGCAAAACATGTATATTAATATTAGTCCCCCACTAATTCCTTTATGAATAAACAAGTGCCTTAGTCCTTGAAGACGTTAGAGTGAAATTGCTATATTAATAAATAATTTTCTGTTAATATTTTACTTCGATATTGTTTCGAGTCTAAGCCACCATGAAGTTTGTATTACTTTGATAGTTTTGTTGGTACCATGTTTGTTTTAGTGCTGAGAGGCTTTGCCAAAAAGTTTTAAACTTGCTCACTTTTAGTAAAAAAAAAAGATACGCTTTTAACCTCCTTCAGATTAATAAATATTTCCTCATCGAGAGGAAATCGAACCGACGACCCATTATCTACCTGACGACCTGACTTACTTCTATTAAACTCGGTACACTAAAAGATTTTACACATGTTAGTTTACGTAATTATAGATCATTAAATACTTACAGACTATTAAAGTTAAAAATAAGTTCGTAAGTTTATTCTAAATCCTAGAAACACTAAGTCATATAAAAAAACTATAATTTCTTTAATGATTAACACAAATAATTGCTTTCTATAACGCACATCCTAGCCGTGTCACGTGAATTCACACGAATGTCACGTGTCTATGACACTTCGATTAAGCCTCGATTGTGTCAGTCAACGTGGAGTACGATGGAAAAGATTACATTATCTTTATATAATATACTAGCGACTCACCCTCGCTTTGCTCGGATTCATCCCTAGGTTGATTCCCTATACAAACTATCATCCTCATTTTCACCCTCTTAAGGGATGATTTCCGGGGTAAAAAGTATCCTATATCCTTTCCAGAGTCGCAAACTATCTTCTTACCAAATTTCATCTAAATAGGCCCAGTAAATCCAGAGATTACCCCATACAACATCACAAACTCACAATTCACAAACTTTACCTCTTTAATATTAGTATAGATATACATATGTACTTTATATAAAATACTATTGTAGATTATTGTAGCTGATAGAGCAGAAGAGGTCAAAGATCACGGAAATCGATTTTATATCGTTATTTTACCTTTTAACATTTTGCTTTACTCGACTCCATATAAGTTATATGTCATCATAGTCAACTCCTAAACGACCTAATCGACTGTTCTACTTGAGAGAAAAAATCTATTTTTTTATTATAATGCTATAGTTTTTTTAATTATTTATTTATTTTAACTTTATCGCCAAAAAAAAAATATTCCATATTACTTCTAATAAACCATAATATCTACAAAGTGTAGGGTTTTATATATAATGAATATAAATAATTTCAACATGATTATCACTCGTCTTACGATGAAGGGATACATCGTGAGGAAAGGAGGATTTATTATCTTTTTGATTCACGACGCGACGTTCCAAATGCTTCTAAGCAAACATGGTCATGGGATAGTCTCTCCCGAAAAGATAGTTTTATTCAAAAAGTCGGTAAAAAAGCTTTTAAGATCTATAAAATAATGAAAGCTTATCCACAAAGTATTAACTCGAGAACGTTGAAGCAGATAAAAAATTAACGTGGGCGGGCGCAAACAGGGTTACACAAATTTAATTTGGACAACCCAAATCAGCTAGATTTATATTTTATAAAATTAACGTAAAGCTATATGCTAATTACGTTTTAGGGAATGAGATTAGGTCTTGAATTTGTTATTTTTATATATAGTAATACAATAAATTTTCAAATGTAGGAATTTCAAAATAGGTCGGGTGCGTCCCTAGATACGTTTTAATTTTTTTTCAGCAGAACCCTAATTCTTTTTCAAAAATAAAAGTAGCCTAAGTTACTCCGTATAACATCAGCTATCTATCTGTGAAATTGCCGTCAAAATCAGCCCAGCCGTTTCCGAGATAAGCCGGAACAAACAGACAGACAGACAAAAATTATGTCTTCTTATAAGTACCGTAAATAATTTCATATTCATTAAGTAAAAAGATGTTATTTTGACATTACAAACAGACACTTCAATTTTATTTTTCTGTATAGATAAGGGTGAGACTTATAATCATAACTTTAAATCAAATTCATCCTTGCAAAGTGAACTTCACATTCCGAGGTTTATTTTAAACAATTTTGATTTATGAGCCGTATATAGTTGAGTTGACATTTCCATATAACATATTTGTAAACTTAATAACCTGAATAAATTTAAATGACTTTTTCTGTCATATTTTAATACTGATATATGATGGTATGTCACTTATTCGGATTGTAATTCGAAAAATTTCAATTCAAATTAACCAATGACTCTCTGTCTTTGACTAAGCAAAGCACGGTTTTGCAAAGTAGCATTGCCCGCGGCTCCGCCCGCGTTCAGACCATAACTTTTAAATATTAATTAAACCATAATTCTTAGGTTTTACATATTAGTATACTCTTACGTTGCAGTTTTTGTATTTTTTGTCAGAAATGAGATATTTTTCCGCGGTAAAAAGTAACCTATATGTTGATAATGATGACCAGCTATCACCATAGCAAATTTCATCAAAATCACTTTAGTGGTTTTTCTGTAATACGGTAACAGACAGACAGACAGAAAGACAGACAGACAAAAATTCTAAAAATTATAGATTCGGCCTCTGTATGGAGAATAACGTTTATTTCAATAAGATTTTCCAAAAATATTTAATGTACAGATTCGGCTTAGTTACAATTTTATTATATACAGTATAGATGTAAGCATTTGACAAGACTATGAAACATTTCTTTTGTCAAAGTAGAACTTTGTTATAAAGTGTAAGCGCAATCTATGAATGTCGCCGAATTCCGAATCTGTCTGCTAATCTTTTTGATTTTTAGGCCAAATTTTATACACTATACAATATTCACTTCTATAGAAAAAATATAACTTAACAAACGTTTTTTTGTTTTGTAACTTGACTGAACAATTATCGTTACACAAGTAGCGATTTGTTGAATAAATAAGACTTATTTATCCAATTTCAGTTATGTACCTCCAATAGCCTCCAAGTAAATTGGATGTAATGTATGGACAGACGGACGGACATAGCGAATTTAAAAGGGTTCCCTTTTCATAATACTTTCTTAGATTTACGCGAATATTTGACATTTTAATTAATATGGGTCCCATTTTATCCCTGAACAAATATATGCATCATCATAACACATCACTCCAAACAGTACAACAGCAAAATCATCGCAAACAAATCCCTTACACAAGAAACTTTACAAAACGCTTTCAAACAACCCGCAAATTAACAAGTTTAAAAATTGTTTAATGAAAAACGTATTTCGCGACCTTCATCCCAAATGCATACGTTTCGCACATCAAACTTCGAATTACCTTTATGACGTTCCGACGGTAATTATAACTGTCAGGTAGCATCGCGCTTCCAAAAAACGCTTTGGCTGTTTAAAAATCCACCGAGTTTTGAAAGAGAAAATGATATATCAAATTTGATTGAGACGTGTGTGGAGGAAAGCTTTACTTTGTAGACACTTTCGTTCACAGACTCGCTCGTTAGATATTCGTAATGTCTTGAAAGTGCGTATGTCCTCATTTTAATTTACCCATTGAAATTATGTTGAAACGGTAACTACACGTATATTCGCTCATGGTTTAAGTTAACTTTTTGGTTAAACAAACTCTACATGTGAGGATGGATATTTTAATGGAATATGCTCGTATCGAACCCCTTCTATCACAACTAGCAAATTGATCAATTGGAATATCTATACTTATACTAATAATAATAATATTATATAGAGGAAAGATTGGTTTGTTTATTTGTTTGTTTGTATCGAATAAGCTCCGAAACTACAGAAGCGATAGATGAAATTTTGTAAGAAGATAGTTTCAAACCCTGGGAAGGACATAGAATAGTTTTTATCCCGGAAATCATATAGGTATAATCTTGCAAATCATACTTCAGAGATAGCCAAAATTATGTACATATAATATATACGCAAACATAATATAAATAAGCGAAACTAGATAATAATATTACAATTAATGTATAATTGTTGACAAAAAGGCTATATTTCATCATAGTATCTGCCTGCCACTTTCTCGCCAGGTTCTCTCAGACATGCAGGTTTCCTCACAACGTTTTCCTTCACCGTTAAGAAAATGACGATGTACATAATATATGAATTTTGAATATATTTTATATGATGTCTTAAGTAACATAATATCTTGAAATAGATAGAGGTTATACTCATGCGAGCAAACAGCGGGGCGTGACTCGAATAACGCCAACCTTATTTGGATGTAATTATAATAATTAACTTAATATCTAAAGCCAAATTTAACTTAATTATTCTGGAAAATTTAATTACAGATGCTAATAAAATAGATACATACATCGATTTTCATAAAATATTGACAATTAATTTCGAGAGCGAGGGAATGAGTGAAGGGGGAGGTCTGTATACAAATATAATATGTAAATAATAAATGACACTATTGAAGTAAATTAAACGTAATTTTTTAGTGATGTGAACAATGTTTTTCTTAATTATTTAAGTAGAAATAACCAACATAACATATGATTAAGAAATTCTAGAACAATTTATTAGTCAAATCAAAAATCAAGCATATTAACCTTTAATTCTTTGCCAGCTCAAGTTAGAATGTGTTCGGACTACGTCCTGACTTTTTTAAATCTCTAGACAACCTACTAAGGCTTGTACAATATACATACGTACATTTGACTACTCTTATATACACAAAAGTTTGTATGTGTGTCTGTTTAACAAATATTTCTTTACGATGAAACGATTGAACAGATTTGAATGTTTAATATACTAATAGTATATTATTACATAGAATAACACATAGGCTACTGTTAGCAACAAAAATTATCAAAAGATGGCGCTGTATTAAGGAGTAGGTACTAGCGACTCACCCTCGCTTCGCTCGGGGTCACCCTAGTTACGTTTTAACGTTTAACTCAGAGATGAGATATTTTCCCACAGTAAAAAGTATCCTATATGTTGAACCGGATAATCAGCTATTATCATCAGCTATCATCATACCAAATATCATCAAAATCTGTCCAGTGGTTTTTTCGTTATGCTGTCAAAGACTGATAGACAGACAGTCAGATAAAAATTCTAAAAGCCATAGATCCGGCCTCTATATCGATAATAATGTCTATTTCAATAAGATTTTCAAAAAAATATTTAATGTACAGATTCGGGCTTAGTTACAATGATTTTATTATATTTATAGATGGATATATAAAATGCACCACGCACTTGAGCGAAGCAAGGGTATGACCCTAGCTGTATATAAAAATTTAGCGTCCAATGTTCCATTCTATTTTGAGGCAATCTGTTTATTCTTCACGGGTGTATACGACAAAGTAATATGTGGGTGTAATATTTAACTACCATTCTGAGATTTCAATCTCGCACGCCGTCTAAACACTCGGGCGTGACTTGAATGGAAAATGTGCTATTGAAAAGAGGTAATTTTGACGTGGGGTAAGAAAATTTTGCAAGTTTATAAATTTAAAACGTCTTGGGCAACCGTATAGTTTGAAATTTTATCTGTATTCGGAGAGCTCCTTTATCTTTAAGATCGTCCCATTCGAGGTAAAATCAAACTACAATATACTATATATCTTTATATCGCAATTTTCGTTGTACGAGTATATGTATTTACGGAAATACAAAACATGAGCTCTCATAACTCATTCATTTGAATATTAATTAGATTATTTACTTAGCATACATCATATATCCATAGCACTTTGTATTGAACTAAAAGGTACTCGTATGTACAGACTGAATAAATGTAAGATACTGTTACTAATAGAGAAGCTCTAACTAAGACGAAATATTCTAACGGAGACGAATCTGTACATTAATTAATTAGGGAAAATCTTATTGAAATATTCATTATTATCGATACAGAGGCCGAATCTATAGTTTTTAGAATTTTCGTCTGTATGTCGGTCTGTCAGATTTTAATGAAATTTAGTATGATGATAGCTCATTATCCGGGTCAATTCAAAGACAATTCTTATCTCTGAGATATCTATCTAACCCTTAAAACGTATCAAAGGACGAACCAGAGCGGAGCGAGGGTGAGTCGTTAGTACACTAAGTGTATACGACTTGACAATAAATAGTTTTATATTATAGACATCGAGACTAATGAAGGTGTACCTATAGAGAAGAAATGTGACGAATATTATAAAGCGAAAGATTGAGTGTACATACGTGTGAGTATGTTTGTTAATACTACACTCTGAAACACCTAAACTAATTAGGATAAAATTTTGTACACAGATAGACTGGAGTAACAAATAGGCTACTGGTAGGCACCTAGAGGTCAAGTCGCTAGTATGAGAATAAATTGAAATGGACAAACGGAATACAGTCATATATAAAATATTGCAGCATATATAATATATAAATATTACATTATTATAAAAAAAACATACAACTATGTTTTCCTTTAAAGTTAGACAGGAATATTACAATAATTTCTAAGAAGTGGGATTTAACAAGAACCTTCTTAGCATACGCGCGTGACTTGAATACATGGAATATGCGATCATTGAAAATCGACATCTGTAAATTTACTAACCACATTTCAGAGGTTTATTGATAAAAATCATTTCACAGTATTATAAAAGTAATATCTTATTTCGAACTTTTATTACAAACTTGGTTTTTGTAGAAATAGTTGGTAATGAAGTAAAATTATAAATCTTACATAACGAGAAAGTTCAGGGTTCGATTCTCGAATGCAGACAAAGTATTTAATGATATTTTTCCAGTATATTACGAATAAATTGATCAGGACAACTTGGTGCTACTCTCTTCTATCTACGAAGCACAGGTGCAAAGCACATGTACAGTATATCACATGTACAGTATATGTTCGAGTAATACGCGAGAGTGCCAGAAACACTAACAATGTCCTAAAATCAACCAAAAATAAATAAATCTGGTCTTTATCGAGGATAATAAGGTGTGATGGATAAAGCGACTGATAAAGCGAGCGTGCATTATTACAGTTAATTATAATCATGTTGGTTGTATATTTACGTGTATATTACAAAAAAAACGCCAGGAGATTAGAGTTACTGTACTATTTTCGCCACAAGATAAAATGCGTTAAATATATCAATATCAGCAAGGAGTTTAGATATCGTAACGAGATTTGTTAATATTTTTAAAGTTAATGGACAAAATATAAACGAACCTAAAAAAAAATATATATAACTGGGAAAAAAATCTCAAAATAAGTATAGAAAATCTAAATAAGCAACATGAATTTACATTTATCAAAAGTTTTAGTACTCACGATTTATAGTACGTTTTACAGCTGTTTTATCTTTGGACGCCTCGAAAAGGGTCCATTGTGAAGCAATCAGGTTTTCTATCTTAGTTTTTACGTTCGCCTACGTAATAAACTCGATGACGTACGATTCATATCGTATACTGATATATTACCGGATAGTACATACTGAAATTACTTCAAATATAAAAAAAATGTATAAAGGTTGGTTGGTAATAAAGATTTACATGTTCGAGATAGGGGCATAGCTTTAAAGTATTTCAACAAGGGAAAACCAAACAGTTCCATAAATCCGTATCTAAATTTAATATATGTTTTAACTTTATATTACAACTAGTAGCGGCGAAAAACAAAAACAAATCTATCCCATGGAACTCGTATATTTTACAGGTATAAAAAGCCTATTTACTATTCTAGACTATAATATATCTCTGTGTCAAATTTCATTCAGATCCGTTCAACCGTTCTGGCGTAAAAGAGTAACAAACATACATCTAAACATCTAAACTTTCTCATTTATAATATTAGTAAGATACGTTTATAGAGAAAAAGTATATTCAAAGAAAAAACATGCAAATTTCTTCAAAAAATTCCTATTTTAAAACATAATTTGAATTTCAAAAATACATTTAACTAACAAAGTTAATCCTACCCTTATCTAATAAGTTGTAAATGGAGTTAAGAAAACATTTGCCATCTCCCTCTAATGCATAGAAACGTGACTATTAGAGAGGGATTGAGACCTTTAAAATAAATCGTTTACAAAATAGCTTTATCTTACAAGCCGGTAAAAGACGAGCAAGATGTTGATTATGACACATCATTTTAGTATTTAAAGTAAAAAAAAAAAAAGTATAGAGTATTATAATGTACAGACAATATTTATTTATGTTTTAATTTTTTTTTATAGATCAATTAATTGAAGATCGAGCTCAATGGAATCTCATAGAGGAGACCTATGTCCAGCAGTGGACAAAAATCATTTTAGTATTTAATAAAAAAAAAAACTAAATAAGTATAAAGCATTATAATAATACAATATTTATTTTTGGTTTGAAAAATATTTAAACTAGATGAATTAATTGAAGATCGGGCTCATTGGAATCTCATAGGGGAAGCCTATGTCCAGCAGTGGACAAAAGCAGGTTAATTATGATGATGGAGAAATAAATTAAAAATAATTTGCAATACATCTGTCTGTCATTTTATATGTATAGAAATTAACAGCTCCGGTATCTACACAAAGTACGACTAATATTATAATAAAATTATTCTATATATATCTTATATATTTAAACGAGCTATTCTTGTATATATATATATATATATATATATCAATATATAATCTGAATCTCGAAAACGGCTCCAACGATTTTCATGAAATTTAGTATACAAAGGGTTTCGGGGGTGATAAATCGATCTAGATTAGTCTTATGTCTGGAAAAACGCGTGTTTTCGAATTTTCATGCGGTTTTCTTTTGCATTTTCACAATTTTTGCATTGTCAGTTGTCACTTCTGGTGGGTGGGAGGCGCCACTGTGCAACTGTCAATATCGTGTCCGTATTTACATCAAGTTTAAAATATTTAAGTGGAAATAATCAAAAGAAAAATTCTAAATTTTAATTAATTTAATAATAATTTTAAGAAATTTTAATCGATAAAATCTATGGGCAATATGTAAACATCATCAAGTCTAGATGTGTTGAAGAACAAATGAGCTTTTAAAAATTCACCTACCAAACAAATACAAAAGTGACAAACAAAACATATAGATACTATCAGTGCAAAACCATCTTTTCTGTGTGTGATGACAATAAAACAAAATAATTTGTGAAGTGAAAGCGTAAAATATTAAAACATAAATTTATAACCTCAAAAACTAATACTCTATAAAATTGCAATTCAACTAGGTATAATTGGTGCTATTTTTCAATCAGCTTTTCTACTTCCAACTTCACACTTAAGATGGAGGAGATAAAAAGTTGCTAATAAACATACAACAAGAAATAAGGCAGCAGAAAACAGAAATGTTAGAAATGAAAGAAGACCTTAAAAATACAATCAACAATAATATAATTAAATGAGAATTTTAAATACTTAGAAATAAAAATTGAAGTTCTTGAGAAAAAAATCCAGTAACAAAGTACCTCAATAAATAATTTAGTAAGACATATTAGGCGCAAGAACTTGGTTATGTTTGAAGTAGAAAAAGGTGAAAAATCCTATCATGAACTAGAGGAAAAATAAAGTTTTAAACAAACGCAAGGAGTTACAAGCCCAACTGAAGATAAACAAAAAAACCTAGGCAAAACAGCTTTCATTAAATATGACAAACTAATTATTGTGGATAATAATAAGAACACTTCTCGCCAATACTCAAATAAAAGAAGTCTGCCTGTATCTTCAGAAACGCCTTACCTCAATTATAAACAAAAACTAACAAATAAACAACATACAAAGAAAACCAAACCTGCTAATATTAAAGACTTTATATTATAAAAACCAAAATTAACTTTCAACCACACAAATGATAACCAGGAACAACTAAAAACAACACAGCAAGATACAGTATATTAAACACAGTAGGAACCTCCTCATCTTTATCCCCCAGTACGGCCGGTCACTATGGGGGAGTTCGAATGTAACCCTCCAAAGAAAAACAGACATACAACGAACAAAGGTATACATATCTTCACCAGAAAAACTTCTAGAATTAAAAGCAGCATTTCCTACAACAAATCAAAAGAACACAAAGATAAAATTATAAACTTTATAGGCATATCAGAAACAAATTATATATTGGAAACAAAATTTGAAAAGAAACCCTTTGCAATCATTCATACAAGCATAATCTCCAACGGAGAGCTCTATGCAGGGCTACTTTGGAGGAGGCTTATAACCGAGAGGGGTCTATACATGAAAAAGACATTTACTAAATAAATACATTTAATTATGAAATTAAATACCTAATTTATAACTATTGTCAGAATTAATGTATGGAAAGAAATTTTATTTATATTTATTATTGTGAAATGTTTAGTATTTACTCAATTGAATTATTTAGTTTATTGTGATTGTTTATTTATTTATTTGTTAATGATAATTTATATATATACAATATCATTTCAAATAATATGAAGATTTTTAAAATAATTTAATTCCAGATTACAAAATTATTAGTTAAAAAATTATAAGATTTCAGCAATGTGATATAGACATTTTTTTATTGTACAACTAAAATGGCTCCTTATATACTCTTAACCAAATAAAATTTTAATGGAATACTTTTATAAAAAGCTGTGCATACTTCTAAATTAAATTTATATACAGATAGGTAAAATTATAATGTTAAATAAATGTTTTTATGTAAATTTAGTTAGTAAGCCTTTATAATAAATAAATGAATAAATAAATACAGCTTTATTATTATTGTGATTTCTTTTGCATTATTTCAATAAATTAATAATTCCACGCAAAATATTATGTTCGATAATTTCGCACGCTCAAATATAAGCATCATGGTCAAGCGGCCAATGCACAAGTTTGACAACCACAGGTATCGGGGTTCGTATCCCGGTCGGACACAAAGTTTTTAATTTGGTTTTTTTTTGTATTTATTCAAATTCTTAGTTTGTTTTTTTTAATGTTTTTTTTTGGCCAAAAACTCCGAGCAAAGCTCGGTCGCCCAGGTACTATATATATATATATATATATATATATATATATATATATATATATATATATATATATATATATATATATATATATAATTTCAATAAAACATACAATTGCTTGCTAATATTATTTTCATACATTCCACAAGAACAGAAAATTAAATTTATATGTACTGTTCAACATATCGTATTAATTGAAATTCAATATAGCTTTTAACTTTAACAACTTCAATTTCAATATAAATACTTGTATAATATTGCCGTATTGTAGCTCGCACCAAGTACAATACAATTCAATTCAATGACAATGTAAATATAATAATTGAATCATACAGAAACGAATAAACAAATACATAAAACATATAATTAAAACAATAATTAATTATAATAATTACATATAACACTTTCACGCCGCGTCCAACCATGCGTAGCACGTATTGCGTAGCACGCTACTTCCTCTACGAATCGCATACAAGAAACGAAAATGTCTCCTTAGACTTTATAGTAATTTATAGTTTTTGAATATGTGCGTACGTCGTATTTGGAAAATTATAAGATTTTATAATTTACAACTAACTTATATAATACTTTTTAATAAACTACATATCTGTACATATAATAAAATTGTAAATAAGCCGAATCTGTACATTATATATTTTTTAGAAAATCGTATTGAAATAGACATTATTATCGATACAGAGGCCGAATCTATAGTTTTAAGAATTTTTGTCTGTCTGTTACCACATTACAAAAAAACCACTAGAGGGATTTTGATGAAATTTGGTATGGTGATAGCTGGTTATCCGGGTCAACATATAGGATATTTTTTACCGCGGGAAAATATCTCATTTCTGAGAAAAAATACAAAAACTGCATTGTAAGAGTATACTAATATGTAAAACCTAAAAAATTGGGTTTTGGACATCTGAACGCGGGCGGAGCCGAGGGCAATGCACATACATAACAATATACATTGTATGTACAATGTATAATGTACATGTATCAATTCAAAGATGATTTTTTAAAATAAAACTCTCTTTCAGATTTTTTCACGGATTTATTTTGATTTCTGGTTGGCGACGTTTCGAATGCTTTCCAGCAATCACGATCACGGGAGAGATTAGCAAAATGCCAAAAATTGTAATAATTTTCTTACAATTTGGCTATATTTTTAATCATTTTAGATATTAAATAAAAATATCGTTTTACCTACGTACAATTACATCATTACACACATGTACATACCTATATATAAATATGTATAATACATACACACGATCGCATTGTCGTTTTGTTACGACCAACGAAGCGTACCGTGTAGATTACTATTGGCACGCAACTTCCTATGTCGGTAAATTAATTACATTATATGACATGTTAAGATACTGTCGTTAGGGGCTTGCAATGTATAGACGAACTCAATTAGGCATAGTTCAATTATGTCTAAGCTGAGTTTAAAACGATAGTGCTAACACCTTATTATAGTTACCTTTCATAGCACACACCTGTTAACTAACGAGATAATTTAAATATATAATACAAATTTACTTCTAAGAACTATGTAAGACGAATCGTTAATTCTCGAGTTATTGTTACACTAGCGCATCTCTAGGTTCGTGCACATAGCGTTGCTGAAGTTTATAGAAATATCTTTTTAAGAGGAACAGTTCGTATTACATTGAAAACATTGTTTTCATATAACTTTAACAGATTACGCTTCGCACGCCAGTATAGCTTCCGGTCAGCAAGATTTTCGCCAACATATTAGATAATCAACATCATATTTCATACAATTTACAAAAAGTCTTCATGAATTACTCCATCTCTCCGTGAAAGCCGTATGATAATCCGTTAAGTACTTTTTGAGTTTACCGCGTTAAGACAGACAAACAGACAGGCAGACAGACGCAGCGGGGCACTTTCTTTTATAATAGTTAAGTGCACAAATGAACGGAGAAATAGACAGACACACAAACGTTGTGTTACTCAGAGACGTTGTGTGAAAAGAACAAAAAGAACACAAACACACATATGTACGAAACAAACATATGTAACACAAATATGTACGAAAATAAAAAAGAAATATCATCAATATATTAATAATATATAATTTCCCCTAATTCAATAAAGCCAAAATAGTCGGGGCCAAATAGTCGATGCAAATAATTATAATTTGTGGTTAAAGTATAATGAATGATCCAATTTTAGTATAATTTTCATATAGCCTATGCTACAAATCTCTCTTTCTTTCCCACGACAATATAATAGTTATAGTTTTAAAACTCGAAAAAACGCTGTAATATAGTAATATATGAGATTAATGTACGAAAATATTCAATACCAAACTCGATGTTTTTATAGTAGCATCTGAAGAATCGCTATCTATCCACTTTCTGGTCTTATTTACACATCACCAAGCTATCAAATTATTGAATTGTCATCCGATAAATATATTAACTAAATCTGAAATCGATTAGACATCGGTTAAAAAGAATTTATTTTAATATTCATTTATAAGTAAAACCAATAAAACACCATACAATTTACCCAAAAAGCCTCTTAAACTGGGTTGTGTGAACAGAAGAGAAGAGAAAAAATACTTTAATCATATCATCAAAATAAAAACACCAAATCCCTTCCATATATAATTAAATAAATAATAAATTAAAACACAGCACCATCTAGTTCCATGGTAAGATACGAGGCTTGTGTTATGGATACCAGATAGTTGATACACTACACATATATAACTTTTAAATACATACATATTACAAATATTATTAAATATTGATACATAGCACAAACATTCGTGTTCATTACATAAATGAATATCCTAGCGGGACTCGAACCCGCAACCGCTGGCACAGCAAGTAGGTTCACTACAAACTGAGCCAAACGTCAAAATATATTCCCTCACAATCCTATAGAAATAGTTAAGATTAAGACAATTTACATATTCTTAGACTTTACGTAAAGATAAAAAAACCTATGATGTTGCCATTACATATACATACGCATAGTCTCTACATACGTACAAATAAATCTGTACGGACAGTTTATTTTTACGGGCAACACTACCATCGGGAGAGAATAAAAAGGGCTGCGATAACTTAACTCCTTGTCAGACCCGGAACAATGTTTAACTCGACCCGAATTGATGAAGGTCTCTCGTATATAAAATATTCACGATACACACGGATTTTGATAGAAACCAATAAAGAAGTTGAAAATTTTTGTGTTATACGAAAAACTTAGAATATAGGGTAATAATATACGAAAAATACCATTTGAATAGATTTTTTTTCATGATTCAATGAACAATTGACAATAAAGAGAACGCATACTAAGTAAAAATAAGTACATTAAGATACATAGTAATATTCTTCTTTTTTGAACTCAATTCAAAATGAAAAAAATGCAACAATCGAACGAATTTAAATCGATTTTTTGACCTAGGAACATTCCTAAATAGACTAGCGTCTCTAGGTATGTTTTAACGGTTAGTATGGTATAGGTAGCGTTCGACAATAAACTGGCTATCTAATGCAAAAATAATTTTTCAAATGGGATTAGTAGTTCCTGAGAAATAGCACGTTCAAACAAACAAACAAATAAACTCTGCCTCTTTCTAATATTATTATAGACAAAATGTTGATTAAAACATATTAAATTCATATATTTAAAAGTTAAAATTTCCATTTGTTCAGAATTTATCTTTGCATATAAAATTTACGAGTCACTCTATAAAGGGAGAGAATAAAACTTAACTCCACACATAACATAAGGGTCCCGGGACGAACTTACTCCATCTTGTTTTATATCTTACATGATTTGATAAGGGAATATATTGTGTACCTATATAAAATAATGAAAGTTAAATAGTTTATTCTGGGTTTAAATCTATACATATAATAAAATTCCTAACTAAGCCGAATCTTGTACATTAAGATATTTTTTGGAAAATCTTATTGAAGTAAACATTATTATACAGAGGCCGAATCTGTAGTTTTTAGAATTTTTGTCTGTTTTTCTGTCTGTCTGTTACCGCATCATGAAAAAACCCCTGGAGGGATTTTGATGGAATTTGGTATAATGATAGCTGGTTATCCGGGTCAACATATACGATACTTTTTACCGCGGGAAAATGTCTCATTTTTGAGAAAACTACAAAAACTGCATTGTAAGAGTATATTAATATGTAAAACCTAAGAATTTGGTTTTTGGTCATCTGAACTCGGGCGGAGCCGCGGGCAATACTAGTTTAAAATAAACTTGAAATATTTCACTATAACGTTCTCTGTGTTACCAAATATATACATATACCCACTGTTTGGAATAAGCTTTTTCCATATATATTTATGTTTGTATTCAGTCCTTTTTAACGTTCCACTGCTGGGCACGGACCTCCCTTCAGTACGAGGGGAATCAGGCCGTAGTTTGGAATTATTTTTGGAAGGTTTATGTTTGGAAGACTATAATATATGCAAAAGTTTGTATGTATGTGTGTATGAGTGTTAATCGTTTTTGCCGAAACGGCTGGACGAATTTGTATGAAATTTAGTAAACAGATGGACTACGGGCTGAATTAACATATCTCTTACCGTACAGACATAATATAGAATTAGACACCTAGCTACACGGAAGCGAAATAGAGTACTTGCTACAATGGACCAAAACTGGTCGACGTAGCTGGGGCCGACCTCGGCATCACACCCAACATAAATAAATAAATAAATAATAGGGTACTTACCCTAATCTAGTATAGAATATAAGCCTACTATAAATGAAATGAATGAGATGCATTAATATGGCAGATATCTGTAAAACACTTACTTAATATTTAAATAGTACAAAATAAAGTCACTATTCGCATCTGTATGTTTGTATGCTAATTATTCCGAAACTACGCAATGGATTTTGATGCAGTTTACAGTATAATTTGGAGATTTTCTTCTGGAAGGTTTCTTATAATACATACTCGTACATATAATATGTGTGTGTATATATATATTTGTGTGTATATATATATATATATATATATATATATATATATATATATATATATATATACATTGTATGTATTTAAAGAAAGTTACGAAAAGTCGATGTATTGTAATAAAATCGTCAAGCGAAAAGTAATATTTATAAATGCAAAAGGCTCTAAACGACACACTCGAGAGAAGTGAAGGTAAGTCTATAGTATTATTTATTATAAACGCGAAAACGTATTTATTGCTTTTTAACTTTCTTTATTACTCTCCTGCCCATAAACGCATCCTTTCAAAATTCCTAGCAAAGATAGTTACTCAATTAATACCCTCACATAATTATATTATTATTTTTCAACGAACTCTATACACACTTTCTAATATTAAATTTATATCAAGATATTTTGAAATAGAAAAATAAAATAATAATTGTGTATAATATCTCCTTCCCGGCAATACATCTTTTTAATTCTACGAAAGATAAACGAGGTCAACCGTCTCAAATGCCATTTAAAAGCAAAAATATAATACTGAAAGATTAAAAAAAATATATTTTAAACGAAACTATCTTTTAGGATTTTAACGCAGTTCTTGTTATATACTAGCAGAACCCGCGGCTTCACTCGAGCTAAACCTATAAAAACGAACTCTAAAAAGGTAGGTTTCATACAAACTTTTATCCCTTATTTTACCCTCTTAGGGAATGAATTTTGGAAAACGCTGAAATAAGTAACTCAATATTTTTGCCGTACTCAATTCATACGAAATTTCATGCAAATATGTCCAAGGAATAAAAAGATTCATACAAACTTTTATCACCTATTTTACCCCCCTGGGGGTTGAATTTTGAAAAATCTTGCCTTAGTGGATGCCTTCGTCATATTATGAGGAATACGTTTGCGAAATTTCAATTTTCTAGCCTTGAGGGTTTAGCCTGTGCATTCATACATCTGTCAATCACGTTTGCATTTTATATATATATATATATATATATATATATATATATATATATATATATATATATATATATATATATAGATTAGTGTTCCCGATGTTTCGAATTGTTTACTGCAAACATGGTCACGGGCGAGACTCACTCTCAGTCAGTCAGTTGAAAAAATCCTAAAAAATAGTTTCATTTAAAACGTTACGTACGTAACGGCAACGGTACGTTTTAAATAGATATAAATACTTAGTTATTAGCCAGCAATAGTTATGTAAATTAAAATTTTATTTTTTGTTTTTTTTTTCGATACTTTAATAGTTATTCCGCTATTCGAGGCGGAGACAAATCTAACAAATCAAAGATCAAGATGTAATGAGTGTTGTAACAAACCCGACTTTGTTTTATATGAACCATACCATACAATAACCATACAACATACAAAGTATTGAATAAAAACATTATAAAACTTTAATTCCAATTGTAACGTAAAATGATTTATTAGCTATTTCAAAATAATCTAAAGTTTTGACTTCACAACACTTGGGGGCTCTAAAACTTTAGTCTAATTTCTTTAACGAAACAAAACTTCATAATCAATCATAATTAAATAGAACATTCGGGGTGATATTATCATTTGCGTACAAACTAGTACAAATTTAGTTTCAATAAACTTTCTTTACATCCATCATGTTTCTATATATGCTTAGACATATATACAAAAATAAATCTTAACACATTATATATAGAGCCTAAATCGCTTTGTGTTATAGGTTAATTATTTTATAACGACCTCTCGGTAAAGTTGTCTCAAGAATATTCTCGAGTACTGTCAGTAAAGTGTCGCACAGCTGAGATGATGACAGAGACGAGATACTTGTTAAAATAATGTATTAACTCATTAATGTCCTGAAAATTATGATTTAGGGTACGTTTTAGTGGAATAAATAATAATTTGACGGCAGTAAGATAAAATAACACAAGTCGATAAACGTTCACAAAATCTCCTGCAAGCTTAGTTACCGTGGAAAACTGAAAAGTTTGAAGTAATGCTATATTCGCAGCAGCCTTCCTTCTTGGACTTTTCGTATAAGCTCTGATATGGGATGCTAACCAGAGCTAGGAAACCCGTTCAATTTTTAAAGCGGTTTTGATCATTGACCCCAAACAGAAAGGCTTTTCGGTTTAAGGTTTCGGTTACGTTCTTTAACCGAACGACAAATTCAACTTTTCTCTAAGAATAACCGGTAACCTTATTTCGATTTACTACACCGTTCGTTTTCATCAACCGGTTTAAGTACGAGCGATGAATTAACCATTACATTACCGAAATACACCGACTTTTTAAACCGGTTCAGTGTCCTGGTAACACATACACACATAAATAGCTTCACAATTTACCCCGTTATTATTATGTCAGCCTAAACCACTGAAGCAATTTCGATGAATATTAGTATAGAATTAAATTGTACCTAGGCACGAAAATAATATTTCAAGGGAGAAATATAAGATGAAAGTTTATATCCATCATTCTCAATTTAAGGTTATATAATAATTCATATTTGTTTTGGTAATAAATACAGACTACAGAGTGTTCCAGCATATGAGGGCTCGACAGTGACAAATGTTCGTAACTAGTAATAAATAATAATAAAATTCAGCCTTCGCATAACACTTTCTAAGGTTTACCCGAATATTTGACAATTTAAATAAAACTATCTAATAGACAATTTGTTGGGAATCAAAAATCCAAAGAAATCCGCGAAAAAATCCGAGAAAATAGTTTTATTTAAAATTCAACCTTCGTTGTCCCACTGCTGGACATGGACTTCCC
This sequence comes from Brenthis hecate, assembly GCA_951806755.1. NCBI lineage: Eukaryota > Metazoa > Arthropoda > Insecta > Lepidoptera > Nymphalidae > Brenthis > Brenthis hecate. The sequence continues at coordinate 1,600,300 of OX638257.1, forward strand.
TAAATGCGGGAGGTGGATAAGGTCCAAGCCCAGCACTTTGGCCAAATACAGGCAGGCAGACTTCACACTTTCTGCAACCCTGCAATCTATGTACAAACATACTTTCCTACATGCTCTTATATTTACACCTACACCTGAGGTTTCATCATATTGTTTTCCGTTACCGTATAAAGTATAAACAAGTGGTAATCATGTTGAAAATAAATTCCCTACATGAAAATCGCGCTTCACTTGGTTTTCAAAGGTAGCGCGTACTAATAGACTACCATCATGGCTTTTAAAATATTTATTGTTAATAATTCGCCGATTCTATGTGTAGGGACGAACCCGAGCCCAGCGATGCCGAGTCGCTAGTAATATTATAAACAAAAAAGGCCCCTAAGAACGCACTCGAGCCAAGTGCGAGTTAATCGCTATTTATTTTATAATGTAATATTTTTTTGTATAATTTTAATATATTATATTAAAATTCAGAATTTCCTTTAAACTACTTAAATCCAAACACCGTTTAGGAAGTTTGATTGCACAGAGTGCCGTAAAGCAACTAACTAGTTCGTTAGCACCTGGCAGCTGACGTAGTGTGCGATTTTTATTGAATTACTTTGTGCAATAAAACGGGCGTTTTTGTAGAATTCTTTGATAAAGTGTTAATTAATGGTAACATAACTTTCAAGATGACGAGAATTTCATATTTATTTGTAGACTCTTGTTTATTGGTACCAGTCCCGCCTACCTATATATTTAGGTATATTTAGTACGCTAATGAAAATATGACCTCCGCCTAGAAGTGAAGCGTGTAGGTATATATATAATGAATATTATATGCATTATACGTCAAGCTAAAGCTTTTATCTTTAAATATAATCGACCAATCGCTGTGATTATTAATTATTTAGCTCCTTTTCGATGTCCCACGGCTGGGCCTAACCTAAATCCTTTGTCAAAGAACTTAAACATTTTCAATGTTTATACTACTTGTTAACACTTCTAGTACGTATTTGAAAGCTAAATTGCACAGAGCTTAAATAGTTCGAGATTACAAAATAAATTTACGAATTCCCAGGACGACCCGCGGGACATTGCTACACGAAACAACAATATAAAATCAACATACAGAAAAGCGAGCAATAAAAGACCGAGCCTTTCCGATAAAGTCGTTAACACAACGCACCATTGATGTCGTCGTTTCAATATTTTAATTAATTAACGAAAAACAATTATTATTTAAATGTAGCGAGTTAAACGAGTTACGAAATTAAAATTTTAAATAATTTTTCAGAAAACTCTGTTTAAATTGTAACGTTTTCATATAAACAAGTAATATTTATTGTATATATTTGTTATCAAAGCATGAGCTTACAAAATGATACATAAAAAATACATAAATCGAAAAAAATATACCTATACGTACATTTGTTTTATTTAGGTGAACCTAAATAAATACGAACATCTAGCTTAATTTTCTGTTAGTGGAAGTCTAAATATAGACTTCAAAAATAAAATAAATTTTTCAAGCTTTCACAGTCACTGACAGTATTTTTATGATATATAAAAACTTTTTAACAAAAAAATAAAAACCGACTTCAAACAAAAGCACTAAAAAGTAAAAAATAACTGACTGGTCGTTTTCATTTACTATACATACCTAATTAAATATTTTCGAAGTCGGTGTGCTTTGCTTTCTTTGTAAGGGCTGGCACCGATTTCAAAATATTTGATTAGGTATGTATTTAATAGGTAGGCTTTAATTGCTTAGCCAAAGCACACCGACTTCGAAAATATTTGATTAGGTATGTATAGTAAATGAAAACGACCAGTCAGTTATTTTTTACTTTTTAGTGCTTTTGTTTGAAGTCGGTTTTTATTTTTTTGTTAAAAAGTTTTTATTTGTCCCTTTTTAGTGTAGACAGTACTAGCAAAGTAAGACTTCTAACGTGTTAAACTTGTCCAATCAAACAAAATAAGCCCAAACTCAAAGTATCTACTATTAGCCGTTGAAGAGTTCCATCTATCCACCTTCTGGCCTTACCATCAGATCAGGTCAAAAATACCGAACCACTGTACTAACAACGGAAATAGAAACACTTGTAAAGTTTCAAGTCAATATGACAATTAGAAGTAGGTTAAGTTCATAATTAGCTATTTTTCCACCCTTAGGGGAGGTTTTTTTTTGAAATTTAAATGGGACCAATCTGGAAGTATACACTTTCAAACAACATAAAAATTGTCCAAATCGGTTAATAAATGACGGAGTTCTGAGGTAACAAACATAAAAAAAATACAGTCGAATTGAGAACCTCCTCCTTTTTGAAGTCGGTTGAAAAGGGGTTATTTATTATTTACCATGTACACTGTGTACAACCTAATATTGTTCATGGCAGAAGGGCTCCCTCTGGGTTTAAAATAAAACTCCAGTGATCGAATGGCGATTAAAAATTTAATTTCTCCAACATTACGTATATAAAAGATCTTAACCAAACGATAGCGCGTTTTACTATACCTCTAATGCCATCTATTACAATTATTATAAATTCAAACTTTAAACATAAAATTTACACATAGAAACTTATTATATAGACACTTATACACACTGTGTGTATGTATACTCGTGACCCTACAGCGCCAAAATACCGGGAATTCATAAAATAAGTCAAAAATAAGTTAAGTATCCCATTCGACAAAATAAAAACACAGAAAATTGATGTACATATAAACATACACATGTACATATATATATAATATCAAGTCGTCTTTCCGTCGCATAATATATCATTCTTACAATGATCAATCACTCAATTTAAAGTCAGAAACCTAATTTCTTAACATCACAAGGAAATTACTTAAATTACTTTCATATATAAAGTATCAAATATATAAATAATCAAATATATAAATAATACAACCAATAGTATCTACACTTTTCACCCCAAATTTACTCAAAATAACAGATTTAAGAAAATGCCTAGTAGGTAGGTACATTCGACCTAATTACGAGAGAAGGCGAAACAGTAACCAAGCGTGGCTAAAATATATTCAATAGATCAAAGCTCGTCAATTTCACAGTGAATGCTAACGTCGCACGGTTCACTGATGCAAGGAATGGTTAGATAGAGTCTCTTACCTTAGACTCTAACTTTGAAGCTGAATAAAATATCGAATTATCGTTAACGAAAATCATAATAGACAATACACACATTTTTTTAAGTTATTTTTTGTTAAAATAATATTTAAAAAAATAGTTTTTACGATTAAAATAGTACTATTATATTAACATAGTACTATTATAGTATAAATGTGAAACGTGTGTGTATGCGCGTTACACCTTCACGCTAAAACTACAGGACGGATTTGGATATAATTTATTTTACGTATATAATAAAATTCTCTAACGGTGGTGCTAAATATTTGCCTTAAGATAAATACATACATAATAAATTATTATATCTAATATATAAATATCTCGTGTCACGGTGTTTGTGGCCACATTCCGCCGAAACGGCACGACCGATTTTAATCAATTTTCTTTGTATATTTAGTGAGTATTAGAATAGGTCGTAAAGTATTTTTCACCCTCCTATCCCCGCCTACCATTTTTTTTAACCGCGATTTTAGTATTATTGTATGAACAATATTACATAAATACATAGCTACAAATCCGAGCGAAGCGAGGCTGTCGCTGTAGTTTTTTTTTGTATATTGACCGCGGGCGTAGCCGCAGGTTCTGCTAGTATTATATAGATATAAACATATCTGTATGATATATATTAAAAAAAACCTAATATCTCGTACGAAATGGTAAAATGAGTTGAGGGACGCACCGGAGCAAACTGAGCTATACTTTATAAATAGGTATATAACAACGGTATAACCCGGTTGCTATTTTTAAGGTTATTTAATTTTATCGAAACCGTGCGTAGTCGCTAACCAGCCTCTATGGAATGCATAATCTATTACTAGCCACGGCTTATATTAAAAAAAATGTAATAAAAGTACCCGCATTGTTCTTTAATAGATGTCACATTTGACAGCTGTCAAAACGTTTGACACACGGGTCCGGCGCGTTCCACGAAAAAGATATAGACAATTTATAACACGGCCCACGTTGATTTTAGCATTTTACGAAGTCACGGGACTCGATTATTTTTAATCTCAGATTATGTTTAGCAAATTAAAAAAAAGGCATAATATATCTTTACATTAGATCATTTTATTCTCTATTCTACGTGATGAAGTATGAAAAATCCGCATCACATTTATTTTAGTGTAAAACACTTGTATCTAAGCATAAATCAAAATAACAAACAAACATTTTATATTTTATTTACATTATTTCGCAGATTTATTTTGATTTTTGGTTTCCGGCGTTTCTAATGCTTTACAGCAATCATGGTCACGGGAGAGATTAAGGTTTTAGACGTCTCAACGGCATTTTATAGTTTTTACAGACAGTGCCTACCCACAATTTTACAAAAAAGAAATGAAATCATTTTCGTATTCGCGTAAATCTAAGAAAGTATTAAACAAACAAACAATTAACCATTTTAAATAAGACTATCTTTTCGGATTTTGTCGCGGATTTATTTGCATTTTTGTTTCCCGACGTTTCGAATGCTTTACAGCATTCACAATCAATCCGCGACAAAATCCGAAAAGATAGTTTTATTTAAAATGTCAAATATTCGCGTAAATCTAAGAAAGTAATAAACAATTAACCAATGAATTAATAACACGAAATGTCGTTGTAACACTCAAAGCATATTAAAAACAATGTAGTTCAAACAGTTCGTTCAAAATCCTAGTAAATAGTGTAAAGCCCATATATTACTCGAAACCGACAGAACTATATATTGCAGTACCTTTAAAATGTCTGAGTGCAAGAGTTAAAAATGACTGGTATGTGTTGGAATGCTCAAAGGCAATTAAGGGTCTCCGTGCACTAGACGGCATCTAAAAAACTTGGAAATGAGACAATTTATCAAGATTTAAGTAGTTTAATAATAGGAATTTAATTCATTAAATAACGAATAACGTACTAATTTATAACGTAATACTTCTAGCGACTTACTCTCACTTCGCTTGGGTACAACCCTAGTTTCCTTTAGTATTTATAATATATTTCTCAGAGATGAGATATTTTCCCGCAGTAAAAAGTATCCTATATGTTGGACCCGGATAACCAGCTATCGTCATACCTTTCAGTCAGTGAGTTAGTTTTATTTTACATATATAAATTAGTTCTATACAATAAAAATTCAAGAGCATTTTCTGAATTATTCTTCATAGTATTCATCACACGTACAATAGCTGGGGTAATGAGTTATATCTGTACTTAAAAATCGGGCACGTACATTGCACATACATATATGTAGTAAATACTATATATGTATATCTTCCTGGCCTAAAATTATTTATACTGTGGGTTTTTGCATTTATCCAACCGCATCTTAGATACAGATTTTATATAGACACCATAAAAGAGAAACAATTCAATTTGAATGAATGTTACGTGATAATTTAGTCAAGTATGAACCGATTTTGATCATAATTCTTTGCAGTAAATAGGTTATACATGTAGGAATTACACCTTGAACTTCTATCATTTTAATACTTTATAATTTATATATAGTGTTCTAACATATATTGCAATTCCTATGGGAATGAAAATTTCAAGAAAATATGCACCTCTCAAAGTTAAAAATTACTTCAAAGACGAATTTCAAGTTGGGTTTTTTTACATTTTTAATTATGAAAGTAACTTTACGAGCGATTCGCATATTTTAAATGTTTATTCATGATTTAACACGGTGTTTAAAAAAGGTCATGAATTTAATTAGTAAAGTATTTAAATTATTTTTAATTGTGCATATTTCAATTTAAAACACAGACAAAGGTAAATAGTATTTCCTAGAATAACTTAACAATTACAGTGCAAATTTTGGCTTAGAAATAATGTTTAGTGCTGCTATTTACTTACTTAAGTAAAGATTTTCTTTAATTTTACGAATCTACCTTTCGAAAGAAACAGACGCTCGAACTAAGAATATATTGATATATGAATTTTACAAGAGCATTGTGCAAAAAAAATAGAAACGAACGTAGGTTTTTCTAGAGAGCTACAGTATGGGGTCCTTTAAAAGGGGAGTAAATAGGTTCTTAAAGGGTCGGCAACGCGCATGTGATGCCCCTGGTGTTGCAGGCGTCCATAGGCTGCGGTAACCGCTTACCAACAGGCGGGCCGCATGCCTGATTGCCACCGACGTGGTATAAAAAAAAGGTCTTATTTGTATCAAGTACCTTAATTGTTCTCGCAAGTATGTATGTGCAATATCAATATTTACCTAATAAAAAGAATCGAACCGTTGACCTCTAATGTTTAAGGGAAAGCACACGTAAAATATTTTTTCTAAGCTTCATTTTTTGATCTAAATTCGAAAGTTACGTACCCGCAATCCTATAGTCATTTTGATAACTAGATGTTTATTAATATGAAGACTTACCTGAAATAAAATAAATAACAATATTAAATAATGAATTTTTAATAAATATATATTAAGATAAACAAAATGGTAACTTTTTTAATACCATTTTATAAGTCACTAAAATATTAAAAACATATACTTAGTATATGTCTTTTTTTAATTAATATTATATTTTATATTTTTTTCTTTATGGTCATACATATAATAATTGTAACACTAAATATAGATTACTAATTAATATTTTAAAATTGTAACAATTATAATGATAAATAAAATTAAATAAATAATATTCCATATTCAATTCTAAAACTAATTAAAATTATAAAAATGTTTAAAGTTAAAAAATATTGTAAGGTACTTGGTGCAATTATTCATTTTGTTATTTGTGGGTAGGCTGTCTATAACAACTATACCTTCGAGACATCTAACACCTCAGTCTCTCCCGTGACCATGAATGCTGTAAAGCATTCGAAACTTCGAGAACCAAAAATCAAAATAAATACGCGAAATAATCCGAAAAGATAGTTTTATTAAAAATGTCAAATATTCGTGAAAATATAAGAAAGTATTAACATATACCTAATTATTTACTTATTGTGCAAAATGTAAATGATAATACAAAACACTTTAAAAGTAACTCTTTTTACCTTTTCCTGAAATGTATATGAGACCTTGAGGTTGTTTAACTGTTTTAAAAAAAACATGAAAACAGGTTAATATTTGGTTAAGCCAAGAATCAAACCGATTATTCATTCATATATGTAAAAAAAATATGTAATCATACTAATACACTTTGTGGTAACTTTGCCAATGTTTTCTATAACTATTTAATAATTTTAGCGAGAACCGAGATGTGTGTATGTATGTTCCGTATGGACTCCAAAACGTCTGGAGCAATTTTGAAGTAATCTTCAGACAATCTTCAGATTAGCCCAAAGGGTGGTCCTGTGAAATTTGTTAGCGATCGGAAGTTTAAACGCGGACAAAGCCGTGGGAACTGCTAGTATAATCTTAAAGTACACCATCATAATTTATCCAAAAAGCCTAAATAAGAACACGATTAGGAAAATTAATTTCGCCGCGAAATCAAGCGCGAGAGGAAGTTTGATAACAATTGTTTCCGGTGATAAATACGTTTATTAATTAGTGACAATCATAAATTAACGGTGTCATATTTGTTACTTCTAATCAAAGTCTCCTCGAGAACATGAACATGGATATTAAATTATTAACAAACATCAAAATGTAAGATACAACAAGTAAGGTGGTTTGAACAAATCAGCTTTAAGGCGAAAATATCGCTTAATAAACAAAAAATACCTCCACTTTATTAAGTACCTCCTTGTTTTAGTCTAGTCTAGATGAATTAATGAAATAATTGAAAATTTATAGAGTGGTTAAGGCATTAAAATGTGTGTGTGCACATTCTTAAAGTTATATGAAAAGTTCTTCAATAATATAAATTTAACTTACATATATCTATATTAATATTATAAAGGGGTAAAGTTTGTGAGTTTGTGACGTTGTAGGGGGTGATCTTTGGATCTACTAAACCGATTTAGATGAAATTTGGTGAGAAGATGGTTTGAGACCCTGGGAAGGACATAGGATAGTTTATATCCCGGAAATCATCCTTTAAGGGCATGAGAATGGGAATGAAAGTTTTTATAGGGAAGCAAGCTAGGGACGAACCCGAGTGCAGCGAGGGTCAGTTGCTAGTATATATTTGAAAAAAACGAGATATTTACAATTACTTTCACAAAAAAGACATGTTAGCATAGCACATGAAACAGTACTGAAATATCGGGAACTCTTAACAGGAAGTAAAAACACGATAAATATCCTATTTAGTATCATAAAAACAGGCAAATAGAAATAACTATTTGACTTTAATTAGGGTCGTTAGGTAGGGTTTGTATACAAGTTGCATAATTTTTCATCAGAACTAGATTCATCTCATTTAAATGAGCTATGAATAAACAATAGATCACACACGAGTCTGATCTTAAAACTACTTTTGTCATCGCGTCATCACTCCAGCTATCTCATTAGGACCGAACGTGAGGCATCGCCGCGCCGTCGAAATAATGTTACGCGTAAAGAGCCTGCGTGTGGCCATAAAATACTTTTCTTGACATTATTTAAAACGCTTTGACTTTTAAAAGAAATATAACAGGGAATGTTTTAATTGGTCCCCAACTTCGAAATAGAGCACAGTGAATAGCAGCTTTATAACATAAATTCGTATACAATTTGTCATTTCATTTTTATATAAAAATCATCGTTATTTTGCATTTTTAAATTGAAATGTAAAATAATTAACCATACATAATATTAAAACAGATAAGTACCTTTTTACTTCTTTGTTTGACAAACGTTTTTTTTTAAGTAGCTATTGACAAACTTTTGTGTTATCAACAAAAATGTCTGAAAAAAAAATTTTATATGTATACAAATCGATTATTTTTCATATTATCATACAAATCACAAATCATACCAGAATAAAAATTGTAGCAAAACGTAAGTAAACGTGGATAAGACTTAATACGAGAAATTCTATGAACTGCTAGATTAAGAATCGCTGATCTCCCAACTCCACACAGTAACCCATTTATAAATTTCTTGCTGCACTCATCCTTGATAATCACATGAGTCGAAGCTATAAAGCACCCTTCGTATAACGACTGTACGATCATACCTATATACATATAAAGGTATGTACGGAGTACATAATAAGAGTCGTTTAAGTGATTCATTGGTTTCATTTTATGCGATATTAATCGTTTTACAGATTCCTTGGAAAATGATGTTAAAACATTTTGCGCATTTTCTAACGTTTTGTGTTCTATGTTTAGTTATTGCTATAAGCAAGTGTCCTCCTAACAGATTTCGGCCACGGTGGTCAATCTAAATGAAGAAACCTAAAAAACGTTAGCCTGCTAAGCAGAGAGAGAGAGAGAGAGAGAGAGAGAGAGAGAGAGAGAGAGAGAGAGAGAGAGAGAGAGAGAGATATTATAGTGCACAAGTATGCGCGAAAACACAATAGAGGAAGAGCCCGTGAACGCCAGACCTTCGTCATTTTATAAAGGCTGAAAGTTTGTCAGCGCATACTCCCAACACAGATAAGAACGATGAACCATTATGAAGTTCAAGCTATGGTGGCTTTGGCAGGTACACGGTACTAAAGATGTGTAAAATACCTATCTAAATTCGTCAAACAATAAAGTGTAATATTTGGTATTACCTTCAGAATATTATTAAAAATCACGTCATTCAATGCCAGACACTTAACATCGTGGCAAACACTTGCCAGACACCCTTTTCATGAAATCATAATTCTACTTACATTATAGTATAAAAGCTGATTTTTAATATATATATATATATATATATATATATATATATATATATATATATATATATATATATATATAAATTTGGGTAATAATTAGATGATTTATAAGACTGCTAGCATAGCATTTATTACACACCATGAAAAATGTTCCAAACAAGTTGGGAGGCATTTCTAAGAAAATGTTGCAAATGGTCACCAAATTTGAAGCGCTAAGAATTGACTTTATTTTTGATGGTGTGTAATAAATGCTATGCTAGCAGTCTTATAAATCATCTAATTATTACCCAAGTATTATACATAAAAATCAGCTTTTATACTATAACGTAAGTAGAATTATGATTTCATGAAAAGGGTGTCTGGCAAGTGTTTGCCACGATGTTAAGTGTCTGGCATTGAATGACGTGATTTTTAATAATATTCTGAAGGTAATACCAAAAAATCACACTTTATTATTTGACGAATTTAGATCGGTATTTTACACACCTTTAGTACTGTGTACCTGCAAAAGCCACCATAGCCTGAACTTCATAATGGTCCATCGTTCTCATCTGTGTTGGGAGCATGCGCTGACAAACTTTCAGCTTTTATAAAATGACGAAGGTCTGGCGTTCACAGGCTCTTAGGCCACAAGTGCACTCTCTGTTCCTGTCACTCTTATACTCTGGTGGGGCGACAATTCGAAACGATCGAAGATTAGTGCTCGTGCTCTCCGAGACACAGGGATGGAACAACGCCACCTTCCCAACTCCGGGGGCTTAACAATTTCTCAACAGAAAAACTGAATAACTAAACTTAGCCCGACCCGAGACTCGAATCCAAAACCTCCAGATCTGCAATCGTATATGCTGCTAGCTACTAGATCAAAGAGGCAGTTAATTATTGCTATAACTTAGTGTATAATTTAGCAAATCACATCTTCGCATTCTTCTTACACGTTATTTATATAAATATGAATCGTTTACATATAAATATGAATTATTAAGTAGATTTATTCAATACATCATTTGCCATCCCTTTTCACACTTTAAAATGTCGATAATAACATTATTATTCTACGTTACCTATAATATACTTCTATACTATCTATACTAATATTATAAAGAGGTAAAGTTTGTGAGTTGTGACGTTGTATGGGGTAATCTCTGCATCTACCAAACCGATTTAAATGAAATTTGGGAACGACACAGGATACTTTTTATCCCGGAAATCATCACTTAAGGGGGGAGCATGTGGATAAAAGTAAGTATGGGGAATCAACCTAGGGACGAACCCGAGCGAAGAGAGGGTGAGTCGCTATTCACTAGTATACTGTAATTGGAATACTCGTACCATGTGTCATTTTTCAGGTCTTTTCATTGGTTGAAAGTCTTAAATATATCTTACCTATCAATTAATATTAGAAGTTACTAGAAATCTATTTTAATGAAATAGTTATACAAAACTTAAGTACAATAATCTCAAATAAATCAATCATGGCCAAATTCTTTAAAACAACACAATAGAACAGATCAATGGTACCTGAATATTTCAAGGGGTTTCGTTTGAAAACCTCGGTTATTTGTTACGCACTTTAATTGCTTTCTTCCAATTTGAGCCTTATAATGGAGAGTATTGTGGGCCAAGTAAGGGCGCCAAATGATTTTGTACTAATATTTTAAATTATACTATGCAAATTATTCATATCAGTAAGTAATATTGTAAAAAAATCCTTTTGAAAAATCATTAAATATGGGATTTCTTATACTCTATGAAACTGCACAAGTCCCTTAGAAATATGCAACGTTTGATCATTGTATGTATGCATTAAAACAGCTCAGAAGGGTTTTCCAGGAAGACAAATATTTGGCAATTAACAATTATATTTCTCGCTTTTTCTGTATACTCATTTTACATTTATATTTTATATTCCTAACTCATATAATCCGAATCACCGACTGTCCACTTGACATATCAAAAATCTATTGTCAAAATCTACAAACTGGCACATAAAATAACTGAATGTTACAGCATGTATTGTATGTATGTATGTATTTATTGTATTCAGCCCTTTCTAACGTCCCACTGCTAGGCACGGGCTTCCCTTCAATACGAGTTGGATCAGGCCATAGTCCACCACGCTGGCCAAGTGCGGGTTCGCGGGTTGATCATTGTAAACGTTACATATTCTTTAAAAAGACAAATGCATCTTATTTTATAGAGTTTAAAACAACAAATCAACAAAAAACAATGAAAGTAAATGGAATTAAATATACGTTATTGTATTTTATAATACATAACATATCCTACCTTTAGAAGTAGAATATTTTCAAAATTTTTTTGCAAAATTTGACTTATTCACTAAAAAAATATAAAAATGTCGAGAGGTGTCGTGGGACATCCGGTAGGGGCGAACTTCCCTTGTATGTATGCTCTTGGCTCATAAAGCTCATAAAAATTGTCACGAGTACTAGGGGACCATGAACCTCAAGGAATATCCATTATATATGTTGGACCACATAAGAGTGCATACGAACTCCTGAACACTTATACTCGACTGGTACTTACGATGACGTCACATAAGGTATCTTAGTAAATAATAAAAAGTTTTGTAATGGTCGAAATATTACACTTTTTTATCCAGCTCTCATTTGCCAAGTATGCCGAATAACATGCTATTAGGAACTTCGTTCTAAAAATCAAACACACACATCCAAAAAAATATACCACAAAATTGAGCACCTGCTATTTTTGAAGTCAGTTAAAACTTAATTCTACACACTATTCTGTTATCTCCCTCTATGTCAAGACTTATAATTCAAAACGTCATCAACATCCGCTTCCGCCTATAAGCTATGAACAGAAAACATCATTATTTAGTAGGTTCATGGCGGTTTTCTTGTCGCCTCTCTGTTTTACGGTGGGCTTTAATTAAACCCATTTCTTTCGAGCCGAACTAAAATTTTTCTTGCAATAAAATTTACGTTGTCGCCGCGGTAACATAATTAAACATCTATATAAGAGTCTACGTTGTTTACTTTGAATTTTAACGAGAAATGTTACTTGAAATCGTCTGAATCTGTTATTTTTTTTTTAATTTCCTCAAATATTTTTAATAGTTACTAGCGACTCACCCTCGCTCCGCTCGGGTTCGTCCCTACTTACGTTTTAACGTTTAGTATAGATTTCTCAGAGATGAGATATTTTCTCGCAGTAAAAAGTATCCTATATGTTGACCCGGATAACCAGCTATCACCATACCAAATTTCATCAAAATCTCTCTAGTGTTTTTTTCGTGATGCGGTAACAGACAGACAGACAAAAATTCTAAAAACAATAGATTCGGCCTCTGTATCGATAATAATGTCTATTTCAATAAGATTTTCCAAAAAATATTTAATGTGCAGATTCGGCTCAGTTACAATTTTATTTTTTTTAGTTACTGTTAGGCACCTCAGGACGCGCCTAAGCGAAGCGAGGGTGAATCGCTTATATTACGAATACAAAAGTCATCTAGAGACGCCCCCGAGCATAGCGAGGGTAAGTTGTTATTTAGAACTATTTACTTACTTATTCAGAGCCATTTCGAACGCAAAAGTATGCCATGGTATAAAAACACAAATAAAAATGGCGATAATATTTACGACATTATTGAGTAAAGACCACATTTTAATTATACCAGCCATAAAACTAAAAACATAAATACGCAACATGTAACGTGTTTTTACGATACGTTTGTCGTATAACACGACACGATTTCCGTTTATCCTACTGAAATCTCTATTAACGTGCTTTACAGCAATTCGAATCGTTAACCGAATTACGACAATTATCGTTAAATTAATAGTTAATATTTCATTGCTATTTTAATGGACCGTAAATAGAAAACTTAATTTGAGAATGTTTGTATCATATTTAATTACAATACTTTAAAATGATTTCTACATATACATAATAGACTTACATACATTATAAAAATAGGCAAAGACAAAACGGTTCGGTACCTTTTTCTCCTCTGTTTGTCCTTTGTTTGTGGTCGCACTCCTCCGAAACGGCTCAACCGATTTTAATAATATTTTTTGTATATTTGGTAGGTATGAGAATAGATCGTAAAGTACTTTTCAACCTCCTAACCCCAGCTCCCATTTTTAACCGCGATTTTAGTATGTTTGTATGAACAATAACCAAATAATTGAATATTATATAACCACACGGACGAACCCGAGCGAAGCGAGGGTGAGTCGCCATATAATATTATAAAGCAAAAGAGTTTTTTTTTTATATTGAACGCAATTAAATAATTCGTCGAAAGGAAGGTCATATTAAAAAAATGTACTTTCATATACCTAAAAAGCATGTGTTATCAACATTGTTTGTATCTTACTTATACCATGGCAAAGTTGTCTATTTGTCACTACGACGAAGGTCGTCGATTCGAGACCGGCTCGGGGTAATTGTTTATATTGGTAATTGAGATATCAGTAAAGTGCCAAAATCTAGATAGTATTAGTTTATATATTATAAATATTATAGAAAAATAAAAAAGGAAATAGTACGAAGAAATAAACAAATATCCATCGACTGTTAAGAGTTGCTTGTTTGAACTTGTTATCTTGGTTATTCGGTGAGTGCTCCCTTTCGATTCAATAAGCGGAGTGATTGGTTAAAAATCATTTAGTCAATGTCGATACAGCTCCAATGTTTTTCCGTTAGAAAGATTTACTGAAAGTCATACAAAATAAATATTATCAGTCTTTGCGTCTAGAAAGAGATTATGTTACAACATTATACATTTTATTTATATGATGGTAAAAGTCAATATTTAAATTCTTCTTTGTTTTCTGCATAATTTTTGATATCTTCGCCGATTCCACGTACGTTTTTTGTATTATCGCTTATGTATTATATTATCCCTCACGTATTATATCACCTACTTATGTAAATGAGACAATTTAGCGCGTTTTTCTCCTCTTATTTATCCACTTTTTTTTGTTTAGTAGCTATTGATGAGCTTTAATGGTATCAATAAAAATTTGAAAACGGTTATTTTTTTTTTATATACCTATAGATAGATGAATTCTGTTCATATAGATACATATGTTTCCCTCAGTAATGATTATAGTCGTATTTTAACCACTGGACAAAATAAAAAAAATAAAATAAAAAAAATATATTTAATCATCACATCAAATATACGCCTAGATCTAAAAAAAGTATAATACTCTAGTTTATTTTTTATTGGTACATATTTTTGAATTTCAACAGCGGTTATGTCTCTAACAGACAGACAGACACGTAAGCGTGTAACCATGAAACACTAAAACGTCTTCAAAAAAAATTCTTTATCTTAGTTCGTTCACCCCAGGTCACTTGCCTCAAGCCAATCTATTGCCAAGAAGCGTCAAACGACTGTGTCAATCACTGCTTTTAATTATAGCATATTCTCTTGGTACTAGGGCGAATCATCAAAGTGTACAGGAAATATTTAAAACTACCAATTGTTGTATATTTTAATGAGTTCACTCTGTGTCACTTGTATTCTAATTCTTTTGAAGCATATACTCATATTTTTAAAGTCATATTACAATTTTTTACAAAAATATAATAAAAATCATTTAGCCTTATGACGACACGTTTGGCTCAGTTTGTAGTGACCCTACTTGTTGAACCAGCGGTCGCGGGTTCGAGTCCCGCTGGGGGCATTCATTTGTGTGACGAGCACGAATGTTTGTACTCCAGTCATGGGTGTTTATATTTATAATATGTATCTAAAGTTATATAAGTATGTGTAGTGTATCAACTATCTGGTATCCATAACACAGGCCTTGTAGCTTACCATGGGACTAGATGGTGCTGTGTTATTGTCCCAACATATTTATTTATTTATTTTGACATCCCTCCCTAAAGCCTTCTCTCAATGCATAGGAGATCATACCATAAACCATAACGCAAGTAAAATGCTAGTTCACATATATTTTAAAAACTATCTACTTTAGTTCTCTCAGATACACGGGTTTCCTAATGACGTTTTCTTGTACCATAAGGCAAGTTGACAATGGTCTTGTATGACTTCTGAGATTTTCACGTGTGCAATTCGAGTTTTGAACCCATATCCCTCAATTTTTCTAGGGAACGCGTTAGTATTGGGCTACCACTGAATTTTCACAACATTTTGTACGGTACGAAACTAGTTTTAAAAATAAAAATAAAATTACCCTTATTTGCAATAACAACACCCGTTGTGAAAAAAATGTATGTCAATCTGCGTTTCCCTATGTCTATATTAGAAACTACTTGACCATATTTGATTGTATTTATTCCTATTCCAATATATAGCGTTAATTACTTTTTGTCCCTACTTATGAGACCATAAAAGACAAAGGTAAAAAGAATTTGTTACTGAATTAAAACTTTCTAACACGCGGGAGACTTAATACGAGCGTTGCCTTATTTATTACAACCCTTTGTCGTGACATAGGTATTCCATAGCAATTTGTTAATTTTGCAAGCAATTAACGCAGGTGCTAAATCATAGAGATACCAGAAGTTTTATATTATTAAATTTAAGCTGTTCTTTTTCATAAGAAATTGTTTTATTAGCGACTAATCCACGCTTTGGTCGAGTGCGTCTGTTATATTTTTTTTTATCGCTAAGCTAATTTTATTACTGACTCTAGTCTATATGTCATTCCAGGTCACTATCTATCTCTACACCCAAATTTATCTAACCGTTACATCGTGAAGGACTAACAAACAAACATACACATACAAATTTCTTCAATTACAATAGCAGTATGATGAAGAGAATGTTAATAGTCAAGTCTACTACGTTGGAGCCCGCAGGTTCTAAATATTTTCCTGGTCTTTATAATAATAAAAATAAGCGATTTGCCGCGATATAGCCCCTTACCTAGAATAAAGGTAAAAACGGAGTTGTGGAAAGATTAAAAAATACACATTATAAATTTTATCGAAGAGTATCATGTAGCAATACAGAATACAATACAAGAAAAGTTTGTCGAAAAAAAGTGTGTGTGTGTACTTAAAAGCTTGTTCTTTTTATATATTTGAACATATTTTTGATTTTTTTTTCGTATTCTTCTCGGCAAAACCTTTCATTTAATATCCATATCATGGGGGTGCATAAAAAACTTTATTTTCCACACCAATTAAGCCAACCCTTTAGGCTGCCCATACCATTCATGTCAATATCTTTGTTACGTTAATTACATAACATAAACTTACTGACACTATACAAGTAGTAATTCATTATTTCAAAGGTCATATTTTAAATACTAATTATTATTTTAAAATGTGTGTTTAATTTACCATACGGGCTTTTGAACACCAAATACTAAAACGAACTAGAATATCTAGATATTCTAGTCAGTCCCTATTGAAATTCAGGTCACAAAACGTTTTAGATTATTCGCTTTTGGCTTGCCATTACTACTTTGTTTTGATGCAAATGACGATTGAGAGGCGAATTTATAAAAACGTCTCTATTTGTGGAGTGACCATAAATATTATTTTGATGGATATTTTTTGATGTTATTATGGTGGTTACAAATTTTATTTCATACTTTGACAGGTAAGTTATTTTTATTAGTTATTGAAAATTTCATTTTACGAATTTCTTACGTTTTAAATAAAATTATCTTTCGGGATTTTTCCACAGAATTATTTTGATTTTTGGTTCCCAACGTACTTACGTTTAGAATTTCTTATATATAGTTTATATATATATATATATATATATATATATATATATATATATATATATATACATACATATACATATATATATATATATATATATATATATATATATATATATATATATTGTCATTTTGATTATGTAACTATTTTGTGCCTATCTATCCTAAGTACCTATATTAGAAAATCAAAAAGAGTTGATATCTTAATTCTTAGCGAATTAAACGGCTTAATTTTTAATTCGCAAAGAACTCAACGCCATATATAAAAGTAACAATAAATGTATTTGTTCGTTTTCAATTATAAAAAATTGTGTAATAGAAAATCATGTATAGGTTTTTCAGGCATTACTGTGCTGACACAGGTTGCCTTGAGCTGATAATAATTGTGATGGTCCAATGGACAGAAATTACAGATCTTTGGGACTCAAATTAAAATAACGTTTTCCAATAAATTTTGAATTCTCCCCAAATGTTTTTATATGAAAAACAAATAGATTATACTCAAATACAGATATAGCAATGCGACGACTCTGCCGAATTAAAACTAATGAGTAAAACTCATACTAATAAAAATTAACGACTCATAAATAGTACATTTATTTACGTTAAATTCTTATAAATCAATTAGAAAAATATAAACAAGCATCGTTTCTTATTATTATTCGTATATATAAAATAAATTCATAATATATATCCATACTAATGTGAAAGTGTGTTTGTTTGTTTGTTTGTCCTTTTTTCACATAAAACGGAGTGATGGATTGGCTTGCTTTTTTGTGTGGAGATAGTTGGAGGGCTGGAAAGTGACATAGGCTACTCTTTACCGCGGAAGATTATCTATTTCCCACGGGAAAGCACGTTATAATATAATCCAAAAAATATTTATGATCAGAATTACTTGAAACTTGGTATTTTCATTGATGCTCTTCAATAAAATTAAATAAACACGTGTTTTAGCATTTTGTGAAATTCATCCTATAAGGGGGTAAAACTAGGGGATGAAAGTTTGTATAAAACTACCTTTTTAAGGATTTTTTGTAGTTTTAGCGCAAGCGAAGACGCGGGTTGTGCTAGTAACATCATACGCCACGCCAGTACGGCCTAACGGATCTGGATGAAATTTGGCACAGAGGTAGATTATAATCTGGTATAACACACAGGCTACTTTTATCCCGGAAATATGTACGGTTCCCGTGGGAAAACAAATCCATCGATTTGTTTTTGTTTTTAACATCATATATATTTATTATACAACATAGATCATAGTCCAAATTAAACTTAATACTACAAAAACTTTCCCAAACGTTGACCACCAACATTATTTCGGTCGATTACAATCATGTATAAGAATAGAACCGTTTTACTGCCTATAAAGCCGTAGAGTACGCTTATTCAAATCACTATAATCCCTTTGAAATTCAAAGTATTTTATGGCTTGCGGCACCAGAGTTAGAGGTTATAATTGCTTGGATTAGTTTAAGATGTTTCAATTAGTTCTGGTTAGGTATTTCATTCATTGTAACAGTGGGTGGACTGTTTGTAAATCGCTCGTAAAATGATGGAGAACATGTTATTTTATACAAGTATTTAAGACCGACTTTAAAAAATGGAGATATGTACTAAGTTTGCGTGTAGTTTTTTTTTGTGTGCGTCACGACAAGCTGTATTTCTACTAATTGTAAACCAATTTTCAATGTATTTTTTAATATTTGAGTAATACCATAAGGGTGATTTGTGTGAAACAAATTTAAATCTTTTAGTTTGGACTTATTATTTATTATCAAAATTAGGTAGTTTTAAACTAAAAAATTAGAATATTTGACCAACCATTTTTCTAATTTAATTAGATCGACACAAACCCTATGAACTATATATTTAGCTTCTATTATATATTTAGCATTTTATATACAACTAGCGACTCACGCTCGCTTCGCTCGGGTTCGTCCCTAGATACGTTTTAACGGTTAGTATGGAATAGACAAGACTATATATTAAACATACATACATACATAGGTACAAAATTAATAGTTCTGACTTTTTCGATTTTCCAGCTGTTTTTTTGGGTTTTGCCTTGTTACAGACAGTGCCTACTGCCTACCCACAATTTTACAAAAATGATTTCAGAAATTCAAAAACTGTTTCTGTAACAAGTATATAACGCCTTTGAGCTGCCTAAAACCTTACTCTCCCATGACCATGATTGCTGGAAAGCATTCGAAACGTCGGGAAACAAAAACCGAAATAAATCCGTGAAATAATACGACAAGATAGTCTTATTTAAACTGACTCTCTTTAAAATAAGAAGGATATGTCTTACTTTTGATACAATTTGTTCAATAGATATATGTATATCATAACTTTTATATTAAAGAAAACTATCAATCACATCACTTCGGATCTGCTTTAATCATACAAAATCTCTTACAATTTGCTAACATATCATGCGGAGAAACGGTTAAGTTCAAATGAAATAAAATTTAAAAAACCTTAAAGGAAAACTCGGCTATCGTGGAAAAGAAAATTCCTCGAGAGGCTCAAAAGCATGAAATAAATTTAATTTCTTAAAATCTTACGTTCAGTTACATTGACGTAAACCTTTCAGTGAGAAACCGTGTGATTTCGTAGAATACATTTCTAGTTCATACATCGTGAGTCTACACATTTTTTCCAAAGAGCAAAATCTTTTGTTGAAAGTTTATAGATATTTGATATACCTAAGTATTTTTCATAATAAATAAGATGAAAAATTATAAATATACACGTAAATTAAAAAGAATAAGTTAATATTTAGACTTCTAATCTATACTTAATATTATAAAGAGGTAAAGTTTGTGAGTATGTGGGTTTGTGAGTTCATGACGTTGTAGGGGGGTAATCTCTGGGTCTACTGAACCGATTTGGATGAAATATGGTAAGAAGATAGTTTGAGATCTTGGGAAGGACATATGGTAGGATTTTTATCCCGGAAATCATCCTTAAGGGGATAAAAATGTAATTGAAAGTTTGTATAGGTAAGCAACCTAGGGACGAACCCGAACGAAGCGAGGGTAAGTGGCTAGTAAATAATAAAATACAATAGAAATAAAGATAAATACGAATGTATCTATTATTAAGTTGTTAGATTAAATTTTAACAATTTTTATGCAGAACGTTCATGTCATTTTCTAGCGAAAAAAATGAGAGGACATCTCAAGCAATGAAATAACAGTAGTATTAATATTGTAAATCCATTTTTTTGTTTGTACTTCTATCATACATATTAATAGATTGAGCTGATTTTTAGAAGATATATTTTATGGGTTGGAGAATGATATGGCATAAAAGAAACAAATAATAAATAATTTAACCGAGTAAGTATTGAGATAACCAAATTTAGTTGTGAAATATCCCTCGAAAAAGTTTTCATAAAATGGGTCACTAGTGTATTAAGTACAAATTAATTACCTACCTATATATAAATATATATCTATACATATAATAAAAGTGTAACTCATCGCTGTCTGTACATAGAAAATATTTGAGAAAAACTCTTATTACATGCAACATCATCATATGCATAAACAATGATTTTAGGAATTTTTGTCTGTTTGTCGGTTTGTTTGTGTGTTTGTGAGATTAGCATCTCACAAATGGCTGAACCGATTTTGGTGCGGTTTTCACAATGTATTGTAGTAAGCTTCACTTAACATTTAGTATTTGTTTCCTTCGAATCGGTTCATAAATTAAAAGTTATGTCAATTTAAAGAATCACCCAGTTTTAAATAACACATCCTAATTATTTTAGCTAAGTCGGTAAGTAAGTAAGACGGAATCCGTGTCGCATTTTATTGGACTATAAAAATTAATTACACATAAAGGTCTTCGTGAGACATAAAATGAGTAAAGTAACAGGGCCTTAAATGCTACACCGGCATTTCAAATATAAGCGTAACTTTCCCTACAACCCTTACCCTCTCTTTGGGAAACATTAGCCCCATGATATACTAGTATTCGCTTTCTGCCTATTATCTCGATGTTTTACGTATATAATCGATTAGACGTTTAAGCTTTAAAAAAACATATATTTTTGTCAAGCAACATTTCGCTGCCAAGTTTATTTTGTTTTTATTTATATACATTGTATTACACAAATAAGCACCTCAAATTAAACAAAAACAAAATCGGTTAAATGCGAGTCGTATTCGCACGCAAAGGGTTACATTTACACATACTTTTTATTAATATGACTTTTACTCTACATATGTACATAATATGTAGTACATTAACTTCTATGATTGATTACGTTAAAAAAATGTTTCTTGTATTTTATTTTTATTTATTTTCATTATATGTTGTTATAGCGGCAATAGAAATACGTGCTTTGTGAAAAATTCAACTCTCTACATATTACGGTTCATGAGATACAGCCCTCCGACCGAATATGGTTCCGTTGGCACCCTTCGGGTACGGAACCCTTAAAAAGGAAAATTGCACACAGCATTTAAAGATGGGATATTCGAGACGTCATTTGCTAAATACATAACTGATTTTCGTGTCTCAACAATAAGACTTGATTCTTTCTTCTTTAGAACTTTTCTTCATCTAACCACTCACTTTTTCCAACAACTTTATTTTACGTAATTAAGATTTCGTTACGTATTTTTAAATTCTAGGCCAACTTCAATTGTACAGGGGAAATTATTTCGCAATTAAGATTTAACCCTCTTTGCGATTGATCTCAAAGGGTTTCCTCCCTATTCTATGGAATTGAAAAAATACTTTTTTTAAATTCAAAGTACCTATAACAGTTGAGATTGTTGGTTTTCCATCAGTCGACTACGCATTATTAATGAAAATATTATTTATTTTTAAGTTGAACAAAGACTAACTTGGTTCTAATAATTACCTACCAAAAAAAATATACCGATTTAAAATCACTTAGAACTATTGCAAGAGTAAAATTATTAATTAAAAAATGTATGAAAATGTATCTACAACTAGATAGATAAAAGTCGATAAAAAAATAAAATATATATTAAATAATAGAAAAGAATCCACGTTCTTAGAATCTGTTTCAATTAACAGAAACAAAAATATTACCAAAAAATTAAAACATACTTTTTGAGTCCATATATGTACAGTCATACTTATTACGTCGTATCTTGTCATAAGAACTTTAGTTCATGGCATCGTAACAATTCACTACGGTTATGAGTGTATCGTTGAGATCGATAGCACCTATAGCTTAGGTAATTTGTTGTGACTGCGGTGTGCAGATATGGGCCTTGCTAAGGGCTGTGATACATGCAGTAGATTGATATTTAAGCTCCCTATACATGTTCCCTTATACTATAAATAATATGTTAGTTATCCTACTTTTACGAAGGAACTGACAGACTCAGTTTTCTGTTTATAGTTTACTAGTGAGTTACCCTTGCTTTGCTAGATAATTATAATATTATTTTGAGCTTATTGTTAAGTTTAATTTATGCTAATAAAGTTGTTTTTATTAGATGCCTAACAATGCATATGCGTTACTATTACTTAGTCTATCTGTGTATTACATATCATCCAAATACGTCCAGCCGTTTCAGCGTGAAGGAGTAACAAACATACACACAAACTTTCTAATTTATAATACGACTAGCGACTCACTCTCGCTTCGCTGGTTAATTTCCTAACATACATCCCCATTTTCACCTACTTAAGGAATAACCTATGTCCTTTCTAGGGTCTCAAACTATCTTCTTAACAAATTTCATCTAAATCGGTCGAGTAGTTTTTGAGTTTATTCGTTACAAACATACAAAAATACAAATCTTTCCACTTTATAATAGTAGTGTAGATGATCTGTGGATAGTACTTTTAATACTAGTAAATTGATGGAAGTCAGCTTTACATTTATAAATAATTTACCTAATATATGTAAAGCTGAATGATATCTTACGTTGTTGTTTGCCAACTATATTGGGTCTTTATTTTGCGCCTACCCAAGAATGATCTGTCCTGGGTTATCAACGGTGGGATATTTTGTTTTTTCAGGTCTTTCTCGACAGTGACCAGCCACGAGACTGTTCCTCTGCTTCCCCCTCTTTTCCTAGTCCAGATGCTTAGCACTCCACTGAATAGCACTCGTCTCGTGTCATCACATCGCCTTGTGGACCAAATAATTCGTAAATAATATCTCTTTGAGTTAATTATAATATTTGGCAATACCAAATACAGTTTTCTAACTTCACCAGTTCTGTAGCCGAAGTCCAACTCAAACATTAATAGCAAATACGATAACAGCCACCGATACGGCAATACAGAGATAACTAATAAGACGATCTTAATGGGAGCCGTAGAGTACTCGAATGGTTCTAATAAAAGCTATCATTGTATGTGACTATTAATATCAATAGACGAGAGGTAGTAAACTTTAGTATATCTGTATATAGAAACTATTAGCGACTCACCCTCGATTTGCTTGGGTTCGTTCCTAGGAAAAACTATCCTTTGTCTTTTCACGGGTCTCAAACTATATTCATACCAAATTTCATCTAAATCAGTTCAGCGGATTTTTAGTTTATCCATTACAAACAAACATACAAAAAAACCTTTATTTCTCTTTATAATAGTAGTATAGGTTTCAAATAAGATGTTTTAAATTTAAACTAACTAAACTAAACTAAAAATAAAATTAAAATACACAAGAAATTAGCTCGAATATCTCAATGGTACATTAAAGCTGAGTCATAATCTAGTACAGCTCGCTTTCAATTGAAAATATCTTGACACCTTTGTACACAGTCTTTATAGCTATTTCTTTAGCAAAACGACATTTTCAGCGATTTTCATTTAAACATACCTTTCTAACCCGACGTAAAACCTAATTTACTATTTATAAAGCAGTTTAGTTATTTAATACTTTTGATAGTAACATTTAACTCTAAGGTTCTGTACCATAAATGGTCCCGAGATAATCTGTACAAAGTTTTGCCATAGGAATGTTTGATATTAGTTAAGTTTGAATCTCTAGAGTTAAGTCCTTTATTATGTAAATAACGTCACTTTAAGTGTAATGAAGCAGAGTATCTCTGGGCCTATCTTAGTTAATGTTACACACCAAGACGGACTCATTTCAGGCGTATACATCCCAAATGATGATTAAAGCGTGTAATTTAGTACGGTTATTTTTAAGACATAGAAATAAAAGTAACATGGTAGAATAAAAATTAGCCAACTTGAATTAAAATATTAAAAAATACTTGTGCAAAATTTTGGGATTTCCATATTCTATCATTCTTTTGGGAACTACGAAACAGACTTACAGATATGAAACATAAAACAATTAAAAAAAAAACAAGTAGAACATAAGATAAGCAAAACATTAAAAACAAACTTCGTGTGTTACGAACGACTTCAGCAACAATCTGGGAAAAGTTAGTCTATTATTAAGAACAAGATAACATGTAAACATTACTAAATATTATGTAACGACCGTCTGGTGTACATAATTCTTGCATAAAGCCGTTAGTTTAGAATTTAAGCATCACATAAAGACCAAATACCCTCACCCTCATCGTCCTAAAATTTAAAAGAGTAGTGCAAAATACAAGATCACAATACCGCTGCTTTATATCAACAAGAATGTTACTGTCCATTTAATAATAAAAAGGTATGTATAATGATTATGCTTATCTTATAATAGGTATATTAAAACTTCTTGTGTACGTATGTGTGTCTGTGTATTTATGTTAATAACAAATTTACCACCTATGTTTTCATGCACAACATGCAGTATTTCAATTTTATGTATAGTTTCATTTTTTAAAGTGTACGTTTATACTTAAACCTGTACAAAATTCATAAAATAACAAATATATGTACCTACGTAAGGTAATTATAAATTAATTACTACATTCCCCTCTCTAACACATGCTACAAATTTTCGACGACGACTCGTAAATTTTGATAGCTGTAACACCGACCCGCTGATCCCGTCTAGGGCGCCATAATGAGATAGATTACTGAAAGAATGTCCGGTGTGGATGAGATTAAAGGTCTTTCACGTTATAAAGTATTACATTCGTAATGGTATAAAAGTAATTAGCTTAATTGTAAAACTTGCATTTGCACACGTCGCCTCGCATGTAGTTTATCCATGTACATTAAAAAACTCCCTCATCTCTATAGACCGTAACATGATAAACCTTCCGCAATGACTATAGTCAATAAAATCGCAATATGTTTTCTCAATGAGAAGAGTTAATTTAAACAAACAAAACAGTCCCTTCAGCTTTTTAATATGAGTATATTTCACAATATAGATGTACATACATACATATATATGTAGAATTTAGATACAAAAAGCTATGTCCATTACTTGTAACACAAAATAAAGAGAAACAATAACATCTATTATAGACTTTCGCAATAAAATTATTATAAAAAAGTTTTCTACAAAATACTAACACATTGTTCACTAGAAAATAATATAACACTATATCGAGAGTAATATCCATCAAATATATATGAATACCAAACATATTTGCTGATAGCTCGTACACGAACCATTTTCTAGCCCCATCTCGGGCGCCATTTCACGATAACCCGACGGAAGTCCGGTATGGATAAGAGCGAGCGCCTTAAAGTATCGCTCGAAACTGTTATGTAAAAGATCAAAGCTTATCTCTAGAGAGCAGGAATTTACAAGTAGGCTTAAGGAGTACATTTTGCAATCGATTCACATTAGTTGCAAACTTAGTTGTCGCAGATGTTACGTTTTGTTTTTCAAAGCGACTTGTTATAGAAAGTTTAAAATCAGAATATCTAAATCTAACTTAACTACAAACACCGTGTTATTCGTTTCTTTCTCACTACAAAGAGTGTGTTATTTGTTTGAAAAATAAATGAAATAGCAATTAGTATCGAAACTAAAAGAACAAGACAGATGGAGCGTACAGAAAATTAATAAAGGCCTGAAATTGTATTGTAATCAAACCATTCTCTGTCCGCTGTTATATCGTATCGCATAAAAAAAAAACAAAATAAGAACCTCATCAGATACATTATAAAAGATTAAAATTAATTATATACATTGAATTATTTCCTTTCTGACGCTGACAGATTCATTTGGCTTTATCTATTGTTCTTTACGCTCTGATTATATTATTCTCCTCGAAAGTATCTAAATACTATTAAAATGTAAAGAAATTTCGTTCTAATTAGTAAAATAAAAAATTATATTCAAATAGCTTCATACAAAACAACAAAGACGAAGTAGGCAAAATTGAGTTATTAATTTTTTAAATGTGGTGGGAAGTCCCTGTGAATAAATTAAAAAAAAAAAAAGTTTTTCAAATAACAAGCACAAAACAATATCATCAACGTAATTTAATTTCATCTCAATAACAGATAGATTGTCAGCGACAAAAGAAGACGACCGGAGACCGACTTTATTTGATTATTATAAGAGTACTAGATATAATGAAATGGGTACTGCGCGGTTCCTATAATATGTAAATGAATATCACTTTATAATATTATAAATATTGTTGAGAATTTCTTTAGCTATATGAAATGTCGTTTATATTTTCTTCTACTACGAGTATACGCAATAATTATTTTTATGTAAAATTAAAATGAGATATAAAATGTTTATTCACCAATGAGGAACTTTTTGAGAAATAAAGTGTTAGTATTAATTAATATGTAATTAAATAAATTTATTATAATACAGACTTGAAAACTAAATAAAATACAAGTTAATAAGATAAAAATGATTTTTATGGGAAATAATACCTTTAAAGTTTAATCGTCCCACTGCGGAGTATCGATCTTCTCCGAAGATGACGGGGTCTAAAACCTAAACGCCAGTGAAGCCACAATTTTGAAATAGTACCGTCAACACAAACATTTAAATTAGTAACAGGTACTCAGTGTACTTTATTCGAGTTTAGTTTTTTTTTTGTATGTAAGAACGTGTTATTATAAGGAAGTACAAAGATTTAAAAAAAATCTCTTTCCATAGTTTATTTTATTTATTACGGAAGACTTATAGGCTATCTAACATCTCGCTAAGTACGATCCATAAGAGATGATTAATTACACAAACATAAACGTGAGCTACTTGTCTACGAGCATACTAATATAATAAAGAGGTAAAGTTTGTGAATTGTGAGTTTGTGACGTTGTAGGAGGTAACCTCTGGATCTACAGAACCGATTTCGATGAAATTTGGCAAGAAGATAGTTTGAGACCCTGGGAAGGACATAGGATACTTTTTATCCCGGAAATCATCCCTTAAAGGGTTGAAAATGTGGATGAAATAGATACCTTTCTTACTTTACTCAACTTCTTACTTTACTTTATCTCGATTATATGTAGTATAGCCACAACTTTCAATAAAGGTAGCATTGAACTTATTAGTTAATTAATAAAACCATAACTGACGAGATTGTTACTGAGTACCACTCAGACGACCCGCGACCGTGAACGGCTGGAAAGTTCGTAATGTTCAATACTAGTTAGGGGCTTGTTCACGATTCGTTCAGGTGCGTCCTTAGGTGCCTTTTGCGACTTTATATAATATCGGTTTTACTTTGTATACATGCAAAGTATATATAATATACTAGCAGTACCGGCGGCTTCGCCCGCGTTCAAAATTCCGATCGCTACCAAACTTCACAGGATCACCCGCTGGGCTAATCTGAAGATTGTCTGAAAATTTCATCAGTCGCTCTAGCTGTAGATATATATAAATTGATATTCAATCCTTCGCCTTTTTGCAAACGATCAGCACTACCTTTGGCAAATTGTATTACTAAGCCTATATGTTACAATCATGAATTTCGTACATATATAAAAAAAAAACCTTTTAATTATGATATTAAAATCCAAATTGAAAGCCTCCACCATAAAAAACACCATGGCTTTACATTGTTAAAAATATAATTAAGAATTGAACGGTAATTCATCACTTAAACAAGCATTGTCAATAACACAATCAACAATGGAAACAGACGTCGAACATCGTCTCATTGAAAGAGTACACTAGACGGAATTAAAGGGGGCACCCGTATTTGCGGTTAAATTAATTTGCCGGTGAGAACATTTATCAGCGACTTTGTTACGAAATCGAAAATCGATTGTTTGAAAATGTGTTAGAATACTTGTCGCATTAACGAGATATTAACAAACTGGTGTCCATTTAAATAACTAATTGTAAGTGATAGATTGAAAAATGTTTAAGATATCCCACATCTATGGGACTTTCTACAAGCTTTAAGGTTTTAGACCTAACAGTAATTGCGTTTTGGGTAGTACGTTATTATATTATGTACGTTAACACTATTCGGAAGTGCGCTCGCTCGGAAAAGCAAGGGAAGCGGATTCAAACCGATAACACCTTGGTACACGTTTTTCGAGCACTTGTTATGTTCCTTGACGTTTTAAAGAAAAAATAAAATTTCAAATAAAACCGTTGTTCTTTTTATAATAGAATTAATAAATGCAGATAGCTTAATTCCCAGTAGATTAGAACTTAGGCCTTCTATGTACTTAGGTAATATGAGCGCAACCGCGGTACTTTTATATATTTCTTAGATGGATAGTTAAAATTTCATATTAACAATTTTAAATAGCATAAAATTAAAAGCGATTCAACGTATATTTTAATGCAATATTAGTTAATCTGTTTACGGGAATAATTGTAAAGCAAATAACTTATATTAAAGTGAAATTGAAAGTAAATTGGTTAAAAACGTTTCGCTGAATGAAATATTCATTGAATAAAGAGGCGGAAATTTTCTATCAGACCGCTTTTAACAAGATTTACGTGTTATATTAATACTTTTTAAATATCTAAATGACACTTATTTAGAACTAGAATTTATAGTATAACTAGAATATACGAGTAAGCTATTATGAATCGAATTTTACTCAGGTCCACTGAGAGTTATTTTTGAATAATATTATAATTTAGGTATATGTAGAGCCAACTTATGGTAAATATTATTACTAAAGGAAGGAGTAACAAACGTACACAAATACACATACAAAATTTCGCATTAATAATACGAGTAGTAGTGCTATTAAATGCGGCTACCACATCAAAGGATTTTTTCATTAACAAATAAATATGATTTTTGAAGTGAAACTTCTTTAGATTCGTTGTGATTTGAAACGGAAATGCGAACTAAAAAGAGACATACAAAAATGTATAGGATTAAGCCGGCGAGAGGATGAGATAGAATACATTGCCATGTTGCCATGGTAACCGTTGTTATTGTCTGACAAATATATAATATTATATTCTTTCCATACATATTATTCTATAATTATACATATGATTGTAATATGCCTAATATGCCTCATTTAATTTTTTGAGATACAATACATTACACGTATTTTCACCTTTGCGTTACTTATTAACTAACAAACTACTAAATTATTATAAATCGTTATGTTTTAAGTTCTCGAAAACGTAGATTTTATTTATTTAAACATATACTATTTATGTTGTCCGAAACCCGTAAAAATAGTTTTCGAATTTCAAACTAGCATTGCCCGCGGCTCTGCCCGCGTTCAGATGACCAAAAGCCAAATTCTTAGGTTTTACATATTAGTATACTCTTACATTGCAGTTTTTGTATTTTTTTTTTCTCAGAAATTAGATATTTTGCCGCGGTAAAAAGTACCCGGATAACGAGCTATCACCATACCAAATTTCATCAAAATCCCTCCAGTGGTTTTTCTGTGATGTGGTAACTGACAGACAGACAGACAAAAATTCTAAAAACTATAGATTCGGCCTCTGTATCGATAATAATGTTCGCTTCAATAAGATTTTCCAAAAAATATTTAATGTACAGATTCGGCTCAGTTATAATTTTATTATATATATAGATGTCAAATATTCGAGCAAAAAATATAAGAAAGGATTACTTTGTATAAAGATATTTTATAGCTTAAAGCATTTACAACTTAAAGTCTGAAATGAAGTTATTTAATAGAATAGTCTAAAACCACACAAAAACACCTGAACTCTAGATTCAATGAAACAATTGTCTAAGCCGTTTCTCAAGTAGCAGAAAATTACATGAAGAAAGGAATAGAAATATTTATACCGCCAACTCAGCAGAGCAAAATCCTTGGTTAAATTTACTTTGACGCTTTTTTCTTTGATGTTCCATAAATTGTAGGGGGTGTTCGTTTATAATATATTTTATATATGTTTGGTTGTGATAGTATTACGCAGTGGTAGGGTTAAAGCTTGATGAAGTGTGGGTTGCGTTAAGATACGGGTTCGATTTTCATCACATTGATTTTACCTGTAGATGCGAAAATTTGTCCCTATGTGTACGTTTGTTACTCTTTCACGCCGACTGGACGGATTTGGATGAAATTCAGTACAAAAACAGATTATGACTAAGAATAACACTTAGGCTACTGTTAGTAATAAAATTTGCCAAAAGGTGGCGCTAGCTCCATATATATTATAAATATTAAAGGACCAAGAAATACATTCAAGTGAAGCGAGTAGACGCTACTATGTTATATTTAACGATCAAATGAATGAGATGAGAATGAGAAATCATAGTAGAATATAGTATAAAAGCTTAAACAAAAACCAGGCCTAGGAAATCTATTCCCTCACTAAATCAAATTCTCGTATACTTTAACCAAGAACTAAATTTATTTCTATTTCATATTCAGAGTAAAGAAGTTCGGGTGAATAAACGCCACAAGTAATACATCACGGGACCGTCGCGTAGCGTCGTCGGTCCCATAGACCGAGGGACGACTGTTAAAAAGTGTAATTGACTTTAGTGAAACTTTGAAACTTTGTTTTCTTAAGGAAATGTGATCCAATGTAAATGAAACATACATTTTTGCTATTGTCGTTTCATCAGCGAGTAAATCCATCATATGGTCGTGTATTATATAATATTAACGATTTATTTATACAAAGAGAATAACAAGCTTTTATTTCATTCTTATCAAGTTTTTTATAAATAGTTAGCTAGCGATTTAAATATGTGTATAAAGTCAAAAGTAGTTTTGACTGCAGGCCTTGGTCAATAGCAGTTTTAACTGGCATATCGGTCAAAACTCTTAAAAAGTTAAGGAGGTAAGTAGGTAGAAGGTTACTTTATTTCTTTCTAGGTTAAGTTTGAACAGCGACCACAACACAAGTTTGGCAGGCGAGTGCCATAATGTTAAGTAATTTAATATAATTTTAAATAGTAATTATAATAATTTAATAGCATAATTTTAATTTTAATTCAAATTATAATCTACCACGCGAGCAACACCGCGGGCAAAACTATTATATAAACTAAACCAACCTTTCAATAATATAGATTGGCAGATCAGCATTTACAGGGTTTATGAATACAACAATAAAAATTCACTGGCATTCGGAAGCCCAACAATACAAAACGAATTGAGCATTACATCGATAGCATTTGATAATGCTACGAGATAGATACGAGGAAACATTTTGATGATTATATGAATTAACTCCCGACGCACAAAGGGGGGAGTTATAAGTTTAACGTATTTATCTGTCTTTTTAGATTTAGTTTAAAAACGGTCATTGACTATTATCTCGGTACATAAAAAAGCTTCCTTAGGCTATACGACAACACGTTTGGCTCAGTTTGTAGTTACCCTAGTTGCTGTGCCAGCGGTCGAGGGTTCGAATCCCGCTGGGGGCATTCATTTGTGTGATGGAGACGAATGTTTGTACTCTAGACTTGGATGGGTTATATTTATAATATATCCATGTATCCATGAAACTAGATCGTGCTGTGTGTTAATGTTCCAACATATTTATTATTTATTTAATAATATGTACTTCTATAAACTGCTATATATACGCATGAAGCCAAAATAAACGTGCGTACAAGGTTCAATTACCGGTCCAACAAGTATCGGAAATACATCTATTTTACAAAAGACGTGCGTATTGGAGATTAGCGACCCTTCAAAATATGAAAATGGGATTTTTGAATAATGACTGGTTTCTTATTGTTGCCCTCGATTTGCTCCAACAATTTAGTTGCTGATAGGAATAACAATATTTTTGTTAACAACGTAAGTACCTACTTTTAACCGAATATAAGAAAGGGGAGGTCTATAATACGGCTTAAAAGTATATGCTTATGCAACGTAATGTTTCGTCGATTGTCAACATATTTCATACTTAAACGACTCACCATCACTTCGCTCGGGTTCGTCTCTAGGTACGTTAGATAGTTTACAAATAGACTATATACTATATGATATATAGCCTATATCTTCTTCAGTAAACGGGCAATTTAACCCAAAAAGAATTATTGAAATCATATTAGTAGTTTCTGAGTTTAATTAGTTCAAACAAACAAACTCTGCCTTTTTATAATATAAGTATAGATGTTTTATTTCCGAATTTTATTTTCAGGATAAATGCGGTAAATATTTAACGTTGATTTTTATTTATTCATGAACTTTAATAAAATTATTGGTTTTATAAAACATATTAATTATTATTTGGAGAAAAAACGTGCCAGCCCTCTTCTAACCAACCAGTGGAGGCAATATGCTTAACTATCTGCCGATAGCAAGTATATAATGTGCGGGGGCTTTACATACAACTAATGACGTCATTGATCAAATTTGAATTAAACTCATGGCGTAAGTAACTCACTTTTTAAATAATTCTTGACAACTTACGAGGACGAATAAGAAAATAGAAAAGCTCGTTAATATTAATAGAAAATGAACGTCACATGTTATATATTAGAAGCAAAAGTGTGATGATATGCGTTGACACGAAGTTTCCAGGCAAGGTGACAATTAGGGTGACCATGATGGAAACAAAAAAAAAAACAACTTTAGAAAACTGAGTAAAGCCTTGGAGTAATCGCACCTCTAAGAATTTATCGACGACTTAATAAGAAACTTGCATGTCTGAGAGAAGTTAACTATTTTTTTAGACGGTATATAAATTCTGGCAATCCTAATTTGACCAAATTAGGCTAATGTCACTGTGTAAGCCCTTGGAATTGAAAACTGAAAGTTCTATTGAATTTCGACAGCAAAATGTTGAATTGAAATTCTACCAGTCGTTTGATAAAACAGACAGACAGGCAGATAAAAAACGACATAAACAAAACAAAAAATCATAAAAATCGATTTTGAGTCATTTAATTTTCCTATATTTACAACTTCACTAGAATTTTATTCGAATAAACATGACATTTTGTATTAAAGCAACTTTCGTAAGAAATATATAATGTACAAACATATATGGCCACCCTATAGGTATGGGTACGAACTTTCTCGATGACAAATTGCCAAATCAGTCAAGTGTAAGCGCGAAGTGTATCGACGTCCAATGTATTACTTTATAAAGATTTTATAAGACTCTATATATACCTACTGTACGTTACTGTAAAAGTTTTAACTACGGTAAATCCAATTTTCCCCTAAAAAAATTAGCAAACTATGATAGAATTAAGTATTACAAAGTTTGTTTGTTCTCTTGCTCTACTGGTCCGATTTGAAACATTCAATTAGCCTTTTCTAATCTAATTCTTGTGGGTACAATAAATCAAATTATAGTAATGCATAATCGGAATACGCAAGTGGTACCGCGGGATCAAGCGAGTTATTATTAAGAATTTGTTTATGTCCATTTTTTCACGTACCACAAGTGATTTTTGACATGTAGTTTTTGGGGCAGCAAGTAGTGTTAGTTATCGTTAGTAATTGAATGTATGGAAACGACCTAGCTAATCGCTGTTTTACGTGGCTAGAATATGTAATTTTCACGTGTTCCTTAGTTTTCTATTAGCTCCGTAGTAGTTATGCGCAAGCGATTCTGCGGCGTCCCATTAAGACGGAGGGGAGGGGAATGTCGGGTTTTAGTGGGTAGTACCGGCTCTTCTAGCCGGTGAGCCCCACATCACCACCTGGGGGATAAGGTGGTATGCGTAAATGCATTTCCCGACACTAAAAAAAATAAAGTTTTCTATTAGCTACGTCGATTATAGAAAAGCGAACAGGGGATTTTTAGAAATTAAAAGGCTAAATATGCTTGTAATCAATACAAAACATATATTTCAAAATTGACTTATAGTTTAATCATTATTAGTAATTTAGATTTCTATAAATCTATAAGCTGTGTGCCAAAAAATTAAACCCCCACCCCCCTCCCTTCCCTAATTTTCAACTACTACCATATTGTACATAGCAAGCAAATCACTTAACACTAATCTCATCGACATCGTCAATACAACTTCCAAATACATACATTATCACGAAACAGTAAAGCATCATACAAAAATTATATATTTATAAGTGCTTCCTTAAGGCCACCGAATAACTTCAAAATATCCTGTAAGTGATTATGTATATATATGTATGTCTCGAAAAGTCACGCTATGTATCTACTACGAATTGCTATCGTAGAATATTCTATTACTATAACAAGTAACGTGATAAATGACTTGATATTAAAATTAAGCGTGACTCTTTAATAAGATACTATGTTTGTTTCAAAATTATATTCTGTAGAATATACAAAAAGAACTTGTTATACTGTACGTTTATCTATAGTGTGAAGTTAAATGTGGACCACTAAACATAAATAAATAAATAAATGTATAATAATCTTTAGATACGTACCTACTTACGTGTCAATATTTTATATCTTTTTTTGTAGTTATTATCCGCCCACAGACCACTCTTTGTATTTTTAACAAAACGTCGGGAACAAAAAAATCATACAAATGCAAAGTAAACTTAAGAGAAGTACGGGAGACTTAATAATTTATTTTGTTTTCATTTTATATAATCAATTCAATTTTCTTATTAATGACTTCAAAGCGCGCCAGTTGAGATTACATATTATAATTTCTTTAAACAAGTCTTGTATGTCGTGAACATTCCCAAACTCGCTAGATGGTAGCGAATGAGTAGTCTCATATCACCTGTAGCGACTGTAGTAAATCATAGTCTGAGCAAAACATCGCTAGCATTGACGACACTTTAACAAGTTCAGTAGAAACTGTCGAGATTACCAAAAGTAATATTTTTTGTTATTTGCTTTTGATAAAATTTCTTGTTTCAACTTTTTTGAAGTTATACTTCTTTTGGCACGATTGGAAAAAATATGAGAGTAAAATTTTTACGATGCGCGCGCACACCGACAGCCAAAAAGTGACATGATGAAGTTAGCTGCATTCCTTTTACAAACAGAGAGTTGTGACATGCGGGATGAAATCTTTAGATATTTCTGTTCTGATACGCCAAAGAAGTATAACTTGTTACGTGCGTACATACTACATAAGTACCTACACACACACGTTTTTTTTTTATATGAGTATTACAAATTGATATTATATAAAACTGACATATTAAAAACATTGGCCTTTTTTAATTACGAAAGTCTAAAATGATATGTTTGATATTTGTAGTAACATTCTAAATTTTGTTTACTTAATACGTTTATCAAACGTCAAACTGTACGATTTGACTATTCGCTTACGATATTTGAGACATAAAATAAATAACGTGATGTAAAATGTTCCTAATATAAATTATCAATTTTCAAATCAAAATAATATGAATGTTTAATAAAAACTGACATGAATATTGTATTTATGTATACTTTCACTAGGAATTTATGATTGCTTCGCTCGCGTACGTCCTAGGTGCCTAACAGTAATCATCGTTTTACTCCATATCATAGTCTATCTGTGTACCACATCCAAACAAAAAGATTTCCGGGGTAAAAACTATCCTAGGTCCTTTCCAGGGTCTCAAATTATCACCCTACCAAATTTCATTCAAATCGATTCAGCGGATTAGGCGTTAAAAGGTAACAGACAGACAGATAATTACTTTCGCATTTATAATATTAGTATATATAGTAGTCCGATACTTAAAGAGCTTCAAGATGATTCGAGTTTGATTGTGCAACGGCTGAGCAAAGTGTATTAACTTAGGGACTGCGAAACTTTCGTAAGAGTTCGAAGAATATAAAACTCCTGCAAAGTTGCTACTCTCAATGAAACATCGCATTTAAAGACACTTTTCAAGAGATAACCGATAGTTTGATATGAATCGGATGAAAGCGATTGTTATATCTCTTTTGAAATGATGTGGCAAAACTATTTTTCATCAAAGTTTGGTTTTTCTGTATTGGTAATATGCCATAAATGCTTTATTAAATAAATATAAATATGTTCGGACATTAACACACAGTACCATCTAGTTCCATGGTAATATGGTATATAACTTTAAATACATAGTACATATTATAAATATTAACATCTGTGACTTGGAGTACAAACATTCGTGATCGTAGATGAAAAGCAAAAGTCGAAGGCACGTCCTGTCATACATATGTCCAACAATTTAAGAGCTATCGAAGAAAAGCACGATACAACACAAAAGTAACGTTAAAAGAATCGACAGGATGGAAAAAACCCATAACAATAAAAACTATAAACTTTTAAAAGTTCTCTTCAAAGTAACTGTTGCGGAAACATCAAAGTCGAATCAAACTTGAAACAACAATCAGAGCATTGGCAAAGATCTAGGAGGCGAATAATAGGAAAATAGGAGTCGAGGCAATAATAACTTCACACGCCCGTGCGTCTATTTGTTTTTGGACAGATTCACGTGACTACAAGACAATGAATTTTCAAATGACAAGCATCTGTCTACTGCCTCATCTAAATCACTTTAGTAATATTTTTACTATCGATTTATATGAAAGTAGATAGACAGTGGCAGCTCATTGGTAACGCGCTCGCTTGGGAAACCGAGTGATGCGGGTTCAAATCCTGAGTCTTGCACCTCTGTTATTTTTATGTTCGAATCATTTTTAACATGATTACCACTTATCTTACGGTGGAAGAAAACATCGCGAGGAAACCTACAAGTCTTAGAGAACCTAGCAAGTTAGCAGGTTAAAATAATACTAAATCAAATTTTTAAACAACACTTTTCTTTATAACCCTACTAATATAAATCTACTCATATAATAAAATTCTGAGTTGAATCAGTACATTAAATATTTTTTGGAAAATCTTATTGAATCATTATTACAGATATAAAGGCCGAATATATAGTTTATAGAATTTTTGTCTTTCTTTCTATCTGACAACATATAGGATACTTTGTACTGCGGGAAAATATCTCATCTCTGAGAAATCTATACTAACGGTTAAAACGTACCTAGGGACCAACCCGAGCGGAACGAGGGTGAGTCGCTAGTATATAATAATAAAGAAAACCCATATAGTGGAAAACTAGCCAAGCGTAAAGGTACAAGAGGCTGCGTTAAAACAAATTCAGGAGTTCGAAAGTCGTCATTTCCTAAACATTTACAGTAGAAAAAAACGAGTCAGTCGGGACGTAAACAATGTAAATAAAAGCTTCGATGTGTAATGATGCGGATTGACTAAAAGTTGGCGCTTATTCAACAGGTCCCTTGCTTTTCCCTGTTTATAAAGTGCCTGTAATGTTTATATACGATATTTATTCTACATTTTATCAGTTACTTTAAAGTTTTCCCCAGAACTTTCTTCAAGAGCTTTTTAGACAAGGGAAGAAAAAGTTCTATGTGACAGGCACGTAATACAAAAAAATTTATTTCTGAAAAGTATTTTACTTGTCGTCTGTGTGTAGAAGATGATCTCCAGAAGTTGTCTAGAAATAAGAAAGTTTTATTAAAATTGATTTTAATATTAAAAAGCTAAAATAAGCTTAGGCATTGCATTTCGATAGGAGTCGCGGTTTGAAAGTTAGTAATATTTTATAGAAAATAAAATGCCTATAACTTCATACAAATTCATCGGAATTGCTCACAAACATATTTAAAAAAAAAGTTTCCTATCATGACAGCGATTAATCATACTAAAATTCCTTATACGTATTGTATCCAAAAAATTATTTAAAAAAAACACCGTCGCTTACCATTTTCTAATGGATTAACTATACTTAATATTCTGATTTGGATCTCATTATCATTTCTTATTAAAAAGCGCGAGATTTTTTTTAAATTCTATTTATTTTAAATACATTCCTTTCGACCAAGGTTACATAAACAAATTCTTTATAACGATTAATAAAAAAACCTATTTTTTTTTAAATCCATACTTTTATATTATAAATGTGAACGTACATACATTGTGTTTGTTTGTCTTTCTTTCACGTCGAAACAGAGTGACGGATTGGCATAATTTTTTTTTTGTGTGGAGAGAGTTAAAGGACTGGAGAGTGACATAGGCTAATTTTTACAGCGGGAGATTATCTAATTCCCACGGGAAAGCACGTCATTATACAACCTAAAGCAACTATTACGAGTATATGTATAATGAATATACATATTCATGGTTTCCACCACTAATGAAAAAAATTAAAAACACAAAAAAAATCTACATTCTTTGATTACTAAAATATTCAATTCATTATGAACATCGGAACGCAATTGTGCGTGTATTTTTTATCTAATGCTATAAAATGTCTTTTTTGTTCCAAAATCAAAACAACCACGCGATTCGGCCACATTTTCGTGATTATGAAATATAAATTAGGTCTATCATAATTCAAATTAATGGTCTGGCATAACGAACAAATTATAACAACAATATACTAAGTAAAATAAGTCAGTAAAACAATTAAAAAATAATTTACCATTCACACGTGGTAATACCCACTGATAGGCATTTTTTCTTCACGTCTACATATACTATATATATATATATATATATATATATATATATATATATATATATATATATATATATATATATATATATAAAGTCCGCCAACTCGCACTTGGACAGAGTGATGAAATATGGCCTGATCCCCCTCGTATAGAAGGGAGGCCCGTGCCCAGCAGTGGGACGTTAAAAAGCTAATATATACAACTAAATTAATATTACAGCCGTAAATGAAAGGAGGTGGCGATGCCAATTTGTTTGCCGAGACAGTACCTAGTCGTTCATAAAAAGCCATAACAAATCTCTAGCTGTACAATATTTCGTTATTTTTATAGAAACGTTTTTACCGTATAACCAAACAATATGTATAAGTTCGATTTAAAGTAACCAAGTTAAATCTGAGACATAGAATAAAATCTACCTAATTCCTAACAAGAAGTTAGGAGTTACTTTCTTAAAGCCCTTTAAAAAATAGCCAAAAAAAAAAACAAATACTATTGGAATAGCGAAATCGCACCGTGAATAGAGTCATTTAATTCAATACAAACTTGTATTTACAGTACCAGACTTTTGGTAACTACAGCGCATAGTTTCAACTTTTATTACAGAATCACGTCGTTGTACGTGAAACGTCTACAAAACTCTAAAGTTTGGTAGTGAGAACTAAAACTGTTCCTTCAATTGAAATCCTGTGTAATGCTATAAGAGTATTATCTGTTTAGAATTTTGAATCTTCTCGGGAAAAATAGATAAGTTTGGTAAGGTTTAAAACCTACTTCTTCAAGTCATAGGGCAAACTCGCTCATATAAATTTTATCCAGGCATAGGCCTATGAATTTTAAAAGTACACTTTAGAATATTTTATGCCACCCTTATTAAAGCCTTGGCAATTGTATTAAACAATACTAACCGCCTGCCCTGGCTACGCCCACAGACATCTATACAATTTATAAAATTAAAAAAAATATTTATAAAAGATACTGAACATGATTAATCTTGTTTTAAAACTAATAAAAAAAAATTAGAAATATGTGCGTTATTACATACAGAAACACAAACAAACATACTTCAATCTAAATACATTCAAAAAAAAAAGAAAGTACGCTTTATGTAAAGCAAGGAAACTACAATTCATTACTGACTCTAACATGTTATTGTAGCGTCAACACCAATTGCAAATGGCTTCACGCATCCGGTTATTAATATTGCACTTTTATTAAATGCCGCAACGTGCACTTAAATTAATCTTGCATGTCATGCTAATATTTATATATATGTTAAAGATTGTTAATGATGCGTGTGTTTGTTACATCTTTATGCTGTGACGGCTTAAGTATAAATTGTATAGATAGATTAAATTCCGAATTCGTATGTTTTTTTTATCTACATACATAATATATACCTTCTACGTAGGCAAAGCCGCTGGCATAAGCTAGCTCATCAAATATATGAAAATGACATTTTAACTGAAATTGAATTGAATATTTTTTACTTAATAAATCTTTATACAAACGAAATTTTCATAAGATTTCGTTTAATATTCGTGTCAAATTTTCAAATTTTCTTTAGTGATTTACAAAATATTTGCCAAATCATCTTTTTTTAAATCTATTGTAATCTATTTTTGTATAGATTTTCACTCAAGTAGTACCCCATTAAAAAAAACTTTTGTAAGAAATTCACTTCTTTATTAGCAGTATGAGACTATAATACTATACACATGTATATCTCTGTCATGCCTTATTTTTAAAATATATATTTTACAACTTTTCCAATATATCTACGTATAACGTAAATTAGAATTAACGATGTATAATGATTTTAACTTAACACTAAGAATTCCCATCTTAGATGAGTAGGTATTTTTTAACAAAATCCTCCTTAACGTTTATAATCTTTTTTTTAATGGCTTAGAGGTGTATAATTTTAAAGCTACTCACCACAGTGATAGGATAGGCCGGATTGATGATAGTGTAGAGCAGGATGTGGTTAGGTCGCGCGGGCGGCTCGCGCTTGCGACGCGGTTCACCGGACATGTAGTTGTTGCCATTACTCTGTGAACAAGAAAATTGTACATTATAAATAAAAGATATATTTACTTTCTTAGATTTACGCGAATATTTTATATTTTAAATAAAACTATCTTTTCGGATTATTTTGCGGATTTATTTTGATTTTTGGTTCCCGACGTTTCGAATGCTTTACAGCAATCATGGTCACGGGAGATACTAAAGTTATAGACGTCTCAAACACATAGGTACTTGTTACAGACAGTGCCTACCCACTATTTGACAAAAATGATTTCAAAAATTCAAAAAATGGAAATAAAGTACCTTACAATATTTATTGATTTTTATTTGTAAACATTTTAAATCTTTTAAATAAATATTATAATTAAATATAGCAATTTTATTTATAAGCAAGCCTTTAAGCCACAGACCAAAGAATTGAATTGTTAATAATGTACAAAAAATATTTCTATACTTGTCTTTTATTTCAAACAACAATTGTAGGTCAAGGTGATCTTTTACAAGAAGATCGAACAAGTACGTCTGACAAAAGTCTATTACGAAAAAATGTATGTATTTCTATCTGTACATCACAGCATATTGCCAGAAATAAATTCAATTATAAATTACACTGAGCGCCTCGAGTATGCAAGTCGAATCTTAATAAAAACAGTTGGGAGATAAAAAAAGTTCGCAAAAGAATACAAAATGGTTATTTATGTCGTCCGTCAGCTACACATGCCCTGTGATTCATTCTCACAGAGCTGAATTAATCAGAAATGCTATCAATCCAATCCTAAGTTACTTCTCTGTACATTTTACATTATTATAATATCACAGAAATTAATTAATAGAAAAATAATTAATAAAAAAAATTTTTATTAAAAAAATATATGTATGTATTTATAAATATTAACACACCAAATAAAATGTAACTTCCCTTTCCTAACCACATGAAATGAATCCCGTACACATCCTACCTAGGAAATAAATACTTACCATTACTAGCTACTATACAATACGTAAATAACGAGCATTATATAATATTATATAGATAAATACCTAAAGCCGGAATCAAACTGATGACCAACTTCACCATTACAATAACATACATATTTTTATAACTAAGTACATTACGTATATATGTAGTTATAAAAAAAAAGTGTATATTGCACATACCCCATGACTACCCCATATCACTTCCAAAAGAGATTTCTATTCTGAGTTCTTACTAAGTCCAATACATACTCAAATATACAGACAATAAAACCTGTGCGTCTGTCGCAATAAATATTCTAAAATGAGCATATGTCTATAATGAGAGCTTCTGATCTCTTTTTCGTTTAGTTTTACAAATGCCTCTCTTGCATATTAAATTTTATTATGTTTTAATCTTTTATAAGATAAACAACGTTTACAAGTCGTGTTTTTCGACTTAAAAATCCCCTATAACGCGAATAAATAATATTCTTTCAATATTAAAAGTTTTCTTGTAATTTTACATTAAGTATTATAATATATTTATTAGAGATGTACCGACTAGTCGGTTAGTTCGCAAAACTCATGGTCAGCCCATGTCTAATATTTATATAATTAACCATGGTCGTACCATAACATTTAAACACCTATAGGCTATAATATAGAAAAAAACACATAATCCCCTACTAATGAAATCTCAAAACAAAATTTCACCTAAAAACCTAAAAAAAAAGGTGAACACTCCCACCTCGTAAACACATCGCGTCACATCTTCGAGGAATATATCAAAATTTCCAGTAGGTACGCAATTAGCCGTCCCACTGTCGGCGTGAATAAATCAAAACGTGCAGAGCACTAGCCGCAGAGGTAATTGACGTGCGATATGGCGTGACAATCGTTTGACACATCGACTAACCCTGTTAGGATCGGAACTGTCCATTCGATTTTCCTTTACGCCGTAATGTATATTTCTAAATTAATGAATCTATTATTACGGTAATGAATCAGCGTTGGTTTTAATTCTTGACTGACTTAAAAATGGAGGATTTGCTCCATTCATCTTTGCCTATTGTGTATCGATTTTCATGTATTTTTTTATGCAAATGTCAATGCCATCAATGGTAGTCAAACATTAAATTCAACAAAAATTCAGAATTATTATAATAATACTTTCTTAGACAATAATAATACTTTCTAAGATAATACTTTCTTCTTTTTTTTTATTTAATAATGTCAGAATTATTATGTTATTATATTAATATAATATTATAATTAAAAAGTTATTACTAGATATTTTTCGAACTTAGGATTTAAAAGGAGAAATAATATTCAATATTTTACAAGTACCATTTAGTGTACAGGAATGAAAAGTATGCTGCATTTTCCCCATTTAACGATTTGACTATATTAAAACTCAGAGAATGGAACAAATCAACTTACAGATTTTCAATTAATTGTTATAATAGCAATGATTCTTGATAAATGACTTATCAAAACTACACAAAAACCCAACAACAAATCTAGAGCACTTTCTACAATCATCTCTACTGCACACATACTCTATGACGTGCAACGCGTCATTACCGTCACTCGAGCTGTCAAACCAAGCCGACAGGGATGAAGGTACGAACATAGAACGAAATGCGCTATTCTAGTATAATTTAGTGAAATTAGAATCGCTATAAATTACCATGCGAGCAGCGGTTAATGGATAATGCATTAGCATCTACCTGTTTTAATAGACAAGATGTTATGATATTAAAAATATTGGCATGCTTGCTATGTGTGTAGGTGGATGATTTACCTTACTAATCTGTTCTAATATTATATAGAGGAAAAAAAAATTTTTTTGTTTGTTTGTTTGTATCGAATAGGCTCCGAAACTACTGAACCGATTTAGATGAAATTTGGTTAGAAAATAGTTTCAGATCCTGAGAAGGACATAGGATCGTTTTTATCTTACTTTATTTGGATAAAAATATACTTTATTTGGATTAAAATATGAAAAAATAAATAATAACATAAGAAAAGTAAAATTGACAAACGATTCAATTCAATTCTTTAGGTTTGTGGCTTCCAGGAATGCCTTTGGGCACAATTTACTTCGCCAATGTCGCGTACAATGGAGAAGGCATGTTATATATAAAATGAGCGGTAAAAAACGAGAAAAAAACCCCATTAATCTTAATTACATGTAGAAACAGAGCGA
The DNA here is from genome assembly GCA_951806755.1 of Brenthis hecate. Taxonomy (NCBI): domain Eukaryota; kingdom Metazoa; phylum Arthropoda; class Insecta; order Lepidoptera; family Nymphalidae; genus Brenthis; species Brenthis hecate. The sequence goes on from OX638257.1 coordinate 1,644,710, forward strand.
TTCGTTGTAAAATCAGAACCAACAACAGACAACACAACAAACTAAGTACCATCACATTTAGGCAAGTCGCTCGGCTTAAATTGGAAATCAGACAGGTGCACACAGCGGGCATAAAGATTCTAATTTCCAGACACCTTAGCTTACAGCTATCCGGTGTAATCAAGAACAACAGATGTGGCAAAATAAAACAAAATATTGTACGTAATATGATTAACATTTGCTATTATGATGAAGAAAAACATCACGAAGAAACTTAACAGTGTAATAGATTACGAAAGACATGAAGCCCCAACACAATTATATCAGTGCGGTTGACCTTATTCCACTTCACATTTAGGTAAAACCCTTTTAAAGTAAATTCATCCCTTTTGAGGTCCAACTGTAGGACACTAACGGGGCTAAATTATTTATAAGTTAATCAAAAATTGTTTAAACATTAAACACAATATAATTGATTCAAACCATTTAAAATATTATAATATTCTATGAATGATGTCAAAAGTAACTATTGAAATTAATAACAAACAGTATACTATCAGCAAACAAACGTAATAAGGCACTCCATGAATATTCATCTTCACGCCTATACCTAGAAGACGACCGGCGAGTTATGGACTATTTAAGTTAGCTACTTAAGCGTTTTATTATTTACTTATTTTACAAAGTTCATATGTATAAAACGTGTAACTTAAAATTAAAGTTGTGAAACTTAGTTTATAATATACTAACGACTTACACTCATTCACTCGGGTTCATACCTAGGTAGATTTTAACGGTAAGTATGGAATAGATAGATTATTATTTATTATACAAATATATAAATATGCATGATGAATTATTTTTTTGTTTGAATTGTATTATAACGTTTTTCCCCGTGGGAATAAGATAATCTCCCGCAGTAAAAAGTAGTCTACATCACTCTTCAGCAATCCAACTAGATCCACAATAAAAAATCACGCCAATCCGTCACTCTGTTTCGATGTAAAAGAAGGACAAACAAACAAACACATTTTTACATTTTGAAGCAGAAGGGTGATGTATTAAAAAAAGACAAGTACTTGAACTGATTATATTTGAACAAACGGACAGAGTTTCGGCTTACAACTTAACAATGTTGTCAAAACTAGTCAAAATGAGCTTGCGGGGCATTATATAGCTTTACCCCCACCGGAGGCATCCGGTAGCTGTAGTGGTGGCTTGGCATGGCTTGGATTGGCTGGTTCGATTGGCTCGCTATGATAGGCTGTGGCAGTGTAGCGTAACATTCGGCCGTCCTGAAACAGTAATTGCTCCCGCAATGGGAGATAGATTGGTTAACTTTCAAGTAGGTCAATTAGATCTTCAGTTTCAAGTTGTTCATCGGAACTGCTAGCGCTGTCAGATATAGGAACCGTACTATGATAAGGTCTTAAAGAGTCCGCTGCAGCTAGGCCTGTATAAGCTTTATAACCTCGGACTCCCTTTATACTACGGATCCTATATCTGTCATTGCCCACCACCTTGGTTACAATATATGGACCTGAGAAAATGTCATCAAGTTTAGAGTTTACTTTTGTTGTGCTGTTTGTTGGCGCCTGTCGCCAAAGAACTAAATCCCCCTTACGATATATACGACTAGTTTTGCGTTTTTTGTCAAAATTACGTTTCATCCTATCGCTTGTTATCCTTAGATGAGCACTAGCTTTGTTACGCCTAACCTCTACTGGCTCACTAATGATTTCATCAGTAACTACATCGCATCGCGGTCTAGCGCTTTTGGCAAACATCAAATCATATGGCTTATAAGTTGTACTTTCATTTGCAGTATTGTTAATACCCCACAGAACGTCAGGGAGACAATTCGCCCAATTATTCGCAGCCTCGCTAGGGTCTGTGGTACGTAAAGCATTCAGAATGGTACGATTAGTGCGTTCAACTTGCCCATTGGCTCTAGGGCATGCAACCGAGGTCAAGATATGCTTAAACTGTTTATCAGCTGAAAATTTTTTAAAATATCTACTGGTAAAGGCCTTTCCATGGTCACTTACTAGTTTATCAGGATATCCGAATAAGCTGAATATTTTTTTTAGTGTTCTAATAGTTTCTACAGAATTTACTGTTCGAGTGGGCTCCGCAATAACAAATTTTGAAAAAGCATCCGTTATTACTAGCATGTACTGATAGCCTTTAGCAGTCCTACAAAAGGGGCCTAAGTGGTCAACGTGAACCATGACCATGGGCTGTGTGGGTTTGGGAATAGGAAACAATTTTCCTTCTTTTCTTCCATGATCTCCCTTGCCATAAGCACAATGGAGACATGCAGTAACATACTTTTTAATGAAGCGAGTCATTTTTGGAAACCAGTAGTCTTTTTTTATCAAGTCAATGCACTTTTGGAAACCCACATGCCCAATATCATCATGGTGCATTTGGACCAACTTCCATCGAGCTAATGCTGGCACTACAAGACGATTGCCATACAACGTTTTTCGATATAATCTATTATCTAAGAAAACATAATCGTTAGTAATTTCAGTTGCAGCTGTGCCATCCCTAAGCTGGTCAATGATTCGTTTCAATTTATCGTCCTGGTACAGGACTGTATAAAACCAGTCTGATACTTCAAGGCGATTGATATTCACAGTATCGACTGGGTTTCTACTTAATGCGTCTACATGTTTCATTCTCTCCCCAGGTCTATACTCTACACTCATATCAAAATCTTGGATCGACAGCCACCACCGAGCTATACGTGGGATTATGTCACGTTTAGTTAAGGTGGCGCGAACAGCCGTACAATCAGTCACGACTTTCACATGTTTTCCTACAATATACACCCTAAATCTACGTAATGATTCGACTACGGCGAGCGTTTCGAGTTCGTAACTGTGATACATACTTTCTTCTTTACTTGTCACCCTACTGAAATACATGACAGGTCGTAAGGAATTATCAATTTGATTCTGTAATAAAATGCCTGCAATACCTAATTTACACGCATCCGTATGAATCTCCGTTGGCAACATAGGATCGTACAAAGCAAGTATAGGTTTTGTACACAAACACTGTTTTAATTGTTCAAAACTATTATATTGTTCATTGCCCCAATTCCATACTGCATTTTTCTTTGTTAAATCCGTTAGAGGGCGAGCAACTATTGCGAAATTTTTAATAAATTTACGGAAGTAACTACATAACCCTATAAATTGACGTATGTCATGAACGTTACTAGGGGTAGGGAACTGTGACACTGCTGCCAACTTTGATTCACCAGGTTGAATGCCATTCGATGAAATTTCATGCCCTAAATATGAAATTTTATTTTGTAAAAACGAACACTTGCTCATATTTAGTTTTAAATTTTCTGATCTTAATTTATTAAGAACTTTCTTTAAAATATTTAATCCCGATTGTACGTCAAATGATGGCAACAATAAATCGTCTAAAAATGCTAGTACTTCATAATCGTTACAAAAGTTATTGCAAAATATCGATCTACCGTCTTTTGAACTGTCATTGGCATTCCGTATTGAATCTACGATCTTATTCATAAGTCGCATAAACACTGAAGGTGCATTAGCTAGGCCAAATGGAACACGTGTATATTCGTAGTGACCCTGTTGTGTTATAAAAGCTGTTTTATATGTATCTTTAGGATCGATTTTAACTTGATGGTAACTTTGAGCTAAATCAAGACTTGTGAAGAAATTTTTACCAGCTAATTTTGAGACCTGGTCCTCGATGTTTGGCAATGGATACCTATCTTTGACTGTTATAGCGTTAAGTGCTCGATAGTCAACACAGAGTCTTCGATCACCGTTTTTTTTCTTTACAAGAATAACTGGGGAAGCAAAACATGACTCAGACTCTCGAATTATACCTGCATCTAATAATTCGGAAACTTTAGACCTAACTATCTCCTGTTCACTAAGTGATAAGCGATAAGGTTGGCGGTAAATAGGTTGTTCACTTGTTAATGTAATTTTCATTTGTAATAAATCTGTACATCCTAAGTCTTGTGTTTTATTTGCAAAGCAATCACTGTAACTAGTTAATAAAGTAATTAAACTATCGTGATCTTTCTTATTTATTGGACCTGACTTTATATCATCTATGTTAACTCCCCCAATAGCTTTAATATTGGCTAGACTAGTATGGCACACAGATGCTATAGGATGGCTATCATAATTGGCTTTGGCTATAAATGACGATGGCAAAGTGTAATTTTGTAGACTAACCTGAGCGTCCGATGGCGGTGTCGTAATGCAGCTGTCGGCTCTGGTAAGCACTTCGCCTTGTTTCCAGATGATGTTTTGCTTACCATTGTTAATGATCTTCATGTACCCGACGGTGCCTTGTAGCAGTGTGGCAGGAATTGAGTAGGATACACCTTGCAGCTCATAATGTTGTGGAGTTGTGACGACATCGTTACCTTCATCATTATCCAGCACGTTGACTTTAATTATAGAAAGCCCAGGTAATAGACACTCTTTTCCTGTAGTGACAACCTTGAAACGAGTGCGTTCCTCAATTATATCCATGTCTCTTGTGAAATCTATATCTTGCTTGAGGGTAGCTTTGCCTTCGCTTACCACTAAGGTCATTCCGTTGCTGTTGATTACAGGTTGTCCAACTAATAGATTGATGTTCCCCATATCCACGTCCGTTAAATGAGCCTTGCTAGGAATACAAATGCCGTCGATTTCTAATTCAAAAGCTACTTCCCCGCGGCTTTCTAAATATTTTCCAGAGAATCCCTTGAGAATAGTTCTTGTCGGGCTGATTTTAAGATCCAGTAGTTTAGATACGTGGCTAGAGAGTACATTAACTTGACTCCCGGTATCAATATAAGATTTAACGTATACGCCATTAATTTTTACTGCTTTTTCATAAATCCTGTTATGATTTTGTAGAAGCTTGATTTCTTTAACCTTGTCATCAGTACATGGCTTTTGAGATATAACGCAGCGTGTTGCAATGTGGCCTTGCTTGCCACATTTAAAGCATATTCGTGAATCGGGATACGGACAGTTACGAAGTATGTGGCCAGTTTTCTTGCAGCGCGGGCATGGGTCAATGTCTGGGTTGACAGATTTATTATTATTTTTCTCATTTACCTGCCGATTATAGGTAATGGTATCTTTACTCGCCGTACGTATTCCAATAGATGTTGACGGTGGTTGATAGTCGTCTAAGGCACAGAGGAAACCTTCATACAATTCTCCAGGTCGCTCGCATTGATATGCTCTTGCGTTCGCTTGTAGTGATGGTGGTAGGCCACGAATGATGCAAGAGACAGTCGCGCTATCGGACAGCTTACATCGGAAACACATGGCGACTTTGTCCTGATAGTACTTCGTCATCGATTCTGAGGGTAGTTTTTTTCGGTTCATCATCTCTTTTAACATATTCCCGAAGTCGCGATGTCTAGGAAAGGCACGCTTCAACATCTGCTTCCAGTCTTCCCAGGAATAATCGTATTCATCTAACCGGTTGTACCATCTTCTTGCTTGGCCTCTTAATCTGTCTTGTAGGTAAAACGCCTTTGTGGTTTCGCTCCAGTTGTGTATTTCACCCAGTTGATCGATCTTTTTAAGCCATGCTGATGCAGTAGTGCATTCCTCACTGTCGGGGTCGAACTCAGGAATAAGTGAGGCTGCGCGGTGTTCTTTTCTTGTTGTGACGGTAGGTATCTCTTCATTTAATTCGTACATAGCCTTACGAACTTCGGTTTCTAAGAGTCTTCTAAGGATTTTTCGAGCCGGAGGAGTGCCTGGCGATGTATCTTCGGTTTCACTTGCGTCGGGAGCATCTCGATTATGTGTTTCGAGACGGTCTGTACTTGCCGCATCAGTATGCTGACGTTTCATTGCTCCTTTTTAATATAATTTATACCACTTCTGATATGAAGCAGAAGGGTGATGTATTAAAAAAAGACAAGTACTTGAACTGATTATATTTGAACAAACGGACAGAGTTTCGGCTTACAACTTAACAATGTTGTCAAAACTAGTCAAAATGAGCTTGCGGGGCATTATATAGCTTTACCCCCACCGGAGGCATCCGGTAGCTGTAGTGGTGGCTTGGCATGGCTTGGATTGGCTGGTTCGATTGGCTCGCTATGATAGGCTGTGGCAGTGTAGCGTAACAATTTATAATATTAAGTATGGAAGAATGGATATCCTTAAAAACATTATAAATCTTCGGAACCTACTTGTCAATATCTTGGATTTAATAAATACAAAATTAGCTGACTAGATACATACATAAAAATTAATAAATAATAAATGTATAGTAGACTCATGACTTTCAGTAAAAAATTGTAATAATTTAATGTTGAATAAAATATTTAGAATTTTATGTAGGTTAAAAACAGGAAGCAAACTCAGAAAATGGATATGAAGATTATAATTCCATTGACTACGTAAGATCTGACATAAATATAATCAAATGATTTCACAAAAAAATGAATTCAATGGCTATATAACCATAGAAAGTTAATCCTACTAGTTGATAAAACGCTTGCATATAAACTCAAGTGAAGCAGGCTCAAACTGAGTCGTGCATCTCATAATATTAATGTACGAATCATTTTCATAATGATTTCTACTGTATTAGAATGTTCTTGAAGCGTGTGTGTTGGAGAAAAACATCGTGAGGAACGTTAGAGGGGAACGTAGGTAAGGCCACACAAATGGGCCAGCGTGGTTACCTATGGCTTTATTTCCTATAGTTTTTAGGGAATCCCCGTTCCCAGCACGTACGTAGTGGAACGATAAAAGTTCTGAATGATTATATATGGAATAAGGCGTACTACACTATATATTATAAATTAAAATTGAGTTTGTTTATTCGCAGTAATCTCAGAAACTATTACACGGATTTTCATGAGGTTTTCACCAATAAAAGAAGGAAAGGAAGGCTATAGGCTATAATTTGCAACAATGATCTACAAGTATAGTGATATTTGTTAATTAATTTTAAGAGGATTAATTTAAAATCGCCATATCTAGGAGTGCGAGAACACCGCGATCCACTAGTAATACAAATCATAAATGCGAAAGAATGCTTATTGGTTTGTTCTTATTGCACTTAGCAACAGATATTAAACAAGGTATACTTATTTACAGATAGTTTAAAACTGAAGTAACATGGCTATTATAATTCCAATACATCAGGTCGTTTGGTAATCATTCACCTTTAAAAGAGTAAAGTACCAAAGTTAATGACAGTAATCAATCAATAAGTATACACATATTAAATAGAAATGTATGTACCCAACAAAGAAAGTTATAGAAACAGATCAAAATTCAAAATTGAATCTATACATATAATAAAATTCTAACTGAAGCGAATCTGTACATTAAATATTTTTTGAAAAATCTTATAGAAATAGTTATTATTATGGATACAGAGGCCGGACCTATAGTTTTTATAATTTTTGTCTGTCTGTCTGTCTGTCTAGGAACGCACAAAGAGAAAACCACTGAACAGATTTTGATGAAATTTGGTATGATGACAACATATATTATACTTTTTACTGCGAGAAAATATCTCATCTCTGAGAAATCTATACTAAACGTCAAAACGTAAGTAGGGACGAAGCCGTGCGGAGCTAAGGCGAGTCGCTAGTACATAAATTTAATTAACAGTTTAAATTTAACGTTAAGAGAACATCGCTAACTCATTTTCTTTAACCGTACCCGTACTTAATATAAGGAGCTCGTTAAGTGTCAGACATAACATACTCTAACGCTAAACAATATCGCTAAGTATTAACGTGCTTTATTATATGAAGCTGACGTAATTACAAAACTAATCTTATGTTACGAGTATAATCGGTAGGTGATCACTTGGTTATTTGGTAAAATCCCAGGGGCTTTATGTAGTTACCAACACTAATTGTTCCATCTCATTAATAAGTTAGATATTGCTTATTTGTTATTACAACGCGCAGTAACTTAAAAATTGTTAAGTGCTTAACAATTTTTATAAGAATTGTGGGATATATGGGTATCAAAAAACGTAATATGTAAAAAGTTTGCCTCATCGTATGAAATTGTGAGATCCCACGTAGAGTCAAGTCAACTTTCTTGTGATTGATGAGTAACTTTTTCAACAAAATTTTAATAAAATTAAATATAAATTACGAATTGAATATTAATATCATTTTGTAATTATGGCTCTATAATTATTATATACCTACATAATATTTTATAAAAAAAAAAGTGACTTGACAAATGCACAGCACAAACATGTCTATGAAATAATTAAACGAAGAAACAGGCAGTGGAAGCCCAGTGGTAGTCCAGTAGTAGCGCGGTCGAAGTGCAGCAGATTCAAATCCTGGAGCTCGCACCTCTGATATTTTCATGTGCGAATTATTGTCAACATGATTACCATGTGTCTTAAGGTAAAGGAAAACATCGTGAGGAAACCTGCTTGTACGAGAAAACCTAGCAGATTTTCGAAAGACATACGGCCTGATCCCACTCGTATTGCAGAGAGGCCCGTGCCCAGCAGCAGGACATTAAAAAGGGCTGAATACACAACTAAACGAATTAAAATCTCTATGCAGTGATTTGTTTGTGTTGTGTGATAGAAAATTGTATTGTTTAATATTTACTTCTAAATATGTTGTGGTAAAATTTACACATCTATTCAGATAAATAAAATAGAAGTGTCTGTTTGTAATGTCAAAATAACAGCGTTTTACTAAATGAATATAAAATTATATAAGGTACTCATAAGGAAAACACATTTTTTTAAATTTATGTCGGTCTGTTTGTTCCGGATAAACTCTAAAACGGCTAGACAGATTTTGACGGGACTTTCACTGGAAGATAGCTGATGTAATAGGGAGTAACATAGGCTACTTTTATTTTAGAAAAAGAATTAGGGTTCCGCTCAAAAAAATTAAAACGTACCTACAGACGGATCCGAACGAAGCGAGTGTGAGTCACTAGTACTTAATATTTTTAAGCAAAATTTCAGTAAGTCAATAATAAGGACACCCTTAAGTACCTACTGATATTAGAAAATGATCAAAAAAGAAATGTAAGATCCACTAGAAAAGATTTCAAAAAGCCTATAACTTAGAAGTTCAATAAATAAGAAAACGGCAAATGTTATTGAGACGCCGATCTAATTTTGACCAAATTTCGTTGGAACGAAATCTGAATATCTTATTTGTAAGTAACTTATAGAAACGCTCCTAACTTATTAAAAAAAGAGTTTGAGAGATAATTTTTTTTCTCCATACTTAAAATAGACACTAAAAAATTACTTCACGACAGTATATTTCTAAGGATGCCTAATACGATTTAATGGATTATTATCATTATGTTTAGTTATATTCTTATACTTCATACACCCTGAGTTTTAAAACTTCAACTTACAAAATCAAAAACAATGTTAAAGCTCTAGAAAAACTAGCTTTCGTCACCAGATTAGTTCTTATGCTAAGTTGATAGCCTATGTAAAATCTACGAGTAGAATACAAGCTATCTCCATACCAAAAAACGATTACAGTATGAAAACTAACAAACAGACGCACAGACAAAATATTTTACAATTGCCTCTATTATATAGCTCTAAAAGCAACTTAATATCTAATTTTAGTAAAACTACAAAATGCAAATAACATATTCTGAATGGTATTACAACGTTATACCGGCTTCCAATATCTAGGGATTAGAGTAATTAACACGACGCTCAATAAGTATGATTGTGTTCCCCTCGTTAAAAACTTCTTGATATTTTGCCTTCAATAATAACTATACTTATATATAGTATAGTTTTAAAAAACTTCAAAATCAAAGATTTACATTTTTATTAGACACTAGCATTGCCCGCGGCTCCGCCCGCGTTTAGATGACCAAAAACCAAATTCTTAGGTTTTACATATTAGTTTACTCTAACAAAGCAGTTTTTGTATTTTTTCTCAGAAATGAGATATTTTCCTGCAGTAAAAAGTATTCTATATGTTAACCCGGATGACCAGCTATCATCATACCAAATTTCATCAAAATCTGTCCAGTGGTTTTCACGTTATTAAATGAACATTTCTCACTTTTAATGATTTTGAAGGCATTTAATTATTTTTCTTGTTAAGTCGTATTTTTTTATTTATTAACAAAAGTGAACTTGAGTTTCATCTTGACGAAACCTCTGTATACTGTATAGATTTAGATATAGAAAGTAACCATCGCAATGCTTTCTTGCTCTTTGTTCCTTTGTTATCGAAGAAAATAACGCCGGTAAGAAGCTTCACCTCAGAGCCCTATCGTATTTGGATTTCTCGCTTGACTCGTGTCCTATACCAACACTACATCTTAAATGATATAAAACCAACTCAATTGCGCTTGCAATGAGGTTGATTTTCCTTTGTCCATTTTAGTAACTTTAATCTCAATATGTTAACATACCAGTTCATTGTAGATGTTGGTAAGGAAGATTGTGACAATCTACATATATAAAAAGCTTTCTGTAATCTCTCACTTCAGATATTTCAGAAAGACTCATTACGGGTACTATGAAGGGAGCTTTTTAATCGAGCTTAAAATTCACCTCTAAAAAGTTAAATTACTTGATACCGTATGTACAACATTTTCAAACACAATCTTGTCACCTATAAAATATTGATTAATTTATTATTAATAATCGTGTCTGTTATAATACTTTCTTAGATTTACGCGAATGTTTGACATTTTTAAATAAAACTATCTTTTCGGATTATTTCGCGGATTTAAATTACAACTAACTTTTTTAAATTACACATAGAACAATTATATGGCTTAAATAATTAATACTATATTTTATATTTTTCTTTATGGTTATAAATATAATAATGGCAACACTAAATATAGATTACTAATTAATATTTTTAAAATTGTAATAATTATAAAAATAATAGCAAAAATTAAATAAATAATATTCCATATTCAATTATAATTAAAATTATAAAAATGTTTAAAGTTAAAAAAAATATTGTAATGTAATTGGTGCAATTTTCATTTTGTTAATTGTGGGTAGGCTGTCTGTAACAACTATACATTCAAGACATGTAACACCTGAGTCTCTCCCGTGACCATGATTGCTGTAAAGCATTCGAAACGTCGGGAACCAAAAATCAAAATAAATCCGCGAAATAATCCGAAAAGATAGTTTTATTTAAAAATCGTGTCTGTTATTAAAGCTCTATATTGAGTGCTATAGTCTAAAGATATTGTCCAACAAACAGATAAATATGAACTTTATAAATAGATGAATAAGGAACAATTTACCAGTTCCTCGAAGAGATGGATTATAGCAAAACATGACATTATTCTTTGAAACTATTTGCCTTCAGAAAGTAAAAGCTTTATTCGGCAACAGTGCATTTAACTTTTGCAACAATTTTATATTAAAATTCCAGAAAGTTTTTGGGAAAGCTTGCGACGTCTGAATAGCGGGGAAACGCTAAAGGGCTTCTTTATATTGTTATTGCAAAGTAATATAAAGTCTTTAACCTTAGAGCCTTCACACACTGTAAACCTTATATAATTAAATTAACAATTTTAAACGATCAATGTCAGGACGTGTGCATGTATCGATAGCATTGTGAATCAGATGCTCTATTTGTTTCTAACATTTTGTATTCGATTCGGCTTATGTTCTGGACAAATCAATAAATAGGTACCTATGATATAAACATTCCGAATTTCACTACAATTTCACCTATCGATCAATCGATATAACTACTTACTAGCGAAATAATTTTAATCTATACTCATACTATAAAGAGGCAGATTGTTTTTTTGTTTCTTTGTTTGTTTATTTGAACCCGCTTATGTCAGGAACTACTAATCTAATTTGAAAAATTCTGTTTACATTAGATAGCCCGTTTATTGAGCAAGACTATAGGCTATATATCATGTAATATAGTCTATTTATTCCATGATAACCGTTTAAACGTACGTACGGACAAACCTGAGCGAAGTGAGCGTAAGTAGCTATTTTTGTTACATGGAGATAGTAAGTGTATAGGTATCCTCCGAAAGGAATTATCTTTAGAGTGAAAGGAAGTTATAATCGCACTCAAAAAAACACATTTATTATATGATCTTATTTAACTATATACATATATCCTCAATATTTCTTATTATATAAAAAAAAATAGAATTAAAGAAGTTGAATAATATAACAGCATAATAGCTATAAATCGTGTACAAAAATTAGATAAAGTTCAATGGAATCTGAAGTTTCTAAGAAATTTTGTTTATTGGCATTAAACTTTTCTTATAATAAATTGCCTTTGAGAAAAGGTTAAGCTTTATTTACAAAGAACTTTTCTTCACAGTTGATTTTTCTATGTGTACTATAATATTATAAAGATGCAGACTTTTTGTTTGTTTGCTTGTCCTTCTTTTACGTCGAAACAGAGTGACGTTATAATCAATCCATTCCATACTAACCGTTAAAACGTACCTAGGGACGGGAGGGACAGGGAGGTACAGGGAGGGAGGACAATTCCCGGCGATTTATACATCATGTCGTATCTAAACGTACAAACATATACGTACAATAAATAAAAATAATAAAAAGCGTACAAAAACATTAATTAAAAGAACAACCCCAAAAAAGAAAAAATATAGAAAATAACATAACAAAGAAAGGGGATGATAAAAATGAAAAAAATGGTGAAATTAACACATCCAATTCTCACCTTTACATAACTCAATCAAATTTATGTGCTGAAAAATGCTGAAAAAAAAACTTTGCTTAGAGGATTACGTCTCGTTTGTTTTAATTTGTAACATTAATTGAGCGACTTGCGTGACGACGACTGTACAATTTTTTTACTACCTTAAAAAAATATGCGAATATTCATAAAAGTACGACGTAATGACGTTTATTAGACGGTGTGCGTCGAGACGATTAAGAACAAGCAGTACCTGCGGCTTTTATCAAAATCGCTCTAGCCATTTTGCAGTCCATAAAGAACACACATCGATTTATACATATATATATATATATATATATATATATATATATATATATAATAGATAGTATTGAGATTTTGAAGTATCTTTGCTAAGCAGAAAATTCTTCCACAAATTGTAGGTACAATAATAAGAAACGCCCCGGAAAAATGTACGGTTCCCGTGTGTTAAATTTATTTTTGTTGTTCCCCAGGTACGAATCTGAGCGAAGCGAGGGTGGTGGTAAATGTGAAAGTGTGTTTGTTTGTTTGTCCTTTTTTCACGTCGAAACGGAGTAACGGATTGGCGTGATCTTTTGTGTGGAGATAGTTGGAGGGCTGGAGAGTGACATAGGCTACTTTTTATCGCGGGAGATTACTAAATTCCCACGGGGAAACACGTTATAATACAATTTAATTCTGCTGAATTTCACAATCGGACATCGCGCCAAAATAGTAAATACCATCCACACCACCTCGATGTCCAGCGTTCCACAACAGAGCGATTTTTAAGGCATTTTCTGCCCCGCACAACCACTCTTTGGAACCAGCTATCGCCGGCGGTTTTTCCGAACCGCTACGATCTGGCCACCTTCAAGAAGAGAGCGTATTCCTTACTTAAAGGCCGGCAACGCATCTGCAAGCCCTACGGTGTTGCAGATGTCCATGGGCGGCGGTGATCACTTTCCATTAGGTGAGCCTCCTGCCCGTTTGCCCCCTTAGTCCCATAAAAAAAAATCAAAAAAAATTAATTATCAGAATTACTTGAAACTTGGTATATATATATATATATATATATATATATATATATATATATACTCTTCAATAAAATTAAATAAATACGTGTCTTAGCATTTTTCAAAATTCATCCTATAAGGGGGTAAAATAGGGGATGAAATTTTGTTTGAAACTACCTTTTTTAGAGATTTTAAGTTTTAGCGCGAGCGAAGCCGCGGGTTCTGCTAGTAATAAATAAAAGACAATTCAGTAACTATTGTGTGACATCTAAGGAATTTTCTTAAAACTAGGAATAAAAAGAAAGTACACACATATGCTTTATACATATGCTCTAAAGAAATAACAGTGAAAAAGCGTAGGAAATATCAGCTAAACGGCTGAAAGGAGCCACTATACTAAACAGCTGCGAAATATGAAGTAAAAACTCGTATTTGTCCTGGAATAAGGACAAGCCATTTCTAAATGGAAGCTTTACAGCGAGATAGATGTACCTAACACTAGGAATATATTTTCTACGCACATTTCATATTATGATGTGATATTTTTTTCATGTCGTGATATTTACTAATTTAGTGTTAGTGGGAGGATCGCGGGTTCTATTCCAGACCTGGGTAAGTATGTACAGTAAAACTTATGCACGTTTTTTGAACCTATACATCTAATATATAAAATTCTCGTGTCATATCTACTCTGTCTCAATACATAGTTTCAGTAACAATTATTTTAAAACAAAACTACATTTCTCAGCGCATAGTTAAGGTACTACTAAAAATATAAAAAAAACCCGTTAAAACTATAAATAAAATGTGCCGCATTTTGCTGTGAAATGAAAGTAAATTACTGATAGCAGTCTTAACGAGGTACCGAGTATTTTATAATGATATCTGTGTCGACTGGCGGCATTCATAATTCTGGAAGCAAACACTTTGCGCGAATATCTATTATATCTGACGGGCTAATTAAAATTTTAAAATTATAACAATCATTCATTTCGACCTAGTTAATGAGTGGATTGAGAGAAAATTATGTTTAAACTAATGGAATATATGTGCATATATATGTTACGTAATGTCAATATATAGACACATTTAAAATTTGCTTTACATAGAAGACGATATTTATTACTTTGGGTACTTTGTTTTTCAGTTACTAACGCTGTTCATGTTTGTTCCAACTGTTCTCAAAGACGAGTGTACAGATTTTCATTCGGTTTTTACCAATAGAATAATAATAATTTACGAGAATATTACGAAAATAAATTACCAGTATCATGATTTTTGTGGATTAAGTGTGACTATTTTTAAAGCAAAAGGGATCCACCCGAACAAAGCAAGGATGTTTCACTAGTCTACTAAAACTAGCATAGGTACGGGAAGGCGGCATCTAACCACCCAAAAATATTTCATATGATCACTCTAACCTATCTATCGTAAAAATCCTAAAAAAAAGCACGAAATTCAAAAGCAAAATCTAGTATACAATAAAACAACAGGTACCTACTATCAAAAGCTTAACAAATAGAATAACGAGCTAATTCGCATGCAAACATAAAGGCTGTTTGACATTACCATACACATTTATATTACATTATTATCTTAAATTAATTATTATGATACCATTATTGTACTGTTTATTATATTTTATTACTTAATTATGCGAAAATTGCTTTTAGATTTGCATATCTCGGGGCAGCTTTCACGAAAATAATTTGAAAATATCACTATTATATTTATACTAGCAACTAACCCTCTCTTTGCTCAGGTACGTACTAGGTACTAGTACGTACTAGGTGCTTAACAGTAGCCTATGTGGTATTCTAGGTCTTAGTCTGTATACTACACATGTCATACATACATGGGTATACTAAATTCCATCCAACCGTTGCGGCGTGAAGGAGCAACAAGCATACACACATACAAACTTTCGCATGCATTTATAATACGAGTCCGAGTAAGTAAAATTTGAAAAACCCATGAAAATAGAATTATATACTTTTAGATAACGAACATCAAAACAAATAAAATATATAACAAATTCGAATCACAGACGCAATATGTAGGTAAAAATTACATACATTTTTTATTCAAAACACATTAGTTACAATAAATATTTTGTCTAAACTATAATAATAATAAAAGTAAAACATTTAAAACACACGGTGAGCTATCTATATGTACGTCGTCAGTGGCGGCGCTCGTTTGGCGCTCGCACAGATGCTCTCATTGGTCGTTATTACCCCGATGAGTATTTGAAAATTACTTTTATGGCTTGCACGTCTTACTTGAAATGTTACATTCTATATACTTCCCATTTATTTATAGCTCATTTACACTATTTGACTACTAACAGACATTAATATAATAATATTTGTATATTCATATTTTATATTTCTACTAGTGATTCACCCTCGGTTCGCCCCTAGTTACTTAAAAAATGGGGGTGGGGGTAGGTGGGTGCAAAATACTTTACGACCTATTCTCATACCTACCAAATATACAAAAAAATTGCATTAAAATCGGTCGATATATATATATATATATATATATATATATATATATATATATATATATATATATATATATATTTAGTTTATACCTCTTCAGATTTCACAGGCTCAAAGGAGCCTGATTCTTTGGATGGTTTGCGTGTGGACACAAGTCCAACGCGTAGAAGCCTCTTAAGAGATTTAAGTTTGTTTAATGTGACCCAACAGCCGGGATCCATCTCTGAGTAACTCATAAGAAATTGCTCAAAGATGGCCTCCGAATAATGCGTAGGGACTGTGGAAAATGTGGAAAATTAATTACGGTTGTGGAATGGAGTTTGGATGGGCTACGAAACTGACCTATGTAAATGTAAATGTAGGGTGGACTCAATTTCCGCACATAAAATCTTGAGAAAGAAATGAAACTGGCCTATTGGGTAAGAATACCGGACGTCCACCTTCAGATGAGAAGGTTCTTCTATTTAATTTTTATATATTAAGTACTTCAGAGATTTTAAGGCAAAGTAAGAAGCATTCTTAATATTATATCAGCAAAAACGTTATTATTTATTGAAGCTCATTAGTTCGTTGTTATTTCCCAAAATAATGCTACTTCAGTATATAGAGATTTATAAGACTTAACAGTTATCAATATATAATTAGATGAGACTTGAGAATAATAATAGCAATGTGAGTCAATTTTCAAATGAATAGTGTTTATTTCTTACTCACCGTTTTCTAATATAGAAACTCATCATATAATATACTATAAATAATTATTTTTTTATTTCTATAGATTAGACTTAGAATAGATGCCTAAATTATACATACATGCATAAAATTTCAATTTACCTGTAAAACACAATTTATATTGCAACAAAACCATTACGACATCCGTAAAATACAATATATAAAAAGTAAAAACCTTGATTCAGATACATGAATTCAGTATACATCCATTAACAACTCGCAAACTGTGCAATTTGGCTTGAACGCAAGTTGTCGTAGGTCGTTGATGTCTATTAGCGTTAGAAAATTGTTTCGAGTCTTGACACATCTTAATTATATTGTACGTAGAAATATCACAAACTATTCGATAGAAAATAAAGCTGTCGAAATCGTTTAATCGAATGTGATGAAAGCTCAATGGAATGCCGTTTTTTGTCTATTTTATATATCTCTGAGGATTTTCCGTTATTATTTTTCTTTGTAATGTTATTTTGATCTGAAGTAGCTTTGAAAAATTAAGCTGTGATGAAAATTATGTTTATATTATTTTATTACAAAGTAATTTATAATGTCTTATCTATACTTGTATAAAAAAAAATATTAAATACGCATATTTTATATAATTTAGGTCATTTCAAATCAATTTTCCATTATGATCTGTTATTGTCATAAAAGTCAATATGTAAGAAACGCGCGCGCGCCCCATGGTAAAAGTTCTATACATCTAAAAATAATAAACAAAAAATATATAAAATTATGACAAAATATATTTTTGTAATTATCAGATAGAAATGACTACTAAAAAAATACATATAACTAAAAATAAATACATCACAAAGTTACTACAATTGCGAAAGCCAGTTGCCAAAAATAACATGACATATATAAAGTTTGGTTGTTATTATACCTCTCCCTTTTGAAGTCGGTTCAAAAATAAACATTTCCATACCAAACATACTCGAGTCAACAAAACGAGAACTATACAGACACATCACAACAATAAGGCCAAAACTCATATAATCTCGGGTCAAATGGCCGGAAAGACTTCTCTTGTAGCACAGGCCCTTCCTTGTTACCAACGCTATTCGTTTTAACGGCTCATTTTAGGTCATTATGTATGAGATTTTCGCCATACCTTTTGTTCAATCACTTTGAAAAATCCTTCAATTACGTATAAATAACTAGCCTTATGAGACGACTTTGTGTGAAATTACATGGGAAAAAAAAGAAAATGATAATATTTTGCCTTAATTGAGATTGGAAATAGTGTTTTTGTAGTTTTTGTAGTAGAAAATAGTGAGTTTGGAGTTGAGGAAATGCAGTTCAAAATGCTCGTATGTTCGTTAGATTAATTGTGTTGTTTTATTTAAATTTTATGTAATAGCTGTCCAAAATTTTATCTAGCAGATATCTGAATTTTCACAATGTATGGACGAAATACAGTTAACATGGAAATGCAAAATACCTTAAATTAAAAACAGAAAATGACATCCCAAAAACTGTGTTTCGTTTGAACACATTTAATTTCGGTATAAAATAAATCATGTCAAAATAAATACACAGTTGATTGGATATTTTGTTACAGTACATTACCGCTGGAGAATAACATCGAAATATACATGTTCAGATGCGCAGCACTTTATTACTCATATTATCTCGCGATTAATAAATCATATAAAATCTGACGCTTCTCTTGGTGAGAAATTGGAAAATTATTGTAGTACAGAGATGAAACCTATTAAAACCTTTATTAAGCCCTAGCGAGGTTCTCCTAGCAAGCCTCCCTGCCTAAGTTTTTTAAAATATACTAAAATTCCGCAGAAATTATTTGATGTACCGACATTCAGTGATCTAAGGCACTTTCCTTACTATCTCTATGTAAAAAAATAGTCTATATCATTCCCCAGGCATATGATAAGCACACGTCTTGTCCTTCGTTTGTCGGTTTCGAGAAACGCACTTACGCATATACACTATTATTTAGTATTATCTTATTATATTATTATTTATTGTCTGAGAAACATATTGCGTTTATATATTTACAAACAAATAAAAACATTTTAACATTTATTTTGAATTTATGGAATAAAGCTGGTAACCTGTCCTGCTAAGCCGAAAGAAGATTATTTATGCCAAAAATTAAAAAAAAAAGACAAAATTATAAAAAGTTTTAGACAGGGCATCAAATTAAATTTTAAACTAATTAACCTGTAAACAAAGCAATTAAAATTTATTTGAATCGACACGTACATAATCGGTGCAGTTTAACGCTCATTAAATCTCTACCGTCCAATGCGATAAAATTGGGTTTTAGTTCATTCGGATGTGAAATTGCGATAAATATACAATGAATTTCGATAAAACGACAGATCCCATTCATTATACTTTACTTACTCTTATTTCCAATAGCACCTAGACACCTAAATCTGATAAAATATATAAAATGAAACACGTGTTCTAAGTTCCAGGTCTACATTTTATAATACTTGGTATTCTCATGTAAAACTTACAATCTGTAAACACATAGTTTCTACCAAAAAGAAACTGAAGCATCGATCAAAAAGTACTATATACACATTCAGCGACAAAAATATCCTCACGGAATGAGCGCACATTTGAACATTTGAGCGCGATTTTATTTAAATATTTTTTTCAGAAAATAACTTAGAACATTGCATTTAAGGTTCAATTTGCATTGTTGTATATTTATTTCAACTAGAATAATTTCCTAAACACAATTGGTGACAGTTTCAAGAGAACTTTTGCATGAGATTGTATATATACTTAGTACTTTTTTTATCGGTGATCTGATGACACTTCTTTTCTCATGTCGCAGATAGCGTAAATTTCGTTTTTTTTTTAACTGTGAATTGACCAGTTTTTTTGGTTGGCTCAAGTAGGTATGTCTTTAAAACTCAAAGGAAACACTCAAAGTACCCTGATAAGAATCAGCCGATGTCACTGTTCGACCCAAAAATTGGTCTTTATCCCGAAAATCACGAATATTCCTTAGTCCATTACTGCCTAAAAGAACGACTTATAATATTAGTAAAAAATAATTGTTCAATATCTAACAATTCGATTATAACCCTATAAAGATAAAATGTACCAAAAAGAAAATATTTAGATACCTATACTATTTGAGTACTAATTTGTTTGATATTTTAAGATATCATGCTCTGTTTACAAAAAACCGCAACGCTTAATAGATATTATTATATATATGTATGTATAACTAATTAGCGACAACCGCTATTATGATGCTGATTTAGAATAATCCATGCACAAAGCTAATGTGCATCACAACAATTTCTATACACAATATTATATTTTATGGCTACTGGTAATACTAAAATATGCCAAAAGGTAGCGTTTCTTGTATACATACATACATATATGTATGTAATAGGTATGTATTATATTATAAACTAGCGACTTCCTCTTGCTTCGCTCGGGTGTATACCTAGGTATGCGGATTTGTTCACAATTTCATGGGTTATATTTTTTTTTCGCAAAAAACTGATTCTTATTGTAAAATGAAAGTAGCCTAGTTACTCCTTATAACATCAGCTATCTTTCAGTGAAAGTCCCTCCAAAATCGGTCCTGCCGTTACGGAGATTAGCCGGAAAAAACAGACAGACAGACCAAAATTCTAAAAACTATAGATTCGGTCTCTGCATCGATAATAATGTCTATTTCAATAAGATTTTATAAAAAATATTTAATATATTATATAGATTCGGCTTAGTTATAATTTTATTATATGTATAGATAAGGCATCTAGGGATATAGAGGGGCGAAGCGAGGATAAGTCCCTAATAAGATATAATTAGCATATCAGTGATATTAAATATCTGATACGCAATATATTAGATACCATTTACATATAAACAATACAATTATCCGTAAAGCGACGCGACTCAACGTGCAGTTATGTTAAATTCGAATAGTTTATATTCAACTCCTAATTTAGCTATCAATTAATTATTATGTCTACTAATCAACTCACTGTACGTATTTAATTAAGTAACATGTAATGAACTAATAATATACTAATAAGAAAAAAAAACAATTATCTAACCTAGGATTTCCGGATCCCAAATTATTCTATTGGCTAGTTTGTACGAGGCAATTTCAGTCATAAACTGTTTACATAACTTCAAAATCTAGAGAAAACAACATATGTACAATAAACGTATCTTTATATATATAATTCTTCTGTGAGTGTGTATGTCACTGAACTTCTCTCAAATGACTGGACCGATTTTGATGAAATTTTTTGTGTGTGTTCAAGGGGATCTGGGAATGGTTTAGATTCACAATTTTGTCCAAAAAGTTTGAAATTTTCAAATTAAAGACGTGTAGACAGGACAACGTCTGTCGGGTCCGCTAGTAATATATAATGTACTGTAGATACACCGAACACGGCTTACTCAGAACCGGTACATGTCTCGCATTTAGTGGTCGATTAGTCGTCAAGATAAAGGGATTTTGCTAACTTCAAAGAGGTATTCTTGCTACCAACAAAGTGGAAGCACTTATTTCGTTTATCTAAAATTAAAGGCAGAATACGTGTACGTCTGTTCTTAATTAATTAAAATTTAAAACATTGTTATAAATGCGTAATAATGTACGTTTGTAAAGGAATGAGTGTAAAATTCCTATCCTAAATTAATTCAAAAGATATTTTTTAGCTAAGACAAGCCGAAAACAAATATGTACTATATATAGAATTATGTATGTACATGAGAGGAGGCATTTTTTTTCTCTTCATATTTACATTTTTCTTTATGGTTATTTTGTTACATTTTTTTATGATTTTTTAATATATTCATCATTCAATATAAATTACTGGAAAAAACTTACGCTGTAAAATTAAAAAAATACTCTTACTTTAGAAAACGTTTTAACTAATATATAATATACCAGCTATCATCATATCAAATTTCATCAAAATCCGTCCAATGGTTTTCTCGTGATGCGTTCCCAAATAGACAGACAGACAAAAACTATAGATTCGGTCTCTATCGATAATAATGACTATTACAATAAGATTTCAAAAAATAATATTGAATATACTGATTCGACTCAGAATTTTATTATATGTATGGATTAATTAATTCGTAGAGTAAAAGGTAGACTAGGGCGTGAATGTGGCTTATAGACAGTATTTCATAGAAGAGACGAGATAAGGCATGGATTACACGTGTACATATATGTACACGTTTTATATATGTATATCATGTAGATATCTATGAGATTTCATTGACGGCTAGTTGGTTCTTTCGGATGACGTACTCGTATGAAGGATGAAATTTATGTTATGCGGAGTTGAAAGATTTATTTAAAACCTCTAATGTTACAGAGCTGGTCAGTGTATAGACTGTCAGTACTACAAAGATAATTATTATAATATTTATATGACATAGAAAGAAGATTTTCGAATATACCATAACCTCTTGGCCCAAACGACTACCCAGAATATTAAAAGCACTAAAAATACTTTAACTTAGATACATTCTGACCACGTAAGTTAATTGATAGATATTCATACATATGTATCATTCCCATATTATTTTAGTTTTTAATTAGCTGAAACGAATACAGAATCGATAGATATAAAGACATATAGAATGTCTATATGAACTTGTACACAATACTACGCAAGCATTTCGAAAACTAACACGAATAATTACTCCAATCAGGAATCGAATGCATGATACGTTATCCTATCGCAAATTACCGCTCGGGTAAAAAACCCTTTGTTCTTATAAAGAAATCCAATTTGGGCTCCAATCCAAAAACATTAGGCTCAGATCTTGTTCTATAGATAACTTGATCGTAATGCCTTGTCTAACAAGTGCAAATTTGGCCCTTCGAGCCGGATATTAGAAAAAAAAACACATTTTAAGTCACGTCTGAGTATTTCTTCGGTGTAACACGATCTAACGGCGTAAAATTGTTCTATTTTTGGAAAGAAGACGAAATTTAATCTGTTGTTAAAACAAATTTTGACGGTAAACGACTCGGCATTATTTTTGTTAGTCTAGCTCTAAGAATATTTTTTTAAAAAGATTCAACGTTTTAAGTTCGCCGCCGATTCTAGTTTAAAGCTTTATTTTGTATGTCTTTTTTTTTCAATGATTGTTTTTCCTTTTATATAGTAAAAACTAAAAATAAAAACATTTTGCATGTTTTATAGAAAGCTATTTAAAATATTCTCATGATATACAGGCACATTGATAACAGTCCCGTAACAGCATTAATTATTACTTCAAATACCGGTATTACAGTAGAAAAATAATATCATTATCACAAATCGAATTATAATTTTAAGCTTTAACTCAACAGCGTAAGTTTCAAAGTTGGTATATATATTTTTTTAAAAGCGACCCTAGCAAATAGAAAAACGGGGTTATCTGTAAACAAAATAACGAATGAACTCCTTCACGCCAGTGAACCTTTTAAGTCCTGACTCATATAAAAATTACATTTTACCTTATATTTTTAGGGGTGATGATTGTTTTTGCCCCAGTTTTTACATTATCTCTATTTGGTAAGACTTGTTTGGACGTAGGGTTTACATAATAAATGGGAAAATGACAGAGTATGACATTACAAGGACTAAAATTGCTCTTTTACGTGTCAATATCAAACAGGGTTTTAATACTCATTGCGTACACATGGTAGATATGTTTAAAAAACGTTTATCAGTTTTGTATTAGTTATTTGTATAGTAATATTTAAGTCAGTAGTTTCACGTCATAGTTTATTATGACATAAGTTGGAGAGTGTATTGGATTTTAGCTTTATATAGGAAAATCGACTTTTTTTGCCATAACTGATAATATTCCCCTCGAGCGAACTTCAAACTCAGGGTTTCCGCAGTAGATATCGCCAAGAAACAATAACGCCATAGTGTCGTCATAAGTTGTATATATTTATCAAATAAAAATACTTGCTTCCTTGGAAAATATGCCAAGAATTTTACACACATTTCGTTATAATTCGCTTATGGGGAGCTACTATATAATGATATATGTACATAAAAGGGATTTCCGCTTACATCCTCGCCCGAGGGTCAACCAGAGCCTTGCCAAATCAACGCGGTTCATTCTATTATCAAAAAAGGGTGTATCCAGATAAAAAACGTGTTCGTTATAGATAAATTATCTTGAGTAGCGATGAAGGCTATTATTATTATTATTAACAATATCAACAAAAATATTATAAAATTAGTAAAACCATGAGATAGCAATAAATAGAATAAAATATTATAACTTCATATTGATCCAATATTCATATTTTGATATGTTATCAAAACAGTTATCAGAACATTTATAATATTTTACATTTAATTTCAACCGTGTCTAGTATAAACAATCACAAATTGTACTTTGCAAATGTCTCTTTTGCAAATCTCTATTAGGAATAACTCTAATACTCCAGGGAAAACCAGATAACATAGGCTAGTTTATATCCCGATACATTAAACAGGATATACCTAATTATAATGCCAAGAGATACTGAGTGATAAATATTTTAGATCTAACATGAAAATTAATAACAAAACACTAGAAACTTTAAATTCATATTGCCACGAATACTTCTATTCAATTGAAAATCACAATAAGATCTTTATAAATAAATAATATTGAATTATGTGTTGGTAGTGTCAAAATAAAAGCTTTATACTAAATGCAAATGAAATAATATACGGTACTTATAAGAAAAATACACTTTTTAAAGTTTTTGTCTGTCTCTCTCTCTCTGTTCCGGCTAATCTCCGAAACAGCTGGACTGATTTTGACGGGACTTTCAATGGCAGATAGCTGATATAATAAGGAGGATTCCGCTCAAAAAAAAATTAAAATCTACCTATTGACGCACCCGAGCGAACCAACGGGAAAGTCGCTAGTTTTAAATAAAATAATACATACTATTATATATTTGTATACTAAAATAAATCTTTCTACGCTATATCGTCTTTATAACACGAGCAGAGAAACTTCACTGCGTGCAGACTCTTTGTTCTAGGCTTTAATTAAAATACAATTATTAAGTAGCTGTTTTCCAACAAGCAATGGCCTAATACACTTAACTTAAAGTACGGGTACACATAATGTTTACTTTTGTTTGGTTAACGGCTACTAGATATCGTATTGTGTAGAAGTAAAAGCTAGAGTAAAATATATTTTTATATATATATATATATATATATATATATATATATATATATATATATATATATATATATATTATAGAGGTGCTAAAAAATGACTGAATGTTTTTTTTTCTTCGCTTTCATCCCAAAATATCTCAGAAAATGTCCCAACAAAGCTCCTGTTAAAAGCGGAGCTCAAAATTTCAATTCTAAGAGGTTCTCCATCGAATTTAAAGTTTTCCCATACACATAACATGGAAAATATGATTTTTAATACTTTTTTGTCCTGCAAACTGTGACGAAATATATTTTTCAAAAAAATGTATGAATGGATCCTTTTAAGTATTAAATTTACTACAAAAAGTTCTATTACGTCGAATTTCTATCTTCAATATTTGAATTGTTAGGCTTTGAAGTTCAAATATACGGTTTTTTGCATTTTTAGCTAAACTGTAAGAGTTAGAGAAAAATGTTAAATGGCAAATTTGTAGTACGTTTAAAATCCTATAAAAAAGTATTTGTCAACTTTTTATATCATCAATAACAACATAGACGCTGACGAATATTTATTTTTTGAAATTTTTGCTTTTACTAAATAAAAATTTACGATGGTAAATTTTGTCGTAAGTAGTAGTATTACACATTAAAATAATGACAAAAGAGGACAAGCGGATGTCTTTGTTTGCTCCCGTTAAGCAATCTATGTCGTTTGTCATATTTTATCGATATTTGTTCAGCAGTTATTTTTATATTTATAATGATTAAATTACTTATATGATTATGGACTTCAAAAACAAAACTAACCCGTACCTTACTAATAATATAAATTTGAAAGTTTAGTTGTTTGGATGGCTTGGATATTTGGATGGGCGTTTGTTACTCAATCACGCCAGGACGGCTAAACAGATCTGGATGAAAATTGGCACAGAGATAGATTATAGTCTGGAATAGCATATAAGCTACTTTTTGTAAAAAATGTACGGTTCCCGTAGGATAGATTTGCTTTTGTTTTATATATTGTCTATTATACACATTAAGCAAATATTATAAATTACTTCATATGGTGTACAAATTCGATGCCTGACTGGACCATACAGATGATAAACATAACAAAAAAGAACAGTATCAAACTATATACATAAATAATAGTGATATCGTCCCTAGATGTCTAATAGTAATCTAAATGTTACTCTAGGTCATAGTTTGTCGTGTATACTAAATATCCAAACAACAGCCGTTTAGTTGGTAAGGAGTAACAAAGATACAAACTTTTACATTTATAAACGTACACCGACGCACAACATATTTTAAATATTCATTCAATATACTTTTTTCAACAAAAATGAACATAGAACCGAACCATTATTGATTTCAATAAACAAAAACATCCAACGACCCGATCATTCGAAGAGAATTGCTCAATATTTATTCACAGCCTTGTTGTTGTCGAAACAAATTATTAAGCTCTTAAGAAAATATTGGTAATGCTAGATCGATTTAACCATTGAAAATATAATGGATCCTCAAGGAACACTCATAAGTAAAAGTACTTGAATAAAAATAGATTATTTTATTATACGGCTGTATTGTAAGTTACAATACAATTTTTTGACATCTTCCCGTACTTTTAAGTGGGAGAGAATCAAGTATCATATCACTGCTCACTTTAAATAAAATTATCTTTTCGGAACTTTCGGCGGATTTATTTCGATTTTTTGTCACAGACGTTTCGAATGCTTTACAGCAAATATGGTCACTGGAGAGACTAAAATTTTAGACGTTTCAAAGGCCATTATATTTTATTTACATAAATTTAAGATAGTATTACTACTGTTCATTTTTTTATTAGTCAAGCCAAATAAGGCAAAAACGTATTAACGAGCATATACTTGTATGAAAATTGGTATTTTGTAAATATCTTGTTACCTTTGCCCAGAATGCAAATGAGATTTGAAATCATTACAAGATTTGTAGAACACAAAATCCTTTACAAAAGTCTCAAATAATATTTCATACAATCAACTGTTTTCCAGATATGGCGTAAAGAAATGGGAAGCACTTACAGCTTATTACTTTCCATGGGAGCTGTTCAGTGCCCCATAGGTCTAATAAAACCGCAGGACTATCTGTATCGCTAGCTTATCTACCCTTTCCCATCATCTCAAGCGATAACGCGTGAATGATAACAGCTGGTATTACAAGTGCTTAGGCAAAAAAATATTGGAGAAGTTTTTGAGTACTGCCTTCCGAACCCATACAATACAGACCAGTCGATAGCTATTTAAATTAGGATGGTTTCCGTTACCTCACTAATTTTTGTTAAGCTGACTTGAAAAAAATCTGACGGGACGTCTTAATTTTAGTACAGTATGTTTTGACTACAAAAAAAGATGTTAGGTTTCAATTTATACACAGAAATAACAAAAAGACAGCACACAATTTAGTATTAGTTCATAAAGAAATTGCCATTCTTAGTAACATTCAAACGAAAACTAGTAAGGATATGAGAAATACAACTACCGTCTGGAAGCAGACGTAATAACATGTAATTTAAATGCAAATATTGGCGATTTAAAATTGTCTACTATAATAAAACGATATTTTCAAAGGCAATAATTTAAAATTTCGTATATGTTACGGTCAAAACTATTTTTTAGTCAAAACTACTTTTGACTAAGGAGGTTGGTCAAAAGTAGTTTTGACTGCAGGCATTTTTTTTCTAAAAGTTCTAGTCGCTTACGGCGTTGTGTTCAATGTTCTAACCTAACCTAGAAAGAAAAAGAGTTCTTCCAAGTAACCTTCAACTTACATTACCTTAACTTTTTAAGAGTATTTACCGATATCACTAGTGCCGGATTCAGTCTTAGTACCACCCCTGGGCACAGTTAAAAAACTGCTATTGACGCAGGCTTGCAGTCAAAACTAATTTTTAACCAACCTCTTTAGTCAAAAGCAGTTTTGACTAAAAAATATTCTTGACTGTAACATATATATCAGAGTAAATTTTGAATACTTACAAGTTTTTAACCTTTTTATGTATTTTATCAACGTTTATGACCAAAAAAAAAAATTCTTATGAAATCATTTTCCTTTACAATAATAAAACTCATGTACGTATCTCGCAACTTTTTCCATAAGTCATTCTTTCTTATACACTCGTATAATTAAGTATTATCTTCCTCAACTCGTTCCCACTGCTTATATAGCGTTAATAAGTTATGTCATACGTGAAATGTTTTCTATAACAAATATTACCTTATTCAGCAATGTCATTTATTGTTCATCTAAACACTGAAGAACATAGTAAAATTTGAAAACTACCAAATATCATCATATTGATTATGATCATCAATATCATATAATGATTGTTGTAAATATCATATGAATGATTGTTGTAAAGGTTTGTGTATTGTAAAGTTCTAACTGAGTCGAATCTGTACATTAAATATTTTTTTGGGAAATCTTATTAAAATAGACATTATTATCTATAGAGGTCGAATCTATAGCTTTAGAATTTTTGTTTGTCTGTCTGTCTAGGAATGCATCACGAAATAACCACCGGGCAGACTTTGATGAAATTTGGTGGATAGAAAGCTAATATATAAGCTAGGTTATCCAGGTCAATATAAAGGATACTTTTTACTGCAGGAAGATATCACATCTCTGAGAAATCTATACTAAACGTTAAAACGTAACTAGCTTATTAATATTATTTAAGTAATTTTAAGCCTCAATCATTTCCTGTTTATTTTTTACGCATATTGGGTTTTGTGACAAAATCAAATATTTCGTAAAGTACATTCCTAAAAGTTTGAAATTTTTGAGCGCACCATAACGTTACTACCTTTTTTATCCAAAGGTAAAAACAGTGTAATACTGTGAAAACACATCTCTTTCCTCGTCTTTATATCTGTATTTACTCTCTGGCCTCTTAACCTCGTATTTCCCTTATACACTTAATTCTCTTTCCATTACGAGTGGAGGGTCTGTAATTATATCAGACGCATTATCAGACCTCTTTTTTTTGGTCTACGTGACGATTTTACTAACTTTAACCTTATTTGTTAGTTTTTACGGGGTGTGACTATCGTGTAAACCTAAAGAATAGAAAAACTAAATAGCGAAAATGTTGCAGTTACCTAAATCTATCTATCCATATGTTAATAAAACTCCTAAGCAGAATTAATATGAAAAAAAAACTATATCAATAAAATAAATAAAAAGTTATTTATCTCAGATAAATAAGAATCTTAAATACTTAATTTTATGGTAAATTTTAACAGTTCGTAGGGAATAGATAACTATATTATGTCCTTCTCAGGATCTCAAACTGTCTTCATACCTAACTTCATCTAAATCGGTTTAGCGACTTTTTGGTATATCCATTACAAACAAACACACAAACTTACAAATTTTACCACTTTTATAAGTGTAGATTCATATAGTATCATAGATTGTTTAATCTAACCGTCAGCCCCGCTAGGTTACATAATTAGTGACCATTAAAGAAACAAACAAAAGAAACCCTGGGCTGAAGCCTAAAATGCCTATACATGTATATATATAGATCCGCCCCTGTATATTAGTGAACCAACGTCCAACATGCATAGTGTAAGTAAAGGGGCAATTCCGACTTTCCCCACTATTTTCCTAAAGGACATAAATAGAAAATCTATGCACAAAATAAAGGCAAAATGGTACAAAATCCTACAAAAGAATCGGCGGCCGCATATCATTGGTTTATTGAACTTAAACCAGTAATTTGCAATTCATCCTATTGTGAAGTACAAAAGCACTTTAAATTCTAAACTATTCGTGTTCAATGGACGAGAATTCCCAAACCTCAAACGGTGTGCCTTTGTCCCAATGTTTAAATAAAAGTGCTGCGTCGTGCGGTCCAATCAGATGTCGGGCAATTACTTGGTCGTTTGAAAGTAATTATCTGTATACATTTAACGTTTACTTATTTATATCTATGTTAGATTTAATAAAAATTAAAGCTTGTATTTTAATAAATCTAACTTTTCGGATTTTTTCGCGGATTTACTTTGATTTTTGGTTGTTTGATCGATTGATTTGTTGGTGATTTTTGAGAGTCCAAAACTTTAGTCTCTCCCGTGACCATGAATACTGCGAAGCATTCGAAACGTCGAGAACCAAAAATCAAAATAAATCCGCTAAAAAGTCCAAAAATATAGTTTTATTTAAAATGTCAAATATTCCCGCAAACCTAAGCAAGTATTATAGTTAGTATGTTTGTCCTATTATATGCATTCCTAAACCATTGATCCGATTGTGACGAAACTCTGGTGGATTATTCCGTAGACGCCTGCGAAGGTTCCTGGCGCAAAAAAATATATTTCAAATGCCAGTTCTTTTATTTAAAATAAATATGTATACCTCTTAATTATCTCATAGCTTATATGCAACGTACCATATCCATACAGATAAATAAAACAAATTTTTACTAAACGCATATGCAATTATATACGGTACTTATTAGCAAAACTACATTTTTTTAAATTTTTGTTTGACTGTTTGTTCCGGCTTATCTCCGAAGCGGCTGGACTGATTATGATCTTTATTGATAGATAGCAGATGTTATAAGGAGTAACTTCGCTACTTTTACTTTAGAAAAAGAAGTAGGGTTCCGCTAATTCGTTCCGACGGTGGCTAATCCATACTAATATATTATAAATGTGTTTGTTTGTTTGTCCTTCTTTAACGTCGAAACAGAGTGACGGATTGGAGTGATTTTTTGTGTGGGGATAGTTAAAGGACTGGAGAGTGATATAGGCTACTTTTAACGCCCGAGGATTATCTAATTCCCACGGGAAGACACGTTATAATATAACCCAAAAAATATTTGTGATCAGAATTACTTGAAACTTGGTATTAATGCTCTTCAATACTATTAAATAAATACGTGTTTAAGCATTTTTCGAAATTCATCCCATAAGGGGTAAAATAGGGGATAAAAGTTTGTATGAAACCTACCTTTTTCGAGTTTTTTTTTGTAGTTTTAGCGCGAGCGAAGCCGCGGGTAGGTACTGCTAGTTATATATAAGAATATAATTTAAACATGCCATTTTTATCGTCGACGAAAAAAGATATATTTTCCTTTTAAACGTAAATAGATCTACATTTAAATTTAAATGAAATATTCTATTATGTTTTTTGTTTTGTATTTTTAGAAATTCCCATTTTAATTTAAAAAAATATATAATGACCTAATTACTAAAACAGCCCAAACTAAGCTTTCGCATTGCACTATAAAAAATTATATTAATATGAATTTTCATTCATCACGTGAGCGCTGTTAATTAACAGTACTGTAATTAAACACAAAACATCTTGAATGAAATTTTCTTCTTTTACTTTTCTTTCCTTTCATGAAAAATGTGAAATAATTAGTGAGAATACAATTTTTACAACGTCAGGGAATTACATATGGACTATATTTAAACTTTCGAGTCTTAAAGCTCACATGTAGTTAGAAATACGGTTCAAGTTTTTGAACCACGTCCAAAGTAGTAGGTATATTTAAAGTATAATTTTAAATAAAATTTATTTTACATATTATTAGTCTAACCAAATAGATTCATCTATTTTGTTATACTAAAAAATACGCCACAAAATATCCTAATCTTGATTTAATTACATAAAAAATATTTTAATCTAAATATTATTTATTATATTATATACTTATATATTTTATACAGTAAAAAAGTAAGAAACCCTTGGTCCGAAATCGGAATGCTTCAAGCAAAAAAAAACTTCGTAAAATATATAACACCTCGTGCTATCGCGTATTCCAGTGACAAGAGGGTTGGCTAGTTTTCACTTAAAGAATGGACATGGCGTTTCTGAGGGGGAATACTGTTGGCATTCTTGCCACAATCCACGCAGAAATGACTTGTACAGTCAGTACATTTGATTTTATACCAAAATATATATTTAACACTAGATTTATTTTTAAATTTTAATTAACCTTTTTTAATTTTGAATTGTAAAAATTCTAAAAATATAAGAAATAATGTATATAAAACTAAAATTGCACAAATGCAAAAGTATGTATGTTTGTTTGTTTGTCTTCACGACAAACGACGCTCTAATAATAACTCCTCCACGGCAGGACGGATTTAGATCAAATTTGCATTATCTGAATAGAATAAATAACACCTAGGCTACTGTTAGTAAAAAAATTTGCCAAAAGATGGCATGCGGGTACATAATAATATTTCAAACACGAAGACACCAAGGAGCACATACAAGCGAAGCTAGGATAAGCCGTTGCTATTTAATTGATGTTCAATTTAAATACCATTTCACATAAAAATCTAAATAAAACATTCACACTACAGCAGAAAATGTCCAAACAGAACAAAATTTACTACGAGTATATTCAGAATTTTCTTAGGTAAAATTTATGCTTCCAGTGCCTATAAAACTAAAAAGCAATATAATATCGATTTACAGACTGAGTTCGAAATAGATAATAGAGACTAGAATAACTACTCGTAGACTCTTTAGTTACATCCTTCTAATTGCTAAACTAGTAGACAGTTACATTTAGTTCAAGTCATACATTTTAATAAGACAGCTTCAATGGCGGAGTTGAGAATGTAAATAAGGCCACGAGCTCTACAATAAAATCCTAATAATCTAACGTAAAGTATAGCATTAGCGAGTTATATTTGTCATTAGTTCCTGCCCGTGGCTTTGCTCGCATAATTTACAATTTTATTACAATTTATTTACAATTGCCTCATTCCTAACACTTATAGCGTGGCGTCTTTAGCTTGTAGAAATCGGCAGATTATTAAATTGCACATTTTTTTGCATGTTTTTACCGCACCACACCATAATCTGACGCGCTCAAATATTTCTAACTTAACCAAATATTTTTTTTAAATATTTAGGCGTGCGACCTTTTATAGAGCGCTTATTATATACTAGCGGCTCGCCCTCGCTTCGCTCGGGTTCGCAAACAAAAACAAATCTATCCCTCGGAAACCGTTCCGGGATAAAAGTAGCCTATGTGTCATTCCAGACTATAATCTATCTCTGTGCCTTTCATCCAGATCCGTTCTGCCGTTCTGGCGTGAAAGAGTAACAAACATCCATACTCACAAACTTTCACATTTATAATATTTATACAGATGTATCACGGAGTTACTCAACAGAGTGCAAGGTATCCCCCTTATGTTAATCTGCCACGATTCAGTAAATCCCAAAAAACAAAAACTTACAATTAAACTTCATAACTTTTTGGGAACAGTAAAATTCATATTGTAGAACTGTCTAAAACGTATCATAAAACGCATAATAAAAATACGAACAATACAAAATTTTAAGAGGACGTACTTATCTATGCTCTACGAAGACAGCTTTTGTGATGCCGTCATTCGCATGTTGTTATGAGGGTAGGAATTTAATATCGTAGTGTACACACACATGCTTTTATTACTAGGTCTTAGAAAGCGTATGGATGAAAATGCAGTATGCATGTTGAACACTGCAAAAGTTTATGAACTGTGTCGTGTAAACATAATATTTAGGTTGTAAGACGACCTGTTGGTACAATTGCTGTGTTTGTTTTTCAAAGTGGTCGCAGATTCGATACTAAGTTGCAGTAAGTATTTTTAGTTTAGATGTGTGTCCTATTTAATTAAAAGTAAAAGCTCTTCCAATGAGGATATCAAAAAGCATGAAAGTGTCAAAATGAAAGCGAATTTCATATTCATATATGCGAGTGTTGTAGCTTCCGTAACTCGTACGTTCTCCTTCATTTCCTTGAAATATTTTTTACTTATATAGACTCCTTATCACCATCCTTTTTAAAAATACAACTCCACTCCTCCAGGGTTCGCGTCTCATGTATAGAACTCGTGGTGAAATTTCATTTCATATTGCGTAAAGGAATCATGTAAATTAAAAATGGCATAATTAATTATCCTTCAGTGAATGTTATCCAAAAATACTTAACTATTTTAATGTTTACCGTACAATTGGTAAATACTCAACAATACCGTTGAAATTAGATATGACTTAGTTCCAGTTTACAAACAAAAACTCCACGGGCAGCCCAATTTAGTGGCACTATATGAACAATACGAAATATTTGGTAATCGCGTGCTTTTAATACTTTCATTAGTTTTTATCGATATATTCAAAGTAAAACTACTTAAACCATAATTGGCAATGTCAAATAGAGTGATAATTATTAACCTGAATAATTATATTATGTTACAAATAAATTCTATAATTATAAGGGATAGGAAAGGAAGGAGAAAAAACAAAGTAGAAAATAATGCTGGATATTCATAAATTACTAAATCTACACATAGGTATAATAAAATTTTAACTGAGCCGAACGAAGAAAATCTTATTGAAATAGTCATTAATATCGATACAGAGGCCGAATCTATGGTTTTTACAAATTTTGTCCATCTGTCTGTCTGTCTGTGACCGGATCACGAGAAAACCACAAAGGCTACTGACAGTCTCCTGACGAAGCACCCGAGAGGAGCGAAGGTAAGTCCCCAGTTATAGTAAGAAATAAAATGATTGATCAAATCATTTCAAATACATACGTACATACATACATACAGTGAATGTTATGTAACATTACACTATTCCAAGAACGTGTGAAGCCACCGTTTTATTGTAAAGCCACTTTCGAGACAAAAGCATTTAAAATTTATACCCACTGTAAAACAAATATCACAAAAGGTAGCGAGCGGTGCGAGTAAAGTGGCAAAGTAAACTGAGAGTGCATCCCTCAGTGAAACATTACGAGACAATTTGTAATAAACGTTATTTTTTATACTTCAAGTCTCGTTGTCGTCTTTGGTATGAAATACTCTAATCACTAGCTTTTATACGAGTCTGTGAAATTAATGTAAGAAAAAGGAACTCACTTCTCATGCATAAATTGCAGAAGAGATTGTCGTATTACATCAAAAATTTACACAGAAATTTGCATGTATACATATTGTACCTACCGTCTGTTGGCAAACACTCGCTGGCTAGTGAAATGCCGATGACTTTATGATGGTTCTAAACTTAATTCATTTTTTGTAATATGTAATAAAAGTTTGTGTGAAACTTTTCATTCCTTGGACATATTTGCATGAAATTTCGTATAAATTGAAGACGGCAAAAATAATGAGTTACGTATATCAGCATTTTCTAAAATTCAACCCCTAAGAGGATAAAATAGGGGATTAAAAATTTGTTTGAAACCTAACTTTTTAGAGCTTTTTTTTAGTTTTATCGCGAGCGAAGCCGCTGGTGCTGCTAGTCTTTATATATACTTTGTCCTAAATTGAGTATTAAAGGATGCACTAGAAAAGATCTTCTAGAATAGAAGACCCATTAGGTAACTTCATAAAGCGTTTCAATCGTCTTCATTGTACGTCAATTATGCGAGGTATGTAGTGAAGGATCGATGCAATGACGTCACGTTCAATTTAGACAAGGCATCCGATAGTGAGCTGTTACATTTTATGGTCCCACTAGTGTGAGGCCTAATTTACCTACTAAAGGTATCGGAAGTAATTACTTAGGTTTCCAATAATGTAATTATTAAACCTTTTTCCTGTACTTACCTACTTATAAATATATAAAAAATAGCATAATGCAAGTTTGTTCATTGAATATCATAAATTAGTAAAAAACATTTTTAAAAACAACCTTTCATTTAAAAGCACTAAAAAGAAGAAAATAAACTTTGAATCAAACCCATCAATCCACTACAAAATACAACTTACATGATATAAAAGCTCGTCTCGAGATTTACCCATTTTATAAAAAAACATTATTTTTTCTTAGAATTACTTGTCAAAATCAAGTCACATAATTATCGTATTCTTGTTTATTTACACCGGTGAAACTGGTCAAATCGAATTTTTTTATATCATATAAATCGTGTAATGTAATAAATTGACAAGTTTGATTTAATTTAAAGTTTATTTTCTTCTTTTTAGAGCTTTTAAATAAAAGATTTTTTTGTTAATTCAAAATATTTTTTAATTTTAATTTATATTTATTTTATCCGTATTCTTCTCAGCAAACCCTTTCATATGATATCCATATCACGGGGGCGCATAAAAAAACATACTCCGCCATATTTGGAGACCGCCATATTGGATTTAAAACGACGTCACTCAGCTAACCATGCATTGTCATCCAAACTAAACGTGTTTGCAAAATCTCAATCAGTTGAGGATTGCTTTAAAGCTCAGTTGCAAGATTTGACTTCGAACAAACATACAAACATTGCAAATTAAATAAAAGCTTGTAGTAAAAATGTCAAGTACTCAATAGAGACATTGACCTTTTACGATACCTATAAAATATTTTGATTGTATAGTTTAAGAGATAACGGAAAATGAATCACAATTTGAGCTCAAAGATATCTAGGGAACTAAGTCTAGGGAATTATAGGGAAAAATATTAAAAACTTCCACTATAAAATAATATTTCCATTAACTGAAGCGAATTTTGAGGGTATTTTAATAAAATAGAACATGTGTCGTTACTTCCTGGCCGAACTCTTGGGACGTTCGGTGCATTTAATTCAGCTGAGTTTCAAAGACATGATCAATATTTGTAGTGGAAATATTTTTCAATCTATGTCCTGGTCCCGGAGGAGCTCTCGAGTTCAGCTGAAAGCTTATTTTAAGTATAAACTAATATTAAATCACGTAAGATTTACACAGTGAAGAATGTCACAGAATGGGTCTTAAATTTGCTATTCCCCTTTGTGATTTTATTATTTCTTAACATTGTATTTTTTCTTAATGTATACTATCTTG
Organism: Brenthis hecate; assembly: GCA_951806755.1. Classification (NCBI taxonomy): domain Eukaryota; kingdom Metazoa; phylum Arthropoda; class Insecta; order Lepidoptera; family Nymphalidae; genus Brenthis; species Brenthis hecate. The sequence goes on from OX638257.1 coordinate 1,681,589, forward strand.
TTGTTATTAAATAATTATTTAAAAAATAAGAGTTTTTCATCAACTTGCATGTATTCTAGTGTTTTATTATATCAACTAATAAGGTTTGTTTCTTCGCTGAAGTAAATTATGCAACAATAGAATAATGAATTGAAGTGATTTTTTACTTAAACTTATTAAATGATAAGCATTACTCAATATAGGTAGACTTATTCCGATGTATCAAGTGATTTTCGCTAAATATTAGTAAACGCAATAAGCACATGTCTGTAACTGTATATAAATACATAAGAGTCAACGACTTCAAAATCTCATTAAACGTAATATTCCACTCTTTTTAATGGTTTATTTTTTAAAAACTAATACATAAAATCAGTCTCTCCCGTGACTATGATTGTTGTAAAGCATTCGAAACGTTGAGAACCGAAAATCCGAGAAAAAGAACCGAATAGATAATTTAAAATAACGAAGACACCGAGTTAAAACAAAAAAAAAATTAACACCCGATTCCGAACACTTCAATTTTTAAAGTCAGTCAATAAATAAGAAGAAAAGAATGTTTAGATACTAACACATCTAATATACCGTAAATACAATATTATCAGTTATACTATACCTATAGCACTAACAATATATTGTAAGAGCGATTTGCTTTTAAGCACTAAGCCACGCGCCGGATGTATTCCATGCTAATATTGACTGTATCGAGGTCGAAGGTCTGATCCGCATGCACGATTCTGTACATACTCGTACGACCCTTATCTATTACGTTACTTGAAACATATATACTGTCGATAGTTTAATCTGGCATGTACGTGTGTATTTTGTTAATGAGATTTTAAAGATAATACTAGTGAGTAAATCTTGCTTTAATTGGGTGCGTTCCTAGGGACCTAGATGTTATTCGTGTTTATAATACGAGTATTACGTAAGTTCTCAGAAAGGTTTTTTTTTTCAACTTGATTCACAAATATCAACATATCTATAGCAATAGTTATATTTGAAATAGGTTTATAAAAGCTTAGCTTGGAACGTTCTAGTAAATCCCTCTTTCTAATGGTGAAAACTGTACTAAAGTTGGTACAGTAGTTTCTGAGATTAGTCCGAATAAACACAACGTCAGTACTGTTGGGGACTCTATATTATGTAGCGATATGCTCCAATGGTTCGAGTTTTATGGTTTAAGTAAAAGAAAGGACAAAAGTTAAAACATATACCTACAGCGAAAAGGTGGAAAGCCATAGCAGGGAAAAGCCTCGAATGACTTTTGAAGACCAAGAATTTGTTATATACAGAAAAGGTCACAAGTCAAAAATGTGAGGACCGTCTGACGAGGGTGCGTCCTAATAATGGAAAAAATGAAATAGATATGTAGAAATCGTAGCACTTGGCATTCTTTAATTTGCCTGCAAAGGATACAACGTAAAAATTAATAAATTAAAAGTAAAAAATATTTTTTCAAACAAGCTTTTATTTAGATGCTCTAAAAAAAAGAATTTTTTTTTGGAGTTTTATTTAGTTTATTTTATTTTCTTTTATTACATTACACAATTTATATTTATTTATCTGTGTAGATTAACTAGAATATAACATTTAAAATAGGTAAATCTCGCGACAACTTTTATATCATATAAATTGTGTAAAGTAATAAATTGTTATTTTGATTCAATTTAAAGTTTATTTTCTTCTTTTTAGAGCATTTAAATAAAAGCATATTTTTAAAAAATTTTTTTACTATTAATTTATTATTATTTAAATAAAAACTTAAAGCGCCCACACAATGTACAAGGTGTCAAAGTAATCATAAAGATAACCCTTATCACTAAATTCATGGCACCTTTATTCAGAAGCTACGCGAGGCAGGTGTTATTTATACATTTTACCGCGCTTCATTGAATCTATTCTGTTTTACCTCTAGTGTTATATGTATTTAAATACAAAGAATAATTTTTACTTGAAATCAAGTTATATTAATTTCTATTATCTATACATATAATAAAATTCTAACTAAGACGAATCTGTACATGAAATATTTTTTAGAAAATCTTATTGAAATAGACATTATTATCGATACAGAGGCCGAATCTATAGTTTTTAGAATTTTTGTCTGTCTGTCTGTCTGTTACCGCATCATGTAAAAACCACTGGAGGGGTTTTGATGAAACTTGGTATGATGATAGCTGGTTATTCGGGTCAACATGTAGGATACTTTTTACCGCGGGAAAATATCTCGTTTCTGAGAAAAAATACGAAAACTGCAATGTAAGAGTATACTAATATGTTAAGCCTAAGAATTTAGTTTTTGGTCATCTGAACGCGGGCGGAGCCGCGGGCAATGCTAGTGTTATATAAAATCATTTACATATAATGTTTTAAAAAATTAATGGCGCGAACGACGCGATACTGAATGTCATACTCACTTTTTTTACATGACATTCGAAAAAATGGCCTTAGGTTTGGCAGATACAACTGTAACTTGCCATGAGATGTCACCATAGCGCTTAACTTCGAAATCGTAGCCATGAAATTTGGTATTTTTTTAAATAAATTGGCTATCGCCTAATGTATTAACTTTTGTACCGTGGTAATCTATATTATATATATTTAAAAAACGATGTGTGTATGTATGTTTCCTATGGTCGCCAAAACGGCTTTTCAGGTAATCTTCTTACTCTTAATAAAGTTTGAACGAGGGCGAAGCCGCGAGTACAGCTAGCTAGTATTATATAACGATCAAGATCTATCAAGCTTTCATCTTTGCAAGTATTTTAAGCCATGCATATGAGACAGGTGTTATTCTCCGCCGTACAATTGAATTAACCTTGTTACCTATCTACCTCTCGTATCTACGTTGCTACGTATCTACGAGAAATATACAGGAGCAACGAAGTGGATAAATATATTTTTGTTATCCTGTTTCTTATCCCCCATTTTTTTACTGCTTACGAGAACCACTTCAAAATATATGCAAATTTTATCCAGATTATATGTACACCCGATTTCATTCAAATCGGTCCAGCCGTTTCGGCGTTAAGGAGTAACAAATATACACACATTAAACATACATCCATACAGTCAAATAGTTGTTAAAAAGATATGTGATAACCTAAAATAGAGAAATGATTCAGTAATTCATTGGAGTTTTAAACTATCACTATTTTATTCATCCTTTGAACACCTGTGTCTTAACACTGACAGGAATCACAGAAACAGTAAATAGCCAATTATTTTGAAAGAAATTCTACAAAAATTAATAATTTTTAAACAAAAAAATTGAACTTATCTTATAGACATAATTCAGAAACAGAAAGTGACCTAGAAGCGTAATTTAAATATAAAATAAGTCAAATAAGGAATTTGAACTTTCCATATTAAAACAACAAATTCATATACAATTAGGTACGTGTAACAGGGCATATCTAATATATAGTTTGCAATAACTTCGCCAAGTATACTGTACCTTGGGGACTATTGCAAAGTACTCCATTAGTTCGTGTTAAACAAAAGATAGCGCGAAAGATATTTTAGAATTGGACAAGTAACGGCCATTGTTATAGAAATATACGATACAAGTACAATAAATATATAAAAATAAACAATACTAGCTTTTACCCGCGTCTACGCCCGCTTGTATGTATGTATGTATGTATTTAGCCCTTTTTAATATCCCGCAGTGGGTACGAGCCTCCCTTCAGTACGAGGGGAATCAGGCCATAGTCCACCACGTTGGCCAAGTGCGAGTTGGCGGACTTCACATGTCTTTCGAAAACTAGCTAGGTTCTCTCGGACATGCAAGTTTCCTCACGATGTTTTCCTTCACCGTAAGGCAAGTGGAAATCATGTTAGAAATTATTTGCACATGAAAATATCAGAGGTGCGAGACCCGGGATTTGAACCCGCTTCACTCGGTTTCCCAAGCGAGCGCGTTACCACTGGACTACCACTGCCTCAACTGAAAGCGACAAAGAAAAAAAAGTATTATTAAGAAGATGAATGTGTACGTACATCCTGAGAATAACTTTCATTAAAAAGAAAAACTTGTAATAAACTTGAGACACGTAGCAGGACAAAGTGGAAAGCGCTCGCACTCGTTCGGGTGGCAATTTTGAAATGCCACGATATTTCACATCGGAATTTAATATCACCATGTTGTCCTGTTTACAGCAGCCTTTTAAACAATTTCCTCTTTGCAAATAAAATGTTATTTGAACAAGATCTATTCTACTATTGGGTATGCTTATAGTAGATACTTGTATTACGTCGAAACGTTTTTAGTATTATTAAACAAATTGTCTTTAATAATTTTCTTAAAAAACTAAAAAATAATATAAATAGACCCCTTACGTTTTTCGCTTCTTCTTTTTATTATACACAATTGCTAAGTCGACTCAAGAACGTCCAGTGAGCTGTTACAAATAATTATATTGAAATACATTAGTCTTAGATTTAACTCGCAAGAATTCACGTATGTAAACATCTATAGATATAACAAATTTCTAACTGAGCCGAATCTGTACATTAAATATTTTTTGGAAAATCTTATTGAAATAATCATTACTATCGATACACAGGCCGAATCTATAGTTTTAACAATTTTTGTATGTCTGTCTAGGAACGCATCAGGAAAAAACCACAGAACAGATTTTGATGAAATTTCGTATAATGATAACTGGTGATCCGGGTCCACATATAGGGTAATTTTTACTGCGGGAAAATATCTCATCTCTGAGAAATCTATACCAAACGTTAAAACGTAACTTTTGACGAACCCGAGCGGAACGAGGGTGAGTCGCTAGTTATAATAATAAATTCTAACCCATTCTACCTGCGAAAAAGGTTACAAATGTTATAAAAGTAAACATTTGTAACCTTTGCTGTAAGATTCTATTGAAAGTTTCAAAGAATATGTTTAACATTCCATCTATTTATACCAGAGTTGAAAAGGCGATGCCAGAAAGCCTACACTCTTATCTCAAAGCGCATAAAGCCGACTATTTTATGACTGCATTACATAAGAAGGCGCACTGTGAATGGGAAAAATAGTAATTTTTGGTTTTGTCCTTAAATATGCCTAAAATTTTGTACGTATTTTATTCAGGATCTAACATAACAAAGCCTGATTCCAATCTGTGAGAGTAAAAATACAAAACAGTATCTAAACGTTGTCTTTACCAAAAGAAAAATAACATGATATTCTAATCACATTAAGTAAAAATATTTAGTAATAAAAACAAAATTTACATATTTCCATGCACGTTACGTTAACCCGATAAAATTTTAACTATGGCAAAATATTTTAGGCAATAAAGTAGATACTGCTAAGCGCTTAGTAAAATTTAATAAACCCAGTTAGAGCGTTTAAGATAGCTAAGTTATTGGTCGTTAGAGATTGATGTGTTTAAAACGATATAAAATGTGGAGTGTATTTTAAAATGCGAGACTTTGTACGGTCGAGATAACCCTGTGTAAGGTATCTTATGGTGGTTCGAGATGGGGTGAACGTGTTCGATAATAATATACATGTGTAAAACTCATACTTTGGTAACTTATCGATACTATGAGTTGAATCGATTTTAAAGCTTTTTATACAGTTATAGACGAATTTACAAAATATTAAAAAAAAGCTAGTTAAATTAACTTACTTTTATATCGTTATTTTAAATATTTTAACTGCCTGCATATCAATCCATTGTTCTTCTGCAGTTATTTCTTTTTATAACCCTCTTATATATGAAGGCATACAAATTTAACATTGTCTTACCTGAAACAAAAACAATACCATATAAATAAAAAAAAAACTACTTTTAAAAAATAAATAGAATAAACAGAAAAACATATGCACATTCTATTTAGTTCTTTCATTTCCAATCCATTCTATAAATATTCACAAAATGCGTATTGCGATTATCTAAGCCCTACTTTCAGTACACTATAGGTACATGTACATAATAATAACTCTTTATTGTACACCCAAAAAGAGAAAAGAAAATATACAAAATACTAGCCACTCACCCTCGCTTCGCTTCGGGTTCGTCCCTAGACAAAAACAAATCTAACCCACGGGAACCTTACATTTTTCCGGGATGATATATAGCCTTCCTATATAAGGCCTTCCTCGATAACAATCTTTCTGATTATTATAGTGACTATCCAACACAAAAAGAATTTTTCAATTCCAACCAGTAGTTCCCGAGATAAGCGCGTTCAACCAACCAACCAAACAAACAAACTCTTCAGCTTTATAATATTAGTATAGATAGGAAAAAGGTACATGAGGCGGCCTTATCGCTAGCTATCTCTTCCAGCAACCTTTAGATGTAGGAAATAGAACTAAGATAGAAGGGGCGCGAAAAATAAATAAAGAGATAGTATTTATTCTAACGTGTACTGAATTCTGTGGGATATTAGTATATTGTGTATACGTATTTTTTAATTAAAAAAATACATCGTCTCCAATTTCAATTAAGGAGTCATCGTTCCTTGTGAATTTTCTTTTAATTTTTATTATAAGATATCGCGTAACAAACACCCCAATTGGATACCTCCACCTTTTTAAGCCGGTCAAATACTTCCTGTTATGCAGTCAGGACCTAAGCAAATGGCGAGTCGCATGTCACCAATTCGCGTACTCCGGAACAGTTATAGCGTGAAAATATATGTAAATAAAACAGAAATGAATGTTTTTAAGAAAATGTAATTAACTTGTTTCATACATAATTGTTCCGCTTAGTTTACATTTTTCAGAACAATAATAACAAATGCAAAAAAATATATTACGTGTTTATATTTGCTTTCAACACGTCAGTTAACTAATAGGTTTTCATTAATCTTCAGCTGTTATGATTACATCGCCGATATAATACACGTATGACAAACAATCCCGTGTATTATACAGCACGTAAAGCCGTCGGTCCTTCGTCTTAACTCTCACCGGTCGTATCGCAGTATCGTGCTAGCGGTCTTTGACAGTGTAAATGAATAGAAAATGCACTTCGATACCTTAATTGGCAAGCCAGCTCCATATGAGCAAATTTTTCAGGAGACACTTAAACCTTTATAATATTTTTTATACGCTACTTATTAAAAAATCTAAAATACCGTTGGTAAAATAATCCTACTGAATTACTGTTGCGTACAATCTGAACCAGAAAATATTTTTTGACGAATTGTGAAGTAGACTGGTTTGCCAACTAAGACATCGACTTGTGTCTCCGCGAATACTTGTGGACTATAATATCTCCTGCGCAGTTGGCTAGACTAAGTGAGATTGGTCGTGGTGACCGCAATCTTATTAAACAATCAACACCAACATAAACGATTAGGTAAATTCGACGAAACAGTCCCTATCAAAACATAATAATTCTTTTGCACAAATGTGAAAAATTTGTAAAACATGGAATTAACACGATAAGATTCATAGATATAATAAAAACGAACGATGCATTACGGATAGTTATCTAGAATGAGTCGTTAAGATTACCGTCTATAACCAAAAAAATAAAAGTCGATAACTGATTTGGAAATATACTCGTAGACATTTGTCTGCGATGTAATTCTGTATGGAGACTATAGTAGATTAAAACAGAGATTTCTTTATACTAAATCGACGAGTACGAATGAAGACGCATTGAATAAAAACCAAATGCATAACGATATGAGGGCAAAGTACTTAAATTGTGACTGAAACCATCAATCTAGTACCAGGCGAGTATAAACACAGAATGGTTCGTACTAACGACCCAAATCATGCTTCGAGAATTTACGATTTCATATTTATGACTGATATGGTTATCTATGCTAATAAATGGGGAGCCGATTTTTTTGTTCGGTTATACTGCGATAACTATTGAACCGATCGGAATAATACTAATATAATAATACCATAAGATGCAGCGTGTTTCGGAGAAGGTTTTAGTATATGATATGTTGGTGATTAATGTACTATGCGGGCGGAGCCGCACAAAAACGCTAGTGAGCTTATAAATTAAATATCCCTTCTGACTGTTTTTGACCACGGCGGACAATCTCATTGAGAATAGCCAGTACGCACAAACACAATGTGCACTCTCTGTTCTCGTCACTCTCATACTCCAGTAGCATGACTACTCGACACAAAAGGTGAGAATTAAGGCGCACGACCGACGGGTTTACGCACTCTCAGACGCACGGGGGTGAAAGAGCTCCGATTCCCCAACTCCAGACTAATATTGAGAATTTATTGACAGAAATAGGTATTCAATAACTGATACTGACCCGACTCGAACCCAGGACCCGGATCTGCGGACGAACATGCTAGTCACTAGACCACCGAGGTAGTTTATTAAATGCAACTTCTCTGTTCATTCGATGTTTAAAAATACAAATGAATATATTATTATTTCCATTGTTCGATATATTTTTCTCAAAAATATGTTAATTAAAGACTAGCACCTGTATAAAATTACCCTTATTCTTCAAATAAAGTAAACGATCTATATAGCGAAACGAGAATAGTAGCGTAAAAAAGCAAAATCACTTCTATTTTGGCGGAACCGTAAATAATTCTTTAGTCTAAGGTTTAAACATATTTTCTTCGCAGGGTCGAAGAAAACCAGTGATAATAAACTCCGACCAACCGTCCGTCTGGTGACAGAGTACGATCTACATTCGCCTATGGAAATTAGTACTCGTGACCCAAAAATCACGAAAGCCTTTATTTTTTCATTTAGAAGTTAAATTAAAAGCACACCGAAATTTTATATTAACATATAATATACATAATATAATAATTATTAATTATGTTATTATTTATAATAATATTGGACAGGAACCCTTCCTTTATAGTAACTACGAGTATAAAGAATTTTCAAATAAAATTAACTTAAAACAAAATTTGTATAGCGCAACCCTCAATAAATATGGTTTATATACCCACTAGAGTACACTGAACATATATTGTTCTCGCATTAAATGATATTTACAACCGTATGCACGGGTAGGGACAAAATATCGGCGACTACACTTTAAATATATGTATTTCCATTGTTCAAATATTTATGTAAGGGATGATTAGGGTATAAAAGGAGCTTTGAAAGCCTTACTAATAGAATAAATGCGAAAGTGTTTTTTGATTGTTTTATATGCATAACCCTCAGTTTGTAACCTATAATGGTGCATTGTAAAATCTAGGGATACAAATATGAACTATTGAATTATTTTAATTTTTAATTAGCTCCTTACGTAGGTAATGAGAATATAAAGCTAAACCAGGTAAAATTATCCATAAATTGAAAAAAACGACTAGTTCGCCAATATAATAAAATATGCCAAGAAATATGGCAATACCATATTATGATTTTCTGGCATAACGCTTCAAATGGTCATTTTAATACAATTCTTAAAATTTTATTTGCATAATAATCGATTGTAGAATTTCATCTTGTCGTTATCTTGGCCCTGATTTTATCTTAAAATAAACTACATGTTTGAAATCAAAATACAAATATTGTTCGATAATATATTCAAGATTAAACGGTGGAGGGCTTATGAAAGAAAAACAAATAAGAAAAGAAAGATGGCGGCTCAACTATTAAGTATTCAATGTATATTCATATCTGGCATAGTCGGGAATATCAATAAGCCGGCAAAACTCGTAGAAACAATGAGATTCGAAACTTTACAAGTTCAATTTACAAGCGGATAGCGAAAAACCTATACGCTAACCATAAAAATGTATACTAAATAGTCGCTATATTAATTTTTCCCAAATTAAAATTCAAAATATTTTATTCAGCATTAAATTATTACATTTTTTACTGAACGTCATGAGTCTACTACAAGGAATAGGAAGAAGCCTCAGACCTGAGAACAACTGGCGAAACAAACTCTATCTGTGTATTCTAAATACATATGTATAAAGAGGTTTTTTTTTTAACATTGGGAAATACATTTACGCATAACACCTGCGTTCATACAGGTTATTATGTGGGACACATAGGGCAGAAACTCCAGTACTACTCAATTAAAACTAATGTCACCTCCAATCAACTACGACGCCCCGACGGCAGGTCTGCCAAAGAAGATCACAACGACAGGGTGTTGCTCCCACGATCCATTCTGCTATCAAAGAAATTACAAGAACAATCCGCAATGCATAAGAAGGTTGCATTATTGTATTTATTTTAACCCTTGATTAATTTCTTCCTTATTTAATTTGTTACTCTTTTACGCCAGAACGGCTGAGCGGATCTGGATGCAATTTGGCACAGATATAGGTTATAATCTGGAAAAGGCTTACTTTTTATTCCGGAAAAATGTACAATTCCCGTGGGATAGTTTTTGTTTTTCAAGCGCTTGTAAAAAAGATATAAATGAATAAGGGGTTCCATATAAATTATTTAACAAGTGGAGTTTTCACTTCTGAGTGTGGAATAATAAAATTTATTCTACCTCTAAGACTAAAATAATAATTTTCAGGGGATTTAAGTATGTGTAGCTTTTTTATTAAAAATGTAATTAATTAAATGAGTAACGGAAACGCCATAACATAACTAGGAAATCGAAAACATACACCATAACCAAAATCTCATAAAACTAGGCAAATACCAACGCCATCACTTACAATCTAGACTACCCAAAGAAGAAATTGCTTCGGGCAAGTTAGAAACAAAACCGGTGGAATTCGTTCACGAGGTAGATTTAATTAGTTGGAAGCTCAAATAAGATCTCGAAACTGAATGCATTGAAGTTTGTTGTGCAATATTTGATTGTATTGGAGGGTTAGTTATACCCTTTAAACGTACCATGGAATTAATGTTATAACTAGTTAGTGACCGCGGTTTTACTTGTGTAATTGTTTTTTCTTCTTTTTTACCCTATATTCTATAGCAGCGACATCTAGCGATAAATTAACATACTTTTAAAAACTTAGTTTAGTTTTTGGAAGAACTTTTGAAGGCAAATGTTTACTATACATAAACGATATTACGTCAGAAGTCTAAGAAGGCTCTAATAAGATTGAATTGATTACATGATAACAATATTAAGAATACAAAACCAATTTCACACGATTTGTATTCATTCCTTTTTAACGTACAGCTGCTAGGCACGGGCCTCCCTTCAATAAAAAGTGGGATCAGGCCAAAGTCCACCACACTGGCTTAGCGCGGGTTGGCGGAATTCACATATCTTTCGAAAACTTTTACAGAAATACTTTTTTGTATAAGTTATATTTGCTTCTACTTAATTTACAGGGTCCGGTGAAATTCGCCCTTAAAGTTTTAAATACATCCTAGACACAAGTAAAGCCTGGAAGTAAGTTTATTTGTACATATGTATGTCATACGATTTCTAAGGATTTAATTAATTAAACTGAACACAAAACAACACGTAGATTATCACAAGTCGTTTATGGCATATTTAAATTAATTAACGTCGCTACATGACATTTACTACAGATATAAAATCTGTACACTCTTTGCTATCACTCCTTAGACTGAATACAACTAAATTTGTACTTTATTCACCTATGAATAAGGTCTATTATCTCTTGCTTCTACAAATCCATCTTCACTGGAAACATATGTTCAATATCAACACATACAATTAAAATGCTACTCTATTGTTAAAGTTTTAGGGTTCAATGTTCATAAAATATTATATTAAGCCAAATTTGACTTTAACAGTCAATTATTTAACTATAATATACATTAAAGCATGGCAACTTTGTTTAACAGCCGTACAACGCACCAACTTCATAGACTCGTATAAATATAACGATTTATTCAAGCAATTATTTACTCTGGGAATATTTATAAATGTGTTGTAAACGTCATACAATGGAGATGAACTAATATTAGCATTACAAATGCAAATAAAAAATGAGATTATAAACTTCGTTGCCATTATTCACTTCTTATTTATCGTACATACTAGCGGACCCGACAGACGTTGTCCTGTCTACACGTCTTTAATTTGAAAATTTCAAACTTTTTGGACAAAATTGTGAATCTAAACCATTCCCAGATCCCCTTAAACACACACAAAAAATTTCATCAAAATCGGTCCAGTCGTTTGAGAGAAGTTCAGTGACATACACACTCACAGAAGAATTATATATATAAAGATATACAGTACATGCAATAATAATTATTTACTGTTATGTTAGATCGCTTATATACAACCTTTTCAATAAACCCACTCTAAAATATATAATTTCAAAAGATAACAAAATACCAAACACTAGTTTTATATGTACAATAGAACAGATTAATAAAAAAAGACTTTAATTGTACCTATATAATATAATATGTACAAATACATACATATAAGTCTATGAAAATGAAAAATCTTGTTGAAAATTTTGTAAAAAAAACACGCCGAATATCGACCGACTACATATTAAATACCAGTAGCTTTTAACATGAAAAATTTCCTTTAGGTACTTTTACAATTTTAATGAAAATATAAAAATAAATCCTAATCCGTGGTAATAGCAACTAAATTAGCTTGTATGCCGTATTAGTTATACAGAGGGAATAATTTATGGGGGTTAGAAGTTTCGTAGTTTTAGTATTCTTTTATGGGATATTCGAAACGTTTACAGCGTGTTTCGCACGAAAGTTGCGCTATGATTTCTATGAAAATGTACATTACAGATTTAAGTTCCAAATTCCATATTATATATTTAGTTGTTAATTAAAATAATATAAAATAGTAAAATTACTATTTTTACATTATAAACATGCAATGTTCGTATGTAAGTTATTTTGTTTCAAAATTTGTATGTTAATAACGTTTATATAAACTATACACAGTCAGCGCCACCTTTAGGCAAATTTTATTACTATCACTAGACTGTGTGTTACACCACGTCAGTATGTATATCCGTGTAATAAATTTCATTCAAAACGGTCCAGCCATTTCAGCGTGAAAGACTGCCGTGATTAGTAAGAAATTAGCTATCTATACATATAATAAAATTATAACTAATCGCTGTCTGTACATGGAAGATATTTGAGAAAAACTATTATTGGAGATCTTTATTAACGCAATAGAATCCAAAAAAATGATTTTACGAATTTTTGTCTGTATGTCTGTGCGTTTGTGCGCGCTAAATTCAGAAACGGCTTAACCGATTTGGGTGCTGTTTTTACTATTGTATTGTGGTAAGTTTCACTTAACATTTAGTATTTGTTTGGTTTCAGTCTGTTCATAAACAAAAAAAAATCTATTTAAAAAATCAAAGACGAATAAGTAGGGACGAACCCGAGCGAAGCGGGGGTGAATCGCTAGTTAATTTAATAAAGCTGTAGTATAAACAAATATTAATATCAACAACGACAAAACGTACACGTTGACACATTCAAAATAAAGGAATGTTGCAGGAAACGACACGAACTCGTACTCGGAGCGTTACGTCCGGTGTACTTAAAAGATGCTACTTTAGAAATATTCCCTTATATTATACTTTTCAATTATACTAAAAATAAATGAAAAATATTTTTACAATAAAACATTAAGCTATAAATAAACTATCTTTTCTACAAAGTTACATCAAAACAAGTCGATCAATGTCATTAATTGTATTTAACTTTAGATTTTATACCACGGATTATAGTAGGTAAAATAATAAAAATGCCTTAGTCTGTAATATTATCATAATAAGAAAACTTTCCTACTTATGATGCAATCTAGCACTTGGCTATCTAAAAAGTTTTAATGACTTGAGAAAAATAGATACAACATAAGTTTGCTTTAAAATCAAAATGAAATTTGCTTTATGGTAAGGATAAGAATATTATAACGGCTAAAGGATATTCTATGGGATAAGGATAACCCATAAAATAAAGAAATATAATATTAATAATATAGTAAGCGTGAAATTCTGTTTATTGTTAGTTTGTTCCGCTTTCAAGCACAAGCTAAACAACGCATCACATAACATAATTTTTAAACACTTATTAGGCACAGATCGGTCTACTCGAGGCAATAATTAGTTTAAAAAAAACGCCTTTGATCCTTTATAATATATGCAACTTGTTGACTATGTACCTTCTGGCTTCATCATCAGGTCAACTTAGTAATAAATTGTTTTATACAACAATTAGAAATTAAAATCGACTTCATATAATAATCATCATTTATTGCAAGCAAGCCAAAACCCATAATATTATGTACAGAAAAATAAACTAAAATTAAGAATAATCTAAATTAATTTGATATTCATTTTCAGGTAGTCATATTTTGTTCGCCTGTTTATGAACAGACAGCTAATATGAAAATATTTCACAGTCCAAGCTACCATTAACTGTTCTGACTATTGCATTATTACTGTTTCGCAACCTATTCCAGAAAACGGATTGCCACTGCATCCGTTTTCGAGATATCGCATAAAAGTCGGACACTCTCGCCTCCGCAAACATGCCTGATGCACTGCAATATCGTTAAATATAAAAGTTTAAAAAAAAACATCTATTAGTAATTTCCACAGTAAAATCTTTATAATTCTGCTTTAATTAAATAATATAACAAAAACTTAAATCATATCTCTTGTACTGTTAGGCCTACTGCAGCACGTGTACACATTTACGACCGAAGATGATACACGGTGGCCGTAACGACTTAAACAAGCATATAAAATATCTTAAGCGAATGACTCATTACCATAAAATCTAAGAATTACACGCAATAATATTAAATTTACTCGCATGAAGTTAACGCGTGGTAAGATAAGTTTTGAAATGGGGAATTAGAAGATAATTTGTTGTTTTACGTTACAAAGTAATATGCCGTTAATTCGACTAAAGAGTAGTCAACCCTTTTTAACATCCCACTGTTAGGCACGGGTCTCCCAAGGGGGATCAGTCCATAGTCCACCACGCTAGCTACTACGCTACATTAGAAATCATAGTCCGCCATCGTTGAGAGTCTGCAATGTTGGATTTAGAATAACGTCACTTATCTAATCATGCATTGTCATATATTCTAAACGTGTATGCAAAATTTCAGTTCAATCAGTTGAGTATAACTGCTTTAAAGCACAGTTGTAAGATTTGAACCGAACAAACATACGCACAAACATTGCAAATTAAAATTAAATTAATGAAGTATTATGATTCTATGACATAACGATTAAATTTGCTATTTCATTTTATAATTTCTATTCCACTAGCGACTCACACTCGCTTCGCTCGTGTTCTTCCCTAGGTTGATTCTTCATTTTCACCCCCTTCAGGGTGGATCTCCGAGATAAAAAGTATCCTATGTCCTTCCCCGGGTCTTAAATAATCTTTTTACCAATTTTTATCCAAATCAGTTCAGTAGATCCAGAGATTACCCCCTACAACGTCACAAACTCACAAACTTTACCTCTTTATAATATAAGTATAGATATCGATTGTAGTGACATCTTGTGTAAGTCCCAAGGTTATTTTAGGTACAGATAAACAAAAAAATACGAGAATTCAATAGGTTTATCAATGTCTATTTCTTTGTATCTGAAGAATATCATTAAAAGTTATCTATACATATAAATAAAATCGAGATGACTGTCTGTGATTCTTAAATAGCTATATTTTCTCAAGTACATCAAGTTATATATGATACTAGTTCCTAAATAACACTTTTTTTATCTACCTGTCTTATTGTTTGTCCGTGGTAATCTTCGGAACGGCTTAAATGATTATAATGGGACTTTCACAGAAAGATAGACGAGTTAGTAGGGCTACATACACGGTATGTTTTACTTCGGAAATATTTAGAGTTCCAGCGCTAAAATCGAAAACCCTTAAACATAACTTAAAATTCAAAATTACGATTTTACGGAAATCTCTCCGGAAGCATGTGTCTATCTCCTAAGGTACAAAAACAATAATTATTTTTGTATATCGCAAACGTATTTAGAAACGAATCCGAGCGAAGCAAGGGAAAGTCGCTGGTTATAATATAATGTATAAAAATATTCTTTAATACAGAAAGCTTTAATAAAGCAAAAGCGATATAAAATATGCGCTTAAAGTCAACTCAAGCACCAATTTACTATAAATATAGCTGACCTTATAAATTAACAAAACGAGGTGAATATTTCATTGAAGACGTCTTATTCAGTGTACGGTCAGCATGATACGCAATCATCAAAATTTATTTTGGCAAGAATTCTGTATGCGAAAGTGTTTACGCCGTATGTTAGATGTGATTATTTGTTTTTGTTTGAACCAGATCGATTTATGGTTGGAATCGGGTAGTTTTGCGTAAATTGGAGGATTTTTGTGGGCATATTATCGTTTAATTAATTTAAACGTCAAGACCATAAGTGTAATGTCTTATTTATTATGTGTCTTATTTACAAATATAGGAACATTTGTAAATAAATATTCACTTAATATCAACGTGAAATGTAAATATTTTCAATTATAAGCTTAATTAACTTCATCTAAAGGTCGTATTTGCGACCCTTTTAAAAGATTATCAAACTAAAATCCATTTATATTATTATATTTTATCTACCAAAATTACTCGAATCTTACCACGATATAACGCTTAATCCAGCTATCTATTTTTGATATAAACAAAAGATTCAAAAGCAGCATCATACAAAGCGTAGATAAATTTCACAAACTACAAACAAAATAAATTATTGTACTAATTTCTCAACAAAACATACATTCTGACAAACTCGAACGTGTTTCATTATAATTGATGTTTCAAAAGGGTAAAAAAATAGAACATTTCTGCTGGTCATTATCGCATACGTTAAATTTATTGGTAAATACGTGGTCCCGTGGGTGTGTCCGATGTCATCTGTCTACGCTACTCACCTGCGAGCATATCATTTAAGGCTGACTACAAACATAACGGGTAAAATGAAAATTTTGAAATTTTAGCTTTTAATATTGAGTAGTAATTTTTTAATTTGCATTCTACAACAAAATTGTAAAGTTCATAAAAAACAACTATATTAGCTTTAAGAAGACCTGGTCATAATAATAATAAAATAATAAAGTTCTTTATTTCTCACCAAAAACAAATTAGTACATACATAAATTTTTAGCAATTTATTATGATTAAGATAATCATGTTTTCCACTACAATTTGATTTTTCCATATGATTAATGTTTGGATGATAATCACCATTAATAAAATGTATCACACGCGTAGTCTACGGAATGGATAAGTATACAGGGTATTTGAAATACATTAAGTAATTAATTTCTATGGTCATAAGTTATAATATTTCGCGACCAAAGCTTTAAAAAGTTTGTCTAAATGAAGGCGAAGTGAAGGGCAAGTCTCTCATGTAATTGTAATTATCATGTGACCTAAAAGATGTACATATTATATTATTAATAAAAATATTAATTCAAATTAAAAATAAATTCAAATTAAAAATATAGGAAATATATAAGACAGTATGCTATATGTATTCATACTAAAATATAATAAAAAAGATAATTGTATAGGAATTTTAAATGCCAACTATCACCAACTTCATACCAAACGCACAGTGCGTATATCGCCTACGGCTGGCGTACTTCCAAGCCTCTGATACAGTGCATGCCACGTTGATTCATACGCGGGATTATTCGCAGCTATGTCGAGGGCCCGATTATCGTGCGCTTTCAAAATTGGATACCGATTGGGAA
Source organism: Brenthis hecate (assembly GCA_951806755.1). NCBI lineage: Eukaryota > Metazoa > Arthropoda > Insecta > Lepidoptera > Nymphalidae > Brenthis > Brenthis hecate. The sequence continues at coordinate 1,699,189 of OX638257.1, forward strand.
TAATATTTTGCTAAGAGCTCATACGAATCATTCGAATCAAAATATATTGGTTCGAGATAAAAGGAAAATGTGAATTGAGAGTAATATCTACTGTGGGTGAAGATTAAGGATGGAACAAGGAACTAGTGTATAAATCTTATTTTCTTAGAATAAACGTTTCAGAAGTGCTTATGGAATAAATTTTATTATCTAAGCTCTAAGTAAAGCTAATGCCTGCGATTGCGCTTGCTTATTTCGAAATTATATAATCCATGATGAAATTATATTACCTATATGATTTTTATAAGAGCGAGCAAAATGGGAACAAACAATATATTTGCATCGACTATTATATATTATCTGCACTATAATATTATTTAATATTGAATTCAATACAGCCGTTCTAAAGTAATTCGAAAAAAAAAACAGTCTTTCAGATAATAGATGTATGTATGTATTCAGCCTTTTTTTTAACGTCCCACTGCTGGGCACGGGCGTCCTTTCAGTACGAGGGGGATCAGGCCATAGTCCACCACGCTGGGTTGGGTAGATGAAAAAACTAAAAACCTTAGAGTTGGCTTCATTTACATATGTATTCTGAATTGTACTGTATTGCTTCTTTTAGTAATACTACTTCCCTAGAAAAGCGTAGAGAACAAAGAGATCAACTCTTTCTTTACAAAATAATTAATAATTTAGTTGACTATCCGTACCTATTAAATAAAATATCATTTAATTGCCCTAGACATGGCACTCGTTCTCAGGCTACTTTCTCCACCGCTGTCTCCAGAACAAAGTATTGTGACAATTCATTTATTGTAAGATCCTGCAATATGTATAAAAAGCAAAATCATGACATCGACTTATTCAATAATAGGTTCAAAAAATTCGCTCACCTATAAAAAAAAACATAAATTTTGTTAATGTTTAGTATTCTTGCTTTTTGTTCGATTTATTCCTGTTAATTTTAAGTACACTTCGTTTATGTTTTCAGTGGAAACTTTATTGGCTTAAGATTTTTGTTTAGAAGTGTTTAACTAAATCTTATTAACTATACGCTGTATGTTTCCTAATGATAAATAAATAAATAAAATATAGTATATATATTCAAATATATTATATCTAAACAAAACTTATATATATATATATACACACATGTCATTTTATACGTTGAATACTAGTATCTAATATATAACAAAAAAAATCTAAATAATTCCCATATTATAGTACAAACTTCAACGTATAACCAAACACTGTAACATCTCTACAATGAATGGCTTCGTAACAATAACAAAATCACGCCAAATCTGTGTGTATCACCCACAAACAACCATTGACGAGAGAAACTCTAGCTTTGTGATGATTGTTTACATTCTAACGCCTTTGTCTGTAACCGTGCGTAGTTTCTACATGCGAGTATTATACCACCGCTTTAGTTCAAAGCTCAATTTAAACTATACGAAATAGTATTGAAATCGAATAAGCGGGCGAAGTAGAGCTTAACCGACTGAATCGATTTAATTCACGTTTCGAATTATCTGTATGAGATAAATAGTCTAAGTCTAGAATTTAGATCTAGATGTACATGAAGCTGTATAGAAATCCAATTCGTTGATATTTTTTTAAGAACAAAGCACGCGCCAAGTAAGTTAATCTACAAAAGCATTAGCTTAATCATAATATAAAATGTATGTAAGTATGTGTGTACACTGACTATAAATAATATTTTCTTAGATTTACGCGAATATTTGACATTTTAAATGAAACTATCTATTTAGATTGTGTTGGGGTTTTATTTTATATTTTTATTCCCCGTCCTTGCTACATTCCCTGTCCCTGTACTTGCTTAGGGGATGGAATTTCTTTTTAAAAATATATATAAGACTACCCTTGAGGCGGAATAAATTAAGTATTTATACATATGCAAGCATTAAAAAAATAAAAGATTGCAAAACAAAAAAAACCTCGAATGAAGTACTTAATCTTCCTTTAAGTCGTTCAAACACCGGTCATATAATGTGCAATTTATGGGATTACAATGGAAGCTTTTTACATAGGTTAGTTTCACTTTTACCGATTCAGTCGATAAAATAATAAAGATCATTTGAAATAATATTAACTATCTATGTGAAACAATTTATTTCACACTAGTATTGCCCGCGGCTCCGCCCGCGTTCAGATGATCAAAAACCAAATTCTTAGGTTTTACATATTAATATACTCTTACATTGCAGTTTTTGTATTTTTTCTCAAAAATGAGATATTTTCCCGCGGTAAAAAGTATCCCATATGTTGACCTGGATAACCAGCTATCGTGATACCAAATTTCATCAAAATCCCTCCAGTGGTTTTTCCGTGATGCGGTAACAGACAGACAGACAAATATTCTAAAAACTATAGATTCGGACTCTGTATCGATAACAATGTTTATTCCAACAAGATTATCCAAAAAATATTTAATGTACAGATTCGACTTAGTTTCAATTTTATTATATATATAGATTTTATAGACTAGGGTCGCGTTTATAATAAAATAAGCTCAAAACAAAACTTTATATAAAACTAAAACATCTACAACATCGTAATTTCCAAAGGAAATACTTTATAATTTTTCACGGAGCGGCGGCTTTCTAAAGCGAACTCATTTATTATGTTTAAAACGTTTTAATACATTATCTACCTTCCCACAGCTCTGCAAAGTTGACATTGGACTCTTAATAGAAATAAATCCTCCTTCCTCAGTCCTTTCATCGTCATCTTTACATTATAACTAAATCACATTTACATTTAAATGAAACAAACTAGAACCACGGAGTCTCATCACGTACAAAGAAATATTTGTTTATGTCAACAGATGGCATTATATGTATCGACTTGTTATTAAACTTTGTGCAAAATAAGCAAAAGGTGAAAAGGGGACTCTAAAAACGTATATTTTGGTTTTAATTTTTTTTTATAAGCGAAGAAAAACAAAAATATGCGCTCGTAAATAAATTTTTCGTAATTTTACTAATTATTAAAAAATCTGCAATCAGACAATGAATTTGTAATAAATATTCACAGATTGCGCTTTTGCTCTTTATGATTTGTTTTTAAGATAAAAACTTGTAAAAGTCAATGAAATTTGTTTAATTGAATGCCGGATGACTTATGATATAGTCAACATAATATTTTACGTATAAATTATAAAATAAAACAGTTATTTTTTTCTTAATGCATATTATGTACATTTAATTAAATTATACTAGAGGATATTATAACGAACTTGTACAATGACTTCTTATATTATGAAAAAATACATATACCTATTTAAAGATATTTTATACGTATGAAGTCAAACATATTCGTCTAAGAAGTTGTATGAATCATTATTACACTAGAGAACGTGTGGACAAATATCAATGGGGCTTTTATATTTTGGTAGGTAAATACCTACACTAAAATAGAAATTTTCCACGTTACATTTTACTTCACCTTGAACTCTTCGCCAGTCACGCGCTAATATTTTCATAATATAATGATTATAACTAACATAAAAATCTCTATATAATAAAAAAAAAATGCTGAGCGTTGGTAAGAACATCACTTGAGAACTTCTAAACCGATTTGGCAATTTTTTTTTTTCAATATAGTTCGAATAAAGTGTTTAGAGGCAAAAATAGAAAAAAAACCTGTTGGAAAAATTGGGAAATTCGGGGGAAAAATGTTAATATGTACAGACAGTAATTTTTGTATGAGATCGAAAATCACAAATAAAATTAAAATTATGACATGACAACGTTTCAACTATGATTAGTGAAACACGAGCGAAACTATTGGCAGTAATGTGTCTAATAAATAACCAAAAAAAACACTTCACATTCAAATTAAACAATAAAATAAAAAAATCAATCACAGATTGTGTGTAGCGTCACTAACGTGGCGCCTTAATCCTGATGCCATAACATAAGTTTTAGTAAAATAGTTCACAATTCTCATAAAGCACGGAACAATTGTTGTTTACATAAATTTGAATGGATCACACTCACGCTTTAGAGCTTTGACTGTGTATTTTCAAGGCCATAACATTTTCATATATTGTGATTTCGTTTGAATGTATACGAGATGTTTCTTTTTATGAAATTCAATCTTGGCTTTAATCTTTTTATTTCATCATAATCTTTTATTTTTTGACATTCCTGAAGACGTTATACAAATATTTAAAATCACAAACATTTTAAGCTTATTAATAGATGTTTCAAACGTTATTTATATTACTTTCAACAGCATTGTTTCTTCAGGATTAGTGTCGATTTATGTAACCGCGGAAAAGAGAATTATCGAATTTTATTGCAATGCTTAGTAAAATTCATGCATTTTTTAATTATTTTTTTTTTACGAAAAACTTTAAAAGATTCACTTCTATTAATCCCTCCACGAGCGCGGACATGCCGGCGCGGCGTTACAGTTAACAATAGATTTCTTAGAAATTTAATTAATTTCTTAGAAATTTACCTGAAGGTGTTAAAAATGCAAATGTTTGTACTATAGTGATTACCCTCGTTAGGTATATTAGTGATTTGCCCTCAATTCGCCCGAGTCCGTCCCTAGATACTTGCACATAGCGTTGCTACAGTTTAATAGGAAGATGTTTTAAAGAGGAAACATTCTGTAATACATTGTCTTCATGTAACTTTAGAAGTTTACACGGCGCACGCGAATAAAGCTCCCAGTCAGCATGATTTTTTTTTAAATTTTAAAACATCTTCAATAATCATCGTCATATTTCAGCCAATTAACACAAAACCTAAAATTATACAACCTAAACCTTACTCATGAATCACTCCATCTATTGGTGAAAACGGTATAAACAGACAGACAGACGCGGCGAGGGACTTTATAATATATAGTAAGTCATTATAGTAATTGTAACAGTAATTTAGTAATTCTATTTCCCTAGAAAAGCGTAGAGAACAAAAAGATCAGCTCTTTCTTTACAAAATAATTAATAATTTAGTTGACTCTCCATATCTACTAAATAAAATATCATTTAATAATTTGTCCTAGTCATGGCACTCGTTCTCAGGCTACTTTCTCCACCGCTGTCTCCAGAACAAAGTATTGTGACAATTCATTTATTATAAGATCCTGCAATATGTATAATAAGCAATATCGTAACATCGACTTATTCAATGTGGGGTTCAAAAAATTCGCTCACGTATAAAAAAAAAATGTTTTAATGTCTACTATTCTTGCTTTTTGTTGGATTCGTTGCTGCTAATTTTAAGTTCACTTCGTTTATGTTTTCAGTGGAAACTTTATTGGCTTAAGATTTTTGTTTAGAAGTGTTTAACTAAATTTTATTAAGTATAAGCTGTAGTTCTCCCAATGATAAATAAATAAATAAAATAAATTAAATGTGTAAATATATTTGTTAGTTCTTATATATCAGCTATAATATATATATATATATATATATATATATATATATATATATATATATATATATATATATATATATACACATAGAACCAGGTAACTATTAATCAAGCACAATTTTTTGACCGATTCGATAAACATCTGTACATTAACCGCATGTGTATGCAATAATGAACTGTTTGAAAGCATCATAACTAAATTATAAATTTACCGCCCACGTTCACGGTATTCGACCACCTGTATCCATTATGGCCCATCCATTGTTCAAACTCCATGCAAAATGGGAATAAACTGCAAATAAATTACGAAAAACTAAATTTACCAATTCTTTTTCGTTAAAACCTAGTTTATAAAACTAACTATACACCTATACATATAATAAAATGAGTCGAATCTGTACATTAAATATTTTTTTGCAAATCTTATTGAAATAGACATTATTATCGATACAGAGGTCGAATCTATAGTTTTTAGAATTTTTGTCTGTCTGTCTGTTAACGCATCACGGAAAAACTACTGGAGGGATTTTGATGAAATTTGGTATGATGATAGCTGGTTATCCGGATCAACATATAGGATTAATCTCATCTTTGAGAAATCTTTATGAAACGTTATAACGTAAGTCCCGACAAACCCGAGCGGAGCGAGGGTGAGTCGCTAGTCCTAAATATAACTAAGCCAGTTACTAAATAAACCTGACTCTTCGGACGTCTAGACAGAATCTGCTTGGGATGCCAGAATATATTCGTTGTATCGAAGCCTCGGGGCTTGAAACGTGACCCATATCCATTTTAGTTTATCTTTCATAAATATTTCATACACATATTTGTAAATATATCGAAATGTACGGTATTTAAGTGATCATAATTATTCTTAAGATGTTGCTTAACAACTTTTATTAGTAAACTAGCGACTCATCCTCGCTCCGCTCGGGTTCGTCCCTAGTTACGTTTTAACGTTTGGTATAGATTTCTCAGAGATGAGATATTTTCCTGCGGTAAAAAGTCCTAAATATTGACCCGGATAACCAGCTAATCATCATATCAAATTTTATCAAAATCTGTCCAGCGGTTTTCTCGCGATGCGGTCACAAACAGACAGACCGACAGACTAAAAACTATAATAGATTCGGCCTCTGTATCGGTAATAATAACTATTTTAATATGAGTTTCTAAAAAATATTTTATGTACAGATTCGATTCAGTCAGAATTTTATTATATTTGTAAAAGATAATAATAGATATTATGTCTTGTTACGATGTGATCAAACGGCGCTATGAGCGCTATTGACGTTTATCGCACTACTAGTTTGTACGTTTGTTACTCCTTTACTCTGAAACGGCAGGGCGGATTTGGATAAAATTTACAACAAAGATAGAATATCACAGGGAGTAACACTTCGGCTACGGTTAGTAATAAAATTTGACGTACAGTGGCATTACCATTACACATATATACATTCTATGATATTATAAATACCTACAAAAGGTTTCTATGGGCACATCCGAGCAAAGCGAGGGCATATGTTAGTTAAATCATAAAAAATGACACTTTAAAAGGAACCTTAAATAAACCTTCCGAATATTTAACAATCCTCACGGTCAGGGTCGTTCTGAGGACGAACATCATTTAAATCGCCTACTCATGAATATTTTTGGGCATTATGAGTCTTGATGAACCTAAAATCTTAGTTTATATAAAATAATATTATGAATATTATATTAAATAACATCAACGTCCAAAAAATATAATTTGACGCTTTCTAGACCAGTTGAGAGATTTCTCTCAATAAGAGTCAGCTTTAAACAACATGGGCTATATTTATCGTCAATAAAAACTGAACAGAGTTGAGAGCGAACACTATTACTTATACCATACTCTACATATTCTAGCACTATCAAAACCCATCGATCATACCACTTAAATCTGCCTCGAAATTTAAATCATTACTAAAATTGTATCTGCCCGAATCATAAATAATTTCACAGGCGTTAGATAACGACATTTTTTTTTTAAATTACTAGTATTTATCCGCGACTCTGCCCGCCTAACTTAAAAATAACGGATTTTCAAACAACTACCACCTCTTTTTTCACCTTTTTAAGGGTTGAATTTTCAAAAATCATATCTTAGCGGATTCCTCATACCCACCCCGCTGGGTATGAGGAAAACTGCCAAATTAAAACTTTAAAGCATTTATATTTTGAGATATCGTGATTTCTGATTAATCAGTGAGTGGTATTTCGTTTTATTTATAATATAAGCCGTAGTAGCCTAGTGGCAATGCGCTGGCTTGGGAAACTGAGTGAAGCGGATTCAAATTCCGGTTCTCGAACCTCCGATATTTTCCTGTGATTCATTTTCGACACTTTTTTTACGGTGAGGAAAAACATCGCGAGGAAATCTGCATGTCTGAGAGAAGCTATCAAGTTTCGAAAGACATGTGAAGTCCGCTAATCCGAACTTGGCAAGTGTGGTGGACTATAGCCTGAACCCCCCGTACGACCCGTGCACTGCAGTGGAACGTTAAAAATAGGCCGAATACATGCATATAATAGTAAGCTTTTAGCTAAAACACTATTAAAATTGGTGTATCCATAAAACTGTTAACGTATAAAAATAACGAAGGAGTCATAGATACTTCAAACGGGGTCTATGCCCCAACCATTATTAATCTCTGCTAATCGAGCATCACGCTCGGAATACCTGGCAAAGGTCAGCTATTTCTGTAACACTCAGATGCCCCTTGATTTATTCGCGTCGGTTCCTATATCATTAGTTTTAGATCGATCGAAACAAAGTAAATCTATAGTACTTTTAAATATATTGTGTAAATAATGGAAAAGGCTTGGCAAATGGTGAAGCTGTGGTTATGTTTACATTGCCATTACTTCACTTAAATGTTACATAGAAGGTATAATTACCATTATTATTATTATTGCGAAATTTTCTGTGTGTATATTTGTTATACGTTCACGCCGAAACGGCTGGACGGATTTGGATGAAATTTTGAACAAGGATAGTCAATGATCTGGAGTAACATACAGGCTAATTAATGTAAGTACAAAAAGGTATCAAAAGATTGCGTTGCCTGTACCTACGTATATAATGTTACAAATACAAAACGCACCTAGAGACGCACTCAACGAAGCGATGATAAGTTGAGAGTAAAAATTATAACAAAATACACTAACACTTTCGTAAATTTACGCGATAATGATTGCTGACATGGAAGGGCTTCTCCCTTGAGCATAATTGCTGTAAAGCATTCAAAACATCGGGAACCAAAAATCAAAATAAATACGCGAGAAATCCGAAAAGATAGTTAAATTTAAAACTACACTAAAAGTGGAATATGTTTTTTCAATTGGAAAAACTATAAACAAGAAGTTTCTAAACTGAAAATTGGAAGTTGAAGAAGTCATACGGCTTATTTACACTTATCCACTTGACAGGTAATAAATTTGTTTTAATTAGTTCAATTTTGTTATATACCTCGTGATTGAAAAGCGGAAGACATCGGGGGCGTAGGAATGCAAGCTTGGCCCTTATCCACTTCTGATCATTAGTAATACACTCGAAACTGTTTCTCACTTTAAACCTTCAACGTCAACATCTGTCTATAATACTTTCTTAGATTTACGCGAATATTTGACATATTAAATAAAACTATCTTTTCGGATTTTTTCGCGGATTTATTTAGATTTTTGGTTCCCCGACCAACCAACCGAGTACCACGAGTAACCAAAAATCCAAATAAATCCGCGAAAAAATCCGAAAGGATAGTTTTATTTTAAATCTGTCTATAAGTGAATATTAGTATCTGCCCGGACTTCACTCGTATTTAAAGTTATTTTTTTCAAACTTCTCTGGCAGCACCATCTCTGTCCGTAAGTCCAAAACTTAAAGATTTAAAGATTAAAAGATTTTTAACATATTATTTATTCAAAATAGTCAGATCGTAAATAGCTGCATTAGTATAAACTGATAATAAGGGCTGTTATGTTCTAAGGTTATTAAAAATAAAATTTGAGGCTATATTAGTAGAATTAATTACTACTATAATTATGTTAGTTTAGTTTAATTTTATGTTTATAGTTTATACGAATCCTTAGGAAATTAAGGTAGCACAATCAGGTTGGAAGTATGATAGTACAAGTGGTAAGTACTATAATATAAACATATCTGGTACATTTACGTACAAAGCATATAAAAAACATACAATATCTCATTAACAATTAACTTATGTTCATTAGTTATCATAAACAAGTGTTTCAGTCTCTCAGGTTTGCAGAGGTCAGGTTTTGCAGAAACTTAGTCACTTCATTTGAAAACTCATAATAAAGTTGAGCTAACATTCTTATTACCAAGTAATAAGAATGTTATTTAATTTAATTGTTGATCAGATTTATTACCAAGTAATAAATCTGATCAACAATTTACATATAGATGAATCAGACATTCAACAACAAAGTATATTTAAAGGAAATCTTTCTCTTGCATCATCATCAAAGTTCTCACGAGTATTCTCCACGCATAGCCTATAACGAGAGCGAGACGTGTCAGATGGCTGTTACAAAACCTAATTGTGTTTAAAATGGATCGAAATAAATAAATTCATTAAGTATTATATTTATTTACCTTGTCTAAGAATTGAACCCGCGAACACCAATGTACAAGGCAACGCTAGACAAAAACACACCACATAGGTACTATAACCGCCGTATATACATATATCCACTGACAATACAGAAAAGGTCCAAATATGCAGATTCTACTTTACCTTTGCAAAATTGCAAAAAAGAAATTGCAAAATGCATTCGTGGCACAATTAAAAATCTTTCAAATCAAATGTGACTCGCTCATACAAAATCAGGTCAGTTCTACATCCATTTACGATCTCTTTGAATCAACTCCGATAGTTTGGTCTTGTATTTCTGATACATTTTAGTTTGATATTCGCTAGATTGAACGTATATAATTTATACCATATCTTACATTTCTATATACGTATATACATACACCTGTACTGCATATCTTGTTGCGTCAAAGGCTTAATGAATAGTATAACAAACATAATACTCCCAAATTACGCGATGATTATCCAATATGCTATGAGTTCGATTTCCACAAAGTTTAGGCTGTACAATATGTGATAGATGAAATGTTAGATTCTATCTAACTAGATCTAGATTTGCAATTAGTGTTCTGTAAACAGTATAGAATGAAATACACTTTAAGAAAGTTTTACCATGTTCTATGATATGTGTATCCTGCAAGTTACTATATGTACACAAGAGTGAAAGATATATAACGTGATTTATATACCATGGGGATTTAGCATCAAGAATGTACGAGGTATACGTTTCGGCCCGGACCAAATATAAATCTTACAGTATCTTCGCCCCAGCCAATATTCATCCACTAAAACAGTTAGCACAAATTCAAACGTACCGGCAAATTAAATCTTAAAGTCAAACGTTAACTTAAACCGTACCCAACCCACCACCAAATACTTTTATTTGGTTCAGGAATGCTATCCCAGTTGATTTATTGGCACCGCTCGTAAATTCATTAGTTCCATTCAACCACTGCTGTGGAAGATTTACGATGATCTAAACTGTGACGTCATGATTCCTTCGATAGCTTAAATGTTTGCACGTGATCCGGACCGCAGTCAGTCTGCCAATTTCGCACTAAGAATTGACGGGTATGTATATATGTATAATAATACTCTATGAAATGCCGATAACAACATATAGCGTGCAAGAATTTTCATATATAGGTAACTGTTATTTGTGAGGAATGCACGACAAATAATTTTACTAAAGAAGGAAAAGTATTCCCTTTTTAGTAATATTTTCTATTTATTACAATACATTTAACTTCATAAATACTATATTATGTATGTAAATAAATACTTCTAGAACAGATCCTTATGTGGTAAATAAAAAAAACGTCTTTGTACTTATGTACGCACGTAAGAAGTTACACTTCTTTGGCGTAACAAACAGAACAAAAATAGCTAAAGATTTCATCCTGTACTATACTTCAATATGTCGCTTTTTGGCTGTCGGTTTGCACGCGCATCGTAAAAATTTTACTCTCATAATTTTTTCCAAACGGGCCAAAAGAAGTATAACTTCAAAGACAATTTAAGGGGAGTTACCCACATATTATTATTTTGAATAATATCAACCAAGCGAAAGTGAAACACGTGTGTTACAACTATTCAAACAAACGGCCGTGGTAATCAATTATATTAAATACCTGTAAAACTGTTTACACTAACTAATTATTCTGTAAGAAATCACCCTTTTTTCATATTTCCGACATTTTATTTGGCAATGAACGTGGTTATAAGAGCTTCCGATAATAATTAAAGTAAAAATCAACATTAGCCATTGGGTCAAATTGTTTATTTAAATGTTTGTTTAAATAAACAATTTGACTTACTTCCACTGCTAAACCTAAATATATAAACAGAAAGAAAATGATAAAAATAAATTGACAAAGTAATATAACTATACTAATTGATCTATATTTGTCATGTCATGTGTAATAAAGATGTTCAACAAAGTTAAATAATAATTTTTGTCTATTTTTGTCACAACTTTTGTGGAAAATATTTTTTTCTAAAATCAATATTTATCGCAATAAGCGCGAAAAACATTACAAAAAAATCGATTTTCTTAGATTTGACTTTTCAAAAAAAAAACTTTGTGGGTATTTTGAATACGATCGTCGTTGTTATCAGAGCATCGAAATCCGTATATATACAAAAATTCAGATTAATGGGAGATATGGGCTATTCGGAAGTGGAACCTAACTATCAAATATAAAAATAATACAATAGCCTAATATTATTTATCGTTGACTCCCACTTCCTCAACATAACGGAAGAGTATGAAATACGCGTAACGCTCACGCAAGACCACCGTATTTCGACTAATCATGAGGTAGATAACTATCTGTAATTAATTTGGAATTCCACATAACCGTTATGCAAGAAATGCCGAATGCTATTTCCTAAACAATTGTGAATGTGAATTATTTATTATATCAATTTATATTTTAGCAATTGCTATACATACATAGTACATACATACATACATACCATCAATGAAAATCATTCTATATGTATTTTTTTGACTGTCTCTAAAATTTAGTTCACGAACCATGTATATAAATAATTGATAGTTGATAGTTTAAGAGGTAATTTTTGGAGCAAATTAGGTTGTAATAAATCGATACCCATGTGCTTGTAAACCAAACCCTACGTCAAGCGAGTCCGTCCAATAATAAGTATGTAAAAAAAATTATGAGATGTACATATGTTATTGGCTTGCCACTTATCCTCTATATCTCTAATACCTCTGCAATTCATACATACATATACATGCATACATACATATGCATATATGTTTGTTTGTCGAACTGCCTCGGTGGTGTAGTGGCTTGCATATACGGCTGCACACCCGGAGGTCCTGGGTTCGAGGCCCGGGTTGGGCCAAGTTTAGTTATTGAGTCTTTCTGTATAGTAAGTCTCAGTAACAGCCCGGAGTTGGGAAGTTGGCGGTATTTCACCCCCGTGCCTCGGAGAGCACGTAAAGCCGTCGGTCCTGCACCTTAACTCTCACTGGTCGTGTCGAGTGGTCGTCCCACCGGAGTTTGAGAGTGGTAGGAATAGAGAGTGAAGTTGTGTCTGCGCGTACATTTGATCACTATAATATCTCCTGCCCAGTTGGCTAATCTCAATGAGATTGGCCGCCGTAGCCGGAATCGGCTAGGTTATCATCATCATCATCATCATCACATCATCATACGTTATACATACATACAGTACTGAGTACTTTTATGTTTATTTATAGATATAGATATGTAAAGGCGTCTTCGTAGTAGTCGAGAAACTAGACATTTACGCGTGAGACATTATAGTACACAGAAGTATGCGCCAGAACACAAATGCAGTTTCTATTCCCTTCAGTCATAAAAGCCCAATGAGAAGACAGTTCGACATGACATATGAAAAGGTCGGACAGGACAGGGCAAGAACAAACGATTTTAGGTGGCTTTCGGAGACAAGGAGTGTCACACCGTCAATTTCTCACCTACGGGCTGCTACTGAGAATTTCCCAACAGAAAGCTCAATAACTAAATAAATATACACACATATTTGACTCGAACTAGGACTCGAACCCAAGGACTCTGGATGCACAGCCGCAAATGCCAGCCACTAAGCCAACGATTATTACCTCGTTGTCCACAGATAGATCAATCTTTATAATAATATATAAAAAATGATTGACATTTTATGGTCTGAATAAGGAAACTTGAAGGTCCATTAGCATGAGAATCATAAACCGTGGCCACTATACGACACTGTAAAACAATGCCGTAACCAACAAAGTGTTCTTCCGATACATTTAATGCCAATAAATCGGTAAAGCACAGTGACATTGGCGACCCATTTTCTAAATTAGTGGTGGTAGTGCAAAGTAACACGTGCATCGCATGTAGGGTACGTTTTCATTGTTAGTAGATAATCGGATAGCAGATACGATTTACTATTTGGAGAAATAATCAAAATGATTATAAAGGGTTCATATTTATGTCCTCTTGTATTAGTACTATGACGACAAGTTTGACTCAGTTTGTAGTGACCTTAAGTTTGCTGTGTCAGCGGTCTCCGGTCCGAGTCCCGCTGGGAGCAATCATTTGTGTGATGAGCACGAATGTTTGTACTCCAGCCATAGGTTTTTTATATTTAGGTATAATATGTATGTATTTAAAATCTTAAAGTAATATATGTGAAGTGTATTAACTATCTGGTATCCAGAACACAAGCCTCGTAGCTTACCATGGAACTAGATGGTGCTGTGTGTTAATGACCCAACTCCCAATATATTTTTATTTATTTATTTATTATTTATTTGAGAGAATTTGTTGTACTAATCGTTACATGTCCAATATATTACATATTAGAAATAGATAAACGGCCAATGCATGATAATTTCTATTAACATTTAAAAATAGCCACTTAATAATTTACAATATAATAATCATTAAATAAAATATTACATCAAAAGTGTAAACATATTCAGTCATGAAGAATTTTCAAACGTATTTTAAGCTTCGCTGCTTCTACCCAGATATACTACATATGTAGCTACGCTCAAAGAATTCTTCAGAACGCTTACCGACTTGATATCTACACATTACTACACGCAATCTAGATCCATGTACATTTTGCTATTTAATTCAATTTATTTATTTATTTTGTAAATTGGAAAACAGATAGCATATACAAAGCATAAAATGCAAAACACTTTAGAATTAATACACTTAGCCAATAAAGTTTCCACACATAAGTGTGACAGTCGAACAGACTGACACACAAGTGATTAGTCATTTCCTTTTGATGATCTCTAAAACGACAAAAATCTTAAAAGAGACAGTTTTAAATTAGTCATCAGAAAATCGGCAACAAAGTATGTCAAGTAGTAAGGATTCTTATAATATATATATAGATTTCAGGTCAAACGGCACTCATCGTTCACAAAAAACTCGGATTGTCATAATGTGAACTAACTGAATTCTTATTTTAGACGAACATTTGCGCTCATTTGTCTTATTAATGCTAACGCTTGATGCCTGTCCGTCTAAGTCGCGACGATGTTTTCATCTGTGCCGTGAGCAGAACCATGAAATTGGATAGTGCAGCGACCAACAACGGTATTCCATATCACGGTCTTATTGACACTAATCGAATTTTATCGTTAATTATCGTGTTTATAATTAATAAATTATAAAAAATTAATTAACATAATGTTTAAAAACTTTCTTTTAATTATTATGGTAATCCATTTTACGTCTTTAATGTTCAATGACGTCTAAAAACAAAATCAGAAAATTTCCGATATGACTAATATTTATTTCATAATGAAACTTTTTTGATTTTCTTTTTAGACATGTTGGAACTTTGCAAGAACATAATTTCCATTGAATTTATTGTATCTCACCTTCGTAAGATTAAGAGAATATGAAAATAAAAACGCGAGCTGCTCTTGTATTGAACATAATCCCTTTTCATCTTTACTTAATAAATTCAATTCAATTATGTTGATAATTTGATGATTTCAGTTGAGCACAGATTACTTCGCCAGTGTCACATAGGATGAAGAAGACACAAAACATACATACAGACGAAAATAGAACCTCCTACTTTTAGGAAGTCGGTTAAAAAGAGATTGGTTTATATATATAATAATTAATTAATCTGGTCTACAGTACGATAATCCGTCAATACAAAATTTAGAAGACTATAATAATCATACACCGCACCATAATTAGAATGCTATAAGATTTCGCTTAACACCATTATTTATTCTATAAACGAATATCAAATAAACAATTTATCTGATGTTATATCCAATTTGTTATTAGATAATTTGACGGCACGTTTGGCTCAGTTTGTAGTGATCCAACTTGCTGTGTCAGCGGTCACGGATTCGAGTCCCGCTGGATTCATTTGTGTGTTGGGCACGAACGTTTGTACTCCAGTCATGGGTGTTTATATTTATAATATGTATGTATTTAAAGTTATATAGATATGTGTAGTATATTAACTATCTGGTTTCCATAACACAAGCCTCGTAGCTTACCATGGAACTAGATGGTGCTGTGTGATAATGTCCCAATATATTTATTTATTTAGTTGTAATTTTAACCTCTTAATTTAACTTTCATTAAGTGTAACGAAATTAAAATTGTATTTGGGGGAGAATCAAAACGTAGGTAATAATATTATAACCTAATATCCGAACTATGGTCGTCCAACTGCAAAATATATTTTTTCCTAAATAAAATTTTAAAGTATCTATACTAATATGATAAATATCAAAGTTTGTTTGTTTGTTTGTCCTTCTGTCACGTCGAAACAGAGTGACGGATTGACGTGATTTTTAGTGTGGAGATAGTCAGAGGTCTGGAGAGTGACATCGGCTATTTTTACCGCGGTAGATTATTTCATTCCCACGGAAAAACACGCTATAAATTACAATACAACCCACAACAAGTCATCATACCTATGTATCTATATATATTACCTATCTATTCCATATTAACCGTCGAAGCGAGGGTGACTCGCTAGTATACTCGTATAAAATGTAGAAGTCAGATTGTGAAAAATCATCGGCCATGTATCACGCCTAGCTTTACATTGGCCATACTGCGACTTAGATATGTTATTTTACAATCGTTAAAGAATAGAAATCGACAAAAAATGTGGGAATGAGTATTCTTCGAGATAACGATCAAATTGTTATAACTAATGCAATGCAATTTTTATTCTTTTCTAAGACCGACAATTCGGCGTGACGAAGTAAAACACAACAGGGTTTCGTTTCAATACTTTGTATTATAGAAAGTGAATTAAATATAAATAAAAACAAATATACCTATTATTTTAGATTAAAAGTGTTTTCCTTGAACATATATTGTCACGTTTTTTTTTCTGTATGTTACGATTTTATTATGATTGTTTTTCAATGAAAGTGTCAGCACATAAATAACAACAAAAAACCACCTTCAACATAAACTATCTTAGTTAAAAGTAATTAATTATTATTTAACCGTGTGATTATAAGATGTACATATCTATATTTATATTATAAATAGGCAGGTTTTGTTTGTTTATTTAGAAAGGCTATACCGTCTACCTATTCCATACTATCCGTCAAAACTTTCTTAGGAATAAACCCGAGCGAAGCGACGGTGAGTCGCTAGTATATAATCTACTTACGTAAAAAACTTTCGTGTAACTTAATTACGGCAATAAAAATATTGATTTATTTAATTTTAATTCCACGAAGAGAACCAATAAATCGGTATCAAACTGAATAGCCCTTCCCAACGCGAGTGGAGGCTTCAAAGCTCTTAACTAACAACTGTACTGTAATTACTAAACATTCTATGAGCTTAAATAAGGTAGTTGCTTCACTTTTTTTTGCTAAGATTTAATATTTTAAACATAAAGTACAGGCGTTACAGTTAACAATAGATTTCTTAGAAATTTAATTAATTTCTTAGAAATTTACCTGGAGGTGTTAATCCAATTTATTTATCTCTTTACTGTGACCTTGTTTTAAAAGACATTTAAAGCAAAAATTTTAAAAAGTTTAAAATTGAAAAACTAGAAAACCAACGTTAAATAAGGTGCCCATAACATATTTGTAACTTTTGAAATATATTTAGTAAGTTTATACATGTGTACATATGTACACACATGTTCCTCGGTGTTGCTCGAAATTAGTAATAATAGTGTTTCCTTAGTAATATTAGAAAATAAAATTTGTTAAATTAACTCTTAAAATTATCTGATTTAAAGATCGTCAAAGTTTATCGCGTCCATCAACATCAACCTTAGCGTGAGCTTTATGTTATTGAATAAAGTTGTTTATTCTTCGAATATTAAATTAATAGAGTTTAGAGAAAGCTTTAAACTTTTCAATAGTTTCCAACGACCACGAAGGGAAAAAAACTTAAGATAAATGCTTCTCAAGTAAATTTATTTCATAGCATAATATTATTATTATACAATAAATAGCGGCACGCTAACTTCACTCAGGCATATCCATCAGAAATGACATGTAATTGTCGAGTAATGCGCGATTATACAGATAGATAAATAAAAAAATATAGCTTCAAAGTCTTAAAATGAAATGGTTGTGATACACTGACAGACAAACATACAAATTATACTGTTTTTGCCTTTTGACAACGGAACCCTAAAAACATCGAAATAATATCCTATTTATCCACTATTATACACAACAACACAGTTTATTTTCACTTAACAAATTCGGGACCGATTAATCATTTGTATCAGGATAAAGCAAAGTGAATTAATGGCGGTTAGGCGTCAAAAGTATGATAAATTTTACATTGTTAGAGTAACTCTGTAACGTTGGCGCTGGGGTGATACTTTGTAAAAATTAATTACCGCAATAAAGTTTTGCATTTGTTATATCTAATGAAAATTGATTTCTTTATACATAGATATATGTATATATCGCAGCCAACTAGCTGAATTAGACTTTCAATTAACAGCCTAGTCTCTTAACTAAACGGCGGCGTTCAACTAGCGGCCCGAATGATATTCAGCCATCAATCAACAGCTAGGCAAATAACGTTTAACTACTTTCCTAATCTAGTCATTTACATTAAATTCATTTATAAATTTTTCATTTAATATTTGGTTTCTTCTAACGCATTTTTTTGTTGAAGTCCTATTCGTTTTTGACATTATGCTCTCAGTTCTAACCTAACATCATTTTTTTCCGAGTAATACATGCGATAAACCGTTCATTTATTTTCTTTACGTAAAAAAATCTCAAAATTTAAATATTTCATTTATTTTCCCCTATTCTTTGAACAGCCTAAGCAACTGCCAGCCCGTTCATTAAATGTTAAATAAGACGCTTCGCCTGGATATCACTCAGGCCGCTAGTTGAACGGCCCTCTTAGTTAAGAGAGTAGGCTGCCAATCTGTGGAATATTATTTATACATATAATAAAATTGTAACTAAGCCGAATCTGTTCATTAAATATTCTTTGGAAAATGTTATTGAGATAGACATTATTATCGATACAGAGGCCGAATCTAGTTTTTAGAATTTTTGTCTGTCTGCCTGTCTGTTACCGCATCACAGAAAAACCACTGGAGGGATTTTGATGAAATTTGGTATGGTGATAGCTGGTTATCCGGGTCAACATATAGGATACTTTATACCGCGGGAAAATATCTCATTTCTGAGAAAAAATACAAAAACTGCATTGTATGAGTATACTAATATGTAAAACCTAAGAATTTGCTTTTTGGTCATCCGAACGCGGGCGGAGCCGCGGGCAATGCTAGTAAAGAATAAAAATGAAATGATTATTTTATTGATTGTTAACGCACTAATCTCTGGAACTAACAGTTGTACAAAGTCGTAACTATAAAAAAAATACAGCCTCTACCGTATAGAGGATGGCTATAGGTTGTCGAAGTACCTACCATGGTATTCGAAGTTATCAAACATTAGTAAAATACATAATAGTAAAGGTATAGTGTAAGCCCCCCGGCTTAGTAGCATCAAGAAATCCAGCCGGCCGTGAAGAAAGAAAGTAAGAAACGGATTGAACGCTGTGGGTTGCTCGTGGTACTACTCTGATAGCAGAGTGTTGGGGCTTCTAGGTTGAGTGTGTAAGTGATCCTGCAGCGTTTGTCCAAAATGGAGAAGGTTCCGTTGGGTTTTAGTGGGTAGTATTAGTTTAATTTAGATTATCCACATAACCACATATTGTGCAGGTTGTATGCGTTAAAATTATTTTCCAACGTTAAAAAAAATATTGTGTTTAATAAAATGAAACATACATTTTATACAGAATTACTTTAGCAGAAGCCATATTAAGTTAAACACTTACTGTTTTGAATGACTCTCATTATTTACAACTGGTACTTTAGCTTACCTGTAAATGAAAAAAATACTTATAAATTCATAATATAAATAATTTCTCAATATAAATAAGTAATGAGTAATAAATATAAATAAGTTTCTTTTTTTATAGTTTTTAGATCTACTTCAGCAATAAAATAAAAATGTAGCTTAAGCAATATCTTAAATGACAAAATATTAGTCTCTGTAGAAATATGTAAATGTAGAATGTGTATATATATACATATCTTATCGCTGTCTGTACATGGAAGATATTTGAAAAAAAAATTTATTGGAGATCTTAATTAACGCCATAGAACTCAAAATAATGATTTTTAGAATTTTTGTCTTTTTATCTGGGCGTTTGTGCGCAAATCTCAGAAACTACTTAACCGATTTGGGTGCGGTTTTAACTAATGTATTGCGGTAAGCTTCACTTAACATTTAGTATTTGTTTTATTTCAATCAGTTCATTAATAAAAAACGTTATGTCAATTTAAGGAATCACATAGGGACCAACCCGAGCGAAGTGAGGATGAGTCGCTAGTATATTACTAATACACACTTAAGCTTAATAATAAACACAACTTTATAAGTGTCATCTATCTTAATTCCAAATTCATTTTCGTTCAAAAAGCTTTACTACCACTCATTGAAGTCATTTCAGAAATGTTAGTAATTCATCTCATACTGATAATAAATGCGTATTTTTAAGAAAATATAATACCTAATTCAAAATAATGATTTGCCATAATAAAAACAACACACACACACAACATGTGATTCTATCAAAATTTTCACTGTACAGCCATTTCTATTTACAGTTTTAATATAATTATAATAATCATATAGGCTCGCGACATACATATTTACGTATATGACGAAAACATGAGGAAAATTTTCACAATATTGCAGGAAGAGGCAATTAAGCTAATTGCCACCCCAATTAGTTAGCGAAGATGGGAGATATAGGGCTAAATTGAAAATACGTTATATGGGTTAAGTTTGAACGGAATATTATAAAGCTTTTAGCGTTTTTTCCGTTCATTCATAATTTTACAAGTAAGAGATGCGCTGAGAACTGTCTCCTAGAAAAAATAAAAATAAAAATAGAAAATATGATATTTTACTTCAGAGTACCTAAATATTATCTTCATTTTAGTGCTGCAACGGCTAAATTTCAGTGAATTGAATTATAAAGATACCATTTATCTTGGTTTAACTACACATACGCTACAGGTACATATCGTGAGCGAATCCGCGAGCAAAACCTAGTAAAAAAAGGTAATAAGCAAGTATGTTATATATGTAATATGTATGTCGTGGGGAAATTGTAAAAACCGTTAAAGTATAATTTAACTAGTGAAATTATAATTACCCGGAGTTTCGTCGAGAGTCTCCACATAACCACATATTGTGCAGGTTGTATGCGGTAAAATTATTTCCCAATGTTAAAAAAAATATGTTTAATATATGAAATATACATGTTATACAAAATTACAATTTAAACTCTACTTTTTTTACTCTTTCTTCTAACTTTACTCTTTTTCTTACAATATCGCGGGATAGTGTTAAGTATATTAAGTATAAATATCACTGAGCACATTCAGTGATATTGTGAAACTATAGAGATTTTGACAATTTTACTAAATAATAAAAACCGTTAAATTGTGAAAAGGTCTCTGATTGGTCAGATTTAGACATGTTTTTTGATGCACAGCACGAACCATAGACTTAGTAAAAAGTTAACAATGTACCTGCAACATATATATGAAACCAGGAAATGAAGTACAGTCGCAGTAAGCCATACACAATTAGTAACCGGATATCTTTAACCAATCTAGTTCCTTATTTTGCATGACGATGACTAATAAGATCGCGAACGTTGTAAACATAAATCATAGTAGCAGCCCATAACCGTCGCGAGACAAATACGAGCCCTTGGGCAATTATTCACAGTTAAAATTCGCGGATTTAATAAAATAGGACGTTTAGTGAGGTTGAATAAATTTATGTAGTCTTCATATATTATAATAATCGAGCAATTGATATCTTTAATGAGATTTTTTCTTTATTTGTGTTGTCATTTCAAAATAGCTACTCCTATTGAGTTCATATGGTTAGGCCCTGTCCGCACTGCGATATATCACCGCGCGATTTTTACTCTCGCGTATTATATTCCGTGATCGAAATTGTACTTATTACGCTCTGCGAATAAAATTTCGTACGATTTTTGTCAGTTTGATGCAGTTCCCGACTGAGACAAACGTCTAAAATGATAAATCTACTATATCTACTGAGACATTTTAGTAATCTAAAATGATGTTTTTCTACATTAAATATCAAGAGCTGCGAAAATACAGTAAAATGTTTTTCGGATATTACAGAATGACTACAAAATCATTCGATAAACCAATAGCGTCGGTGCACGACTGAGCGAAACGCGCGAATTTTATTTCGCAGTGCGGCCATAGCCATACTTCTATATACTGTACAAAACATTCGCGCGGAAATATATCCGCGCCGCATCGCGTTCAATTTGCATCAAATCACAGATTTTTTTCCGCGTGAATTTTTAACCGCCAGTGCGGATACTCCTATAAGATTCAATGTGTTACAGAATTGCGAGAATAAAAACGTGCGGTGAAATATCGCAGTGCGGACAGGGCGTTATTTGTACGCGATTACTGCTAAAGCAACCCTTAAAAATTGTCAGTATGTCTGTTTGTGCTCGGAACGTAAGAACCGGCAAAAAATGTTGTTCCATCGGTGGATAGAGGATTTTTCAATTTGCTTCTTCTTATTGATCAAAGTTAAATGTTTTTAATGAGAATGTAGCGAAGTGCGTAGAAAACGAGGGCAGATCATTAGGTATTTATAAAAAGAAAAGACGACGATTTTTTCTAAGCAATGGATACGCATTTGAATTTCTAAGATAAAATCGGTAATTAGAGTCCCTTTATAGATAAATTAACAATAAAAAAAGCGATTTTAAAAACAATTTCTACCTTGGCTTAAATCCATTACTCAAGAAGAGACTGAAGCACTTTTGACCATTGCTTATTAAATAATCTTGCATTCATAAACACAAATACACACATACATCATCATCATCATCCTATTGTTATTCAGTTTTAATAAAATACTTTAAATATTGTACGGAGGCGGGCGTTGATATCTGCAACGCAGACTATACTTTTGCAGTATCATCGTAGCTATTGTTTTACTGTATACGTATAAGAATTGTGACTAAATAAATAAATTTCATTTGAATTTCATTTACCAGTCATGATTAAATACGATTTAGCTAAAAATAACCATTGATGATAGAGCTTATGTACTTAAATAAAAGTCACGGTTCACTCACGTTTTTGTAATAGGTCAAAAATTCTCAATGTGACATTGGAACAGTATGACGTATTGGTTGGTTTTATTATATAATCTTGCAGATATTGTGGCAAGTTTGAAGTGCAGAGGAATTGGGGATTGTCTATTAAAATAGGTTGCAGTAAACACCAGAAACAGGCAGGTGGCCTGATTGTCTAAAAATTTAAAAAAATGGCGTGAAAACTCTTGAAATTTTATTTCTCTAATATTATATTATTTTATTCTTCAATTTAATTCTCTTGTTAAAGGCTTCAAAGCGTGCCAGTAGAGCACATATTACTTCGCCAATGTCACGTAGAATGGAGAAGATACTACATATTAAATTTCCGAAATACCAATAATAAATTGAAAAATTTTGAAATTAAATTATTATTAGAACTTGTGAACTAATAAAGAGCGCGTGCTTTATCAAACGTTCATATGTCGAAATCGAATACAGGCAATCGTCAAACGTGTGCAGTTATTTCAATAGCAATAAATCAACTGTTGACACAACTGACACGAGTGACTGATGACAGAAACAGGAACAGGGGAGGTCGGAATTTCTATTTTTGACGTGCAAAAATAATTCTTTTGTGTTAATTTGATGAACACTGTCCAATGATCACGTTTAAATTTTCTTCAAAGCTTTATTTAATTAAAAACAAAAACAATTTTTCCCACGGAAACCGTACATTTTTCCGTGATAAAAAGTAGCCTATGTGTTATTCTAATGTATGAGCTATATTATTGTATAGTTTTATTAAAATCCATTCAGTAGTTTTGCGTGAAAGATCAACAATCATCCATACATCTAAGCATCCATACATACATACATACATCCTCAAAAACTTTAGCATTTATAATATTAGTAGGATATATTTAGAAAACAGCTAATAATTTCTTTAAAAAAAACTAAATTCAATAAATTACATTCAAGGTGGAATATTAAGCGTTCATATAAATATGAATACCTATAAAAAAGCACGCAATATAAATAAAGCTGTTTTAAGTTTTATAATATTTTTTATAAGTTCATCGTACTTTAGTATATATATTTTACCAGCTCAAACAAAGAAATTAAAGAAGTTTTCTTTCTATTCTATTTCTAAAAAATTATAGTATAATTAATATGAACAAAACTAAAAGAAAGTCCATTTTCCACCGACTGCTGCTTCAAAAGATTTTATTTTTTCATCTAAATTATAAAAAACTTTACTATACTTTTTTTTATTTCAAAACCAAGTGTTTTGTCATCGAGCCAAAAATAATATGACTAAATATACTAATATTATAATATATAATTAACTTGAAAGTTATAAAAATCTACTAAAAATCGCAAAAATATTTCTAATTTCAAGAAAATTATTGTTCTATAATATCCATTTTCATAGCGAGACAAACCAACAATTCGTCACAAGCGATTCGACGCGGTCCACCAAGAATTTCCTTTGATTAGTCTCTAATCGTGACATTTCTATGTAAAGATCAAAACAATTTATTAAAAGACAACACAAAATTAGAATGATTTTGGAAATTCAACATACACAAAGAGTGAATAATCAACTATCGATAACTAATAGTTGAATTATTAAATATTATCAATCATATGGAATTTAAAATACTTTCATAAAAAAACGCTTTTGTATCGTTAAGTTAATGAAAGTACAAGGAAACATTATCTAGGTAGAAATATCTATAATGTAGACCAAAATATTAAATCAATTCGGAATCGAACCAAAGGCCTCCGTTTTAGTAAACAGTGACAATAAAACACGTCCACTGCGCACTGCACTACTAGTCAAATACATTTTAAACTAAAATATGCAAATCCGCCTAACAAAAGACTCGGTAAATTAGTTTTGTTGGAAGGCAAAACCTGGAATTTCAACTAGTGCGAATATAGCGTGTTACATTAGGCAACTGTTACCGCCATTTCAGACTCCATTATGAAACGTTTTGTGACGTATGTATAATAAAATACCGCGCCCATTTACTATGATAGTTCAATATTGCAGGTTTAATTTGATTGAGACAGGAGACGAAAAAGGAATGGATTATTTATAAACTAGCAGAACCCGCGGCTTCGCTAGCGCTAAAACTACAAAAAAAACTCTTTAGCTTTATTCTATCAGTACTAATGTATGGAAGTCTGCTCGATTTGTTAACATTTATGATCACTGCTACGCTCCCTTGGGTAGCAGCATGATAATTATAGCCTATAGCCTTTCTCATAAACGGGCTATCTAATGCTAAAATAACTTTTTAAATTCGATTAGTAGATCCTGAGACGAGCGCTTCCAAAAAAAAAAAACTCTGCCTCTTTATAATCTATACAGATAAATAAAATTGATGTGTTTGTTTGTAGTGTCAAAATAATAGCGTTTTACTAAATGCATATGAAATTATATTGTATATACGGTACTCATAAGAAAAACACAATTTTTAAAATTTTTGTCTGTCTGTCTGTTCCGGATAATCTCTGAAATGGTTGGATTGATTTTGACGGGACTTTCACTGAACGATAGCTGATATTATAGGGAGTACCTTAGGCTACTTTTATTTTAGAAAAATATTAGGGTTCCGCTCAAAAAAAATAAAACGTAGGGACGAACCCGAGCGAAGCGAGGTTAAGTCGCTAGTATTAATATAGAATCATAGATATATTGAAATACAAAGAAGAATTTAATAAGATATCGAAAATAGAATTCTGAAATTTTATTATAAGAATCTATAATAATAGCTATCTCAGAATAAGTGGAAGTTGCCGTAAAACCTTTAGGTTATTTAATAATTAATTCCAAGAAAACGTCTGCCTGCTATCGTTAATAGAAAACTAAAACAAAATAAGTATAAAATATTTGTTTGAATAAAACAAATCATTCCTATGTATTTGTTAGTTATCTAATGGCGATATCGTTTGTAGAAAGTCAACTTTTAAGGGATCAGGAACAAAAAACTAAGGGCTACCAATCACCATGTTCCATTGTGAACGCTGAATTAAGGCTAAATAAATTCGTAACATACCTATAACTATAGAACCTTACTCACTAGACGTAGTCGTTTTAAAACGTACCACGAGACAAAATAGATATCGGTCATATAAAATTTCCAGTGTCCTGTTTTTGTGTTCTAGACACTCGATACTGAATATTCAAGTGAGTGTCGTGGAATGTCAACTCAATTTTCTTAATATGAGCCCTGAGACACTCCCGAGTATATTTTGTTTAAACAAACATTCGACACAAAACGATATGTGAAACCGTGCCTACATATTGTCGACCTTTTAATAAGAAATATAAACTCTGACAAGTATTTATCTATACATAGGTACCTATAATAAAATTGTAACTAAGCCGAATCTGTACATTAAATATTGTTTGGAAAATCTTATTGAAATAAACATTATTATCGATACAGAGGCCGAATCTATAGTTTTTAGAATTTATGTTTGTCTGTCTGTCTGTCTGTTACCGCATCACAGAAAAACCACTGGAGGGATTTTGATGAAGTTTGGTATGGTGGTAGTTGGTTATCTGGGTCAACATATAGGATACTTTTCAGCGCGGGAAAATGTCTCATTTCTGAGAGAAAAAAAATACAAAAACTGCAATGTAAGAGTATACTAATATGTAAAACCTAAAAATTTGGTTTTTGGTCAGCTATCCGCGGGCGGAGCCGCGGGCAATGCTAGTAAGGAATATAAACTTTGACAAGTATTTGTTTAATCTATGAAAATATACGTTTGTATAAAAATCTTTAAGATATTCACAGATTCCTATAAAATTCTGCAGTACGCGAACTTCTACACGATTCTACTGATCGCCATGAAAATTGGTAGCTATATACTTATTTAATCCATGTGGTATTCCAGAACGGGGTTCAAAGGCAAAGATCAGTCCAATTATACTAATATATAAAACGGAAGTATCTGTAATTTCAATTATTTCGACTTACCTTGAAGGAAAACATCGTGAAGAAAGGTTTCCCTCACGATGTTTTCCTTGTATGCCTGAGATCCACTAAGTCTTCGAAAGATATGCGAAGTTCGCATTTAGCTTAGTGGACTATGGTTAAGGCTCCAGACTCTGCATCAGTTTTCCTCGCATTAAACGGAGTGCGGTGCCTAACAGTAGAAATTCACAAGGAGCTGAATGCAATACAAAGAAAATAAAACAGCTGATGATATAAATAGGCCATGTCTAACAGTTCACCCACCTACATGAAAGAAATACTAACAAAAAAATATGTTCTCAATTATAATATACGTACATTACTCATAAAACTCGAGTCAAAGTAGACATTAAAAAATAATTTACAACCTATAAAAAAGCTGTAATTCATACACGTCAACGTATTTATCATTTGGAAGTTAAGTGAGAGTTATGATTCATTACTATTTCTCTAATCAAGTCAATGGGAAGAGGGACACCTGTTAAGTCAATAGAATTACATATCTACAATTCTAAACACATCTGATTGCATGGTACGGTTAGCAAATAAGTACGTAACATCAAACTGCCTAGTTAGTCTAGTTATTAGCCTAAAGGGCCACTTATCGTAAATATATTGTAAATATATGTATACCACATTAGTCTTTTCTAATTAAAAATATCAATTTTGGAGTAAGATGAGTTTTTGCATAGTTTATTGGTCTGAAGGCCTTACTATTTGTTATTTATCATTAACAATGTATAATAAAATAAGACCTATACGTATGTATATTTTATTTTGCTTAAGCTAATTATAATTTCTCTCGTACATCTTTGATATTATTAACTAACGAAGCGTAATGTAAATCTTACTTTGTAAAAATTTTAAAGTTCCAAAGAAATCCAATTGGATCTCCTGAAGTTCTTATTAAATCATTTCTTTTTGCAAACTGTACTCCACAAATTATTACGTAGAAAAGTTTAATTACAGTCAGCAGGATGCAAGGGTACTGAAATTCATTCCGGTTTTCAAAGTTAAATAAAATATACAGCGGTTTGAGTTCACTTTAAACGGTTCATTTAGATACGAAAGTGTTTGTGTTATAAATGATATTTGAGTTATATTTTAGTCCTCCATCCATATATGGTATTTTACTGAAAGTATATTCTCCAATTCAATAGATTAATATTTACATGTTTTTGAAACCTTACTGAAGTTACCATGAAAGAGGTAGATACTACTGAGCAAGTGACAATCTTTTAGAAGAATACCGTCTGGAATATTCTTGGGTGGATGGGCAAACCCGCCCCGTATAAGTCATCTTCCTACTGATAATGTCCTCCTTCTCCACTTTTCTCCCTCAGATGTTAAAGTGCGACCCTTTCCAACCGACCAGTTTTTTATAAAATATTATAATTAATTAATTAATAATGCTGAAACTCTATTATTTAACTAAAAACTCAGTAGTTAAAAAATCTTCAATGCGAATCGGAATCCAGGCTTTGGATACATAGCGTTCAATAAAATAACACAAAACAAGTGAACATACAACGTAATTCTCTTTAGGATATATACAGTATACACTACAGTACACTCGTACACTTTATAGCGGTTTTTTTACTAAAGGCAATACCTAAATAACAAATTCCACGAAAAAAAGATTTTTAGTCTCATCACTTATGCGTCATTCTGAGGATATTGTATTTTAAACATTTAAGTTCCCGTTTCAACGTTCTTTTCTCTTCATAATCTTAATAATATACTGGGTTTTTATTATACATTTACGACGGTCGCCATGTTGCTGTAAGGAACTGACTCTTATTTAGGTGGTCGTGGGTTCGATTCTTGCTAAAGTAAAGTCTATATTTGTTTTTACATATATATCTGCTTGTAAAGTGTGCATTTTACAATTTGCAAGAGCCGATACTGGTTATCAAATTTATTAGTATGTAGTGTACAGAAACAATATATCTTTCGAATTAAACACAATCCCATTAATTAATAATATAATATTATAAATGCGAAAGTGTGGATGGATCTTTGTTACTCATTCACGCCAGAACGGCTAAACAGATCTGAATGAAATTTGGCACAGAGATAGACTATAGACTGTAATAGCACATAGGTTACTTTTTATCCCGGTAAAATGTACGGTTCCCGTGGGATAGATTTATTTTTGTTTTACACTAGGGACAAGCCCGAGCGAAACGAGCGAGAGTTGCTAGTGTTTCCATATAACGGTTGGTGACATTTCAATATCATGGTCAACCATTTGTTTCTTAAATAAATAAACGATCGCGCAAAAACTACATATAAACTTGTTCAAAGTCAAACGTGTTCAAGTATAAACACAAAGTAATCTCCTAATAAATTTCGATTAGATTAAAGTGTATTGACCTCAAAATTGCAACACAACGTGTAAACAAATGCATTTTATGTTTTTCAATTGAATCGCGGCCAAAAAAATACGATGTGCTGCTAATTCTGTATTTAATAATTTAGCTGACACAATTACATATAAATCCATACATATAATAAAACTGTAACTAAGCCGAATCTGTATATTAAATATTTTTTGGAAAATCTTATTGAAATAAACATTATTATCGATACAGAGGCCGAATCTATAGTTTTTAGAATTTTTGTCTGTCCGTCTGTCTGTCTGTTACCGCATCACAGAAAAACCACTGGAGGGATTTTGATAAAATTTGGTATGGTGATAGCTGGTTATTCGGGTCAACATATAGGATACTTTTTACCGCGATAAAATGTCTCATTTCTGAGAAAAAATACAAAAATTGCAATGTAAGAGTATACTAATATGTAAAACCTAGGAATATGGTTTTTGGTCATCTGAACGTGGGCGGAGCCGCAGACAATGCTAGTAATGTATAATACTTTCCTAGATTTTAAACCAAACTTTTTTCGGGAGAGACTCTCCCGTGATCACGTTTTTTGTAAATCATTCAAAGCGTCGGGAATATAAAATCAAAACATTTTTGAAAATAGATGTACCTACCTATTTATATAGGCATTACATACCAATTAATATAGGCATCTGCCTATTATTCATTTAAATAAATCCTTAGGTCGCCGATTCGATTTTTAAGTATATAGTTCTATTTATCGCGGTGTGACCATCGCGTATTAAATAAAATCACGACGTTTGTTATCAATTTATTTCCAACTCACTGTCTAGCACGAGTGTACAATATGCATACTTTTGTTGATAACAAAATAACAATTTACTAATTTTCACAGTCACCATATTAACTATACAGTTTATAAATTAAGACAAAATCTAAAAAAAAAATAACTGCCATTCTGAGTTCCTGAGGTTCTTCCTTTGATAATATCAAAATTAATAAATATATAAACACTACATTTATACTTACTTAACATAATACTACTATAATAATATAAATATATCAAAAACATTATCGCTATTAGCAACGAAACAACAGATGACTTCTTTGCATTGAGATTATTATGGATTTTTTGTGCAATAAAGAATATATAAAATTTAAAATTAGAAAACTCGTACTGTTATTTATTTTGTTTATATTATAAATAAAATAAATAACAGTACGAGTTTTCATCTCCATAATCCATCTACGAATATCTCCGGAGAAAATATAGTAAAAAAAAAACAACTAAGCAATTCACTAGTCCTGCATACGAATAAAAATTAAAACGTCCTTTTTATTAAATGTCGGTTGAAACTAATTCGCATTGCAGTCCAGACCAGGAAGCAGACTAGGAAGTAAATGGAAAGAATTCCCTGAAGACAGCGTAGCAGGCTGAGCGACGGCAAGAGCTGGCTAATTTAAAGTTGCAAATTTGTTTAACGTATGCGATAACTTTTATACTATTTTATATGTAATACTAATCCCATCAAAAACATTCTGTAAAAAATTGCAAGTCTCGCAACGCATTTCTTCTACCGCAAAAAGCTATGAGATGTAATGTAAAACCAAGTCGGTTAATTTATTCATTACCTATCTATGGAAGCATATATCCGACAACTTTGTCATAAATCGTTACCGAATTAGTTAAGTTACAACATTTTATAGTGACCGTATTAATATTAGATATATTTATTTCTTTAATTAATAGAATGACTTGGCCATCGCACGGAAACATAATCACATATGAGTCTACTACTTTAAATAGTCCTAATTAAACATATCATGACCAAGGTGGACGGACGACTTGGTCAAAGTCGCTGGAGCCCACTGGATGCGGATGGCACAAGACTGGTTGTCGTGGAACTTTTTGGGGGAGGCCTATGTCCAGCTGTGGACGTGTTTGGGCTGAGATGATCTGAACATAGCACTAGCGGGTCAAATTTATGTATACACTAACATAAATAATGCACTCAGAACGCTAATTTCAAGTAAATTTTGTTATTTGTAGATTCTATTATCATGTGCGATGGCCAAGTCATTCTATTAATTAAAGAAATAAATATATCTAATATTAATACGGTCACTATAAAATGTTGTAACTTAACTAATTCGGTAACGATTTATGACAAAGTTGTCGGATATATGCTTCCATAGATAGGTAATGAATAAATTAACCGACTTGGTTTTACATTACATCTCATAGCTTTTTGCGGTAGAAGAAATGCGTTGCGAGACTTGCAATTTTTTACAGAATGTTTTTGATGGGATCTCATTTCTTTTTGTAAATATTTCTTCGTTTTCTCTTTTCTTGTACTATTTCTTGTGAGTCAGCTAAGGACTTTTTAAAAGCCCACTCCTTGTCTCTGTGGGCTTTTTTCAGAGGCTTTGATATAGGTAACAAATTTTGACAAGTCTGGATGATAAAAAATCTAAGTCTATTGTATTGGGAAATTACGGATTCCTGGACTTTAATACTACTATCTTATGCATTAAGTATAAATATGTATAGTTAATTTAACGAATATTTTAATTTCATTGTTGACCCTAAATACCTACCCCGATACTGATATTCGACTTACATAAGTTTAATGAGACGTGTAGATTTATGTGTCTATCTGCAGCATAGTAGTTAAATCCCGAAAGTTGTATTCCATTCCATTTTAAAAGTAATTTTCGAAGAGATTGATATTTCATGACCTCTATATTCCATGATCTAATAGGTGGGTACAATTACGAGCAATGAGATGTTGACAAGGTTTTTTTATTTTTAATTCATATCAACATCATACTTTGTAAAAGAAAATGTACGAGCTTTGTTTCAAAATTAAGTAATCGTCAAGTTGTTTCTTAATTAGGTATATATTTTATTGAATTCATTATAAATAACAGTAATCGAATATTAGTAGATAGAAACTATACACGCTTCACATTACATTTATGTACCCATTTGTATATGCATAAAAATTATACAGCTACTAAAACAGGTTAAAATATTATTTTCGCATTTAAAACATACTTTTCTAATACATATAGTTGCAAATATAAACATTAATAAATAGACGAATCGAAATTAGGTTAGTAATTACGAGGGAACATAGGATCGGACATACAAACATACATACCTATAGGTTAGAAGGTTTACAAACACTAACCTAACCACCTTTTACAGTGCAACTATTGTATAATTAATTAATTTACTATTAATTATAAATTTTATTACAATATATGTTTTAATTTATATATTAAACATATTATTTCTTAAAACTATATACAATATTGATAATTACATTTTAGTCATCACTAATACTTACAGTATATCCACTATTTACCCAGCTATCCATTTGGGTAGTTTAAGTGACGAAAAATGATATGTATGAACTGCAAAAATAACTTTGTAATCCCATATATCGCATATCTATTTGTATAGGAATACAAAGTTACTTATGCAGTTTGTATATCTCGAAAACAGGAGTGAAATTGCATGATGTTTGAGTTTTTCCTTGCGTTATAGCCTAAACACTAATTGTGTTAAACATTTGAAGCTCCTATGTCTGCTAGAAGTACCTTAGAATTTTGATGATCGGTGAGTGAGTGAGTGAGTGTGTGAGTGACGATATTAGCGAATTTTGATCTGCAACAGTTCTTAAACTACAGGTTCAAATTGAATGTAATTTGGAAATATGCCTAGTATTATTATGTTCTTTTAGTCACTGAAAATTCAGGCTTCTAGCTTTATCCATAACGAAGTTATGGGGGGGTGGAAAATGCTCTGAATCGCTTCGAGAAAAGGATGGTACTGTCGTGCCCTTTTTTGCTCGACTTGGCGGGGGCACTCCGTGCCCCCCGAAATATAAAGCTCTTAAATAGTCTCGACTGCGAAACATACCACAGACCAAAAACTCATATCTATACTGATATTATAAAGAGGTAAGTTTGTGAGTTTGTGAAGTTTGTGACGGGGTAGATAATCTCTGGATCTACTTACCCGATTTAGATAAAATTTGGTTAGATGATAGTTTGAAACCCTGGGAAGGACATAGAATACTTTTTATCCCGGAAATCATTCCTAAAAAGGGATGAAAGTTTGTTATGGGGAAACAAGCTAGTAATTAAATAAGACGAATTTAATTATACATTACAGGTTTATTATAAAGACTTAAAATGCATTACCTACCATCTAAGCAGTCGGTAAAAGAAATATATCAAAATAGCGAACAGTTAAAATAAATGAATTGTAACTCAAAAGATAAAAAGTTTGTTACTTTTTTCGTTGTCGTTGCAATTTAAGTGCAAATTGCTGATAACGACAAAATCATGGTAGGTCTGCAGGAAATGTTATAATGCACAAGTGTACGCGCACACGCAAGCGGGACTACAACAATTCGACACGATCGGTGAGAGATTAAGCGCTCAGTTACTAAATAGAAGGACCAACAAACATATTTTCCCATTTGCAAGGTTGCATTTTTACATATTGAGTGTTTTAATAGAAAATAATATATTTCATTAGTTTGTAAATATTTATGTATAAGGCATTTACTTATGTGACCTTGGCCGATAGGAATGTGTTTAAAAAAAATAAAAAAAGGGCGCGGATATTCATTTGTTTCCCGCGCTTTTGCACATAGATGTCGGTACCACCATGGAGTGACTAGGAGGCACGAATTGTTTGTAAAACTGAAAAGTTATGATTATAAATTATGTTACTCACTGACGTTTATAAAAGTACTGAATATAAGAATATAAGCAAGGAATATCTCGAAGTTTTATTGGGAGCCCAACACATTAATAGCCTTATTTAAAAGCAAGGATTCCTAAATATACTTCCTAGAAATGCACGGAAAAAACCTTACAATATAATTATTCGTCGCATCTTTGTTTTCTTTTATTAAATTTCTTATCAAACGTTTCAGTCGCCTTCTCGGCCGCATCCCGAGAAAGAATGACTGTTTTGCATAATCTAATAACAACAAGTCGATTCCACAAAGTCCGTTTATGCCACTTTTGTCCGCTACTACGTTTGTTCTATGAATACAATATTTAATAAGCTTTATATTCTAGCTTTTA